>JAGFMF010011629.1:21083729-21111161 GCA_019455555.1 Galemys pyrenaicus
CCGGCCCCGCCTCTCCCGTCGGCCCCGCCTCTCCCCCCGGCCCTGCCTCTCCCGCCGGCCCCGCCTCTCCGCCGGCCCCGCCTCTCCCACCGGCCCCGCCTCTCCCGTCGGCCCCGCCTCTCCCGCAGGCCCGGCCGGTCTTCTGCGCGCACGCCCGGCCACGCTCGGGGGCCTGGAGCAGGCTCTCCCGCACACGCCCGGCGTCGGCGAGGTCAGCACGCCCTGGGCACGCGTTGGTCCAGCCGGAAGGACGTGCAGCCCACTGGGCCCTGGTCAGCACGCGAGCACGACGAGGTGCAGGTGAGTGGGGGACCGGGTCTGTCCGGCGCCGTTGGTGTCCATGGCGAACACCTGCTTCCTGCACAGCGCCGGGGGCAGCACCTGGGGCGGGTGCGGGCGCGCACAGGTGGGCGCGCCTGAGCAGCGCGGGCGTGTGAGGGCGGCGCCTCGGGACGCCGGAGTCGGGAGACGCAGAGGCGGCGGCAGGCAGTGGCGGGGAAGAGCAGCCCAGAGAGAGGCTTCTCCCGGCCGGACGCCTGCCCGCGGCCCGCCCGCCGCGCCCTGGTGACCTGATGCAGAAAGAGGAACAAAGCCTGGAAACGCCGCCGGGGCTGCAGGGCGCCCTTTCCATCTGCCCGGCCCCAGAGAACCGGCCCCGGCCCCAGAGAACCTGCCCCGGCCCCCTGTGATGGTCTCGGCACGAGAAGACCCGAGCGTAGAGCAGAGGGTAGGCGGCCTGGCAGTTCCGGAACCGCTGCTATCAGACGGGACTGAGCAGAACGGCCGTGGGCTTCTGGGCGGAGTCAGAGGCCCAGTAGCCTCCGACCCAGAGCGGAGGGCCTGCGGGGCGTGCCGGGCGAGGGCGCGGGGCCCAGGCTGTTCCAAAGCGCTCAACATCTTCACTTCCAAAGCGCAACCAGCTGCTGCGCGTCTCCTAAAAGGACCGGCCTTGCGGCCGCCTGCTGAGGCCAGAGCCCGGTGCCGAGGCCGGAGCTCGCCGAGATCACGCGCCCACAGAGCCAGGGCCAGGCGACCGCAGAGGCCTGCGGCAGCCGCAAATCCACGTGAGGTCCACCGAGGCCGCCACTGCCTGGCCGGGACGGAGCGGCCCGCCCAGGTGGGCCTCGCCGCGTGCCCCCCTGCAGGGCCCCTCTGCAGGTCGCGCCCCCTTGTCCTCCACCTCGGTGAACATGCTGCCCTGCGCCCCCGCCGCCCTCGGCCCAGAGCCCGCTCCTGGGGGGCCGGGTCCCAGGCGGCCGCGTGGGGGAGGGCCGGGGAATGGCGCGTCCCTGCGCCGAGCCCGCCGCTCCGAGGGGCACTCTGGCCGGGCGCGCGCGGGGTGCGTGGGGTGCGCGGGGCGCACGGACAGGATGGCGGGCGGTGCCGGCAAGGCGCGGGCCGGTTCTCCGGGACGAGGGCAGACGGGCAAGCAGGAGCCTGGAGCCCTTGGCCGCTCTTTCAGGCTTTACTGCTCTTTACACCAGAGGCGATCAGGTATGCGGCGGCGGGGCGGGGCCGGGGCCAGGGGCGGGGGGCCGGGGGCTGCAGGCTCCTAGCCTGGGCGCAGCGCCGTCCCTGGGCGCTCTGCCGCTGTCGCTGCACGTCTACATCTTTCTGCTGCTGCTTCTCTCTTCTCGCTCTGCTGGCGCCCCTGGACGCCGCCCTACACGCCGCGTCTCAGCCAGGCGCGCCCACCCGCGCACCCCACTTCCTCCTGGAGGCTCCGCCCCCAGGCCCCGTGCAGGACCGAGGTGTCCACACCACACCGCGGCGGGAGGGCGGGAGAGCCAGACCCCTTCCAGGTACCTATAGGCGGTTGTTAGCAAAGAGACTACTTCAGGCAAAGCTTCCTCTCCTTTGGGGGGCGTGGGTGCCTCACCCCACGATCACCTCACCGTGCTGCCAGGAACCGGCGCTTGGCTGGAGACCATGCCTTGGGGGGCTGGCTGCAGCTAGGGGAGGTGCTGGGGCGGAGCATCGAGAGTGAAGGCCCTACATCTTCCGTCTGTAACATTTCCCGTCCCTGGGCTACGGCTCAAGAAACTGAAGGGAGAGGACTCCACGCAGGGGATCTGCCGGCACGGGGAGACTTGGGGACGGGGGGCCCAGCGTGTCCATCGCCGGCACCGAGGGACCCCAGCACGCTGGGCCGGCTCCGCCGTTTCGACGGCAGTGCCTGGCCTTTCGGGAGCGGCCGTGACATCACCGGCCGTGCTGCTAACCAAGGCTGCCCGCCGGCTCCAGGACACGCTCCGTGGCTGCCGGTGCCGCCTGTCCACTGCGCGCTGCCGTGGGCCTCGGCTTTACCCGCTGAGACGCTCCCGTGTCGGAGCAGACGTGCTCGGGAGTGGCTAGAACTCTCTCAGCAGGAGGGCGCTGCGCTGTGCCTCTTGTGGAGGTTTGGGGATTCAGCTGTGACTGGGGACTCCGCCTCTGAGCGGCTGGGCGTGTGGAGCCCCGCGGGGCCCCCTCACCGGCTGCTGTCCCCTGGGGCGGGCGTGGGTCAGCTGCAGGGGCGTGGGCTGGGCTCGGGGCGGTGCTTGGAGCCGCGGCGGTGTGGTCTGCCCATCACTCAGGCGGCCGGGCAGCCGCAGGGTTGCCGCGGGCAGCGCCGGGCTCCAGGGCCCTCCACGCCTGTCGGAGCAGCCAGCTGCATGTCCACTTCTCTGAGCACGACGCCGCGCTCTCCCCAGCGTGTTTGGGGAGCCTTCAGGATGGCGCCGGCGGCTCTGGCCTTGGCGGCATCCTCCTTCGGGAAGTGCACCACCGAGCAGATCCCACCTGCGTCCAACGCGCCGCCCCTGCAGGCGTCGGCAGCCAGATGGTCAGCACGGGCAGCTCAGGACCGGAGGGCCAGCCCTTCGCAGAGCCCGGGCCTCCCAGCGCCCAGTACCGGCGTGAGCCAGCTTCTCCCAGGCCTTGTTTTCTGAACGGTCCCGTCGTCTAAGTGAGGTAGCGTCTGCTCACTGCACGGATATGTGGGGTACAGCGTCCCACCGTGCACATGCGCGCCCCTCAGCCTCCACCATCCGTGGGGCGCCCCACGCTCTGCTCCCCCAAACACTGGACTTTATGAAACTGACTGGGCGTGGGAGTGAGGTGGGGCCGTGGCCTGCCCGCCGCGCTTCTGGGCTGGCCAGGCTGGCGGGCAGGGCTGCTGCGCGGTGGGGGCGTGCGGGGCATGCGAGGCGTGCACACATACACCCCACACACACGCACCCGCACAATGCGCACATCACACAAATACTGCACGTGCCTGTGTGCACACGCGTGTCATGGTACGCATGTGTGCCATACACACATGCACACACTAGCGTGGCCACCTCAGTGTGAAGACAAAATGAAATTTGGCAGGTTTTTTTTTAGGTTTATTTATTCATGCACACAATAGCTGGGGGACAGGCCAGAGGTGCGGGGAGAGAGGGGCCGCCAGAGACAGAGCGGGGAGCAGAACAGGCAGATGGACTGAAACACTGCTGAGGGGGCAGCGGGAGGCAGGAGAGGACCATGTGGGTCCCTCCCTGGCTGGGGAAGGACCTCGTGCTGCTGTGCCGCGGATGCCTCACAGTGCGGCGCCGGCCCAACCCGCTGCGCCCCCAGGGAGGCCCAAATTTAGAAGATTTTAAGGGTTTTCTCTATTTGAAGAAACAGCATCTCAAAACATTGAAATGGGTAAGAAGCTGCTCGGGAAGCTCAGGAGCTCCAGCCACATGGATGGGGACAGTGAGTTTTCTTCCTGTTTCTCCAGCACGCCTGCAAGCCGCCCGGCGCCGCCACCCTCAGTAGTGACAGTCTGGAGGTCAGAAAGCCAGGCGGTCAGGGGCCAGGGCCCAGCACAGGGCCCAGCCGGGCAGCTGTCCCGGACCCCGCCCCGCCACAGCCCTGGGGCCACTCTCCCTGGCAGGAGACCCAGCCCCGGGAGCTCCTGCAGGGAGGGCTGTGCTCTCTGCTCTGCCCCGTCTTCCGGCTCAGTGTCGGGAGACTGTCTGGGATCGAGGGGGTGCGGGGAAGGGGGGCTGGGACGGGAGGCCCTGACCAGACGGCCCCACCTACCTGCCGTGGACATCGGGAAGAAGCACCAGGGCACCTGGGGGACGATGTCGGAGAAGCAGCAGCCGCGGGCGGCGCACTCCTGGGGGCTGATCCCGGGGTACCCGCAGTTATTGCGGGCGGAGACCTCCATCACGCACTCCTCGTTCACTGCGCCGCACCGCGCCAGGGAGGGGGCAGACTTGCGTTAGGGCGCGCCCCAGACTGCGCCCTGCTCCCTGGCCCTGCTCCCCGACCCCACTGCCCGGCCGGGAAATGGAGGCCGCCTGGGGTCTGACCCCTGGGCAGGGGGTGCGGAAGGCTGCCCCCCCCCCCACCAGCCTCACTCATCGGAAGATCTGGAGTCCCTGCAGAACAGGGCCACGGTCCCCCGAGAGGGCCTGGGCACAACCACCTGGCAGGGCGCCCCACCCACAGTGCCGAGAGCGGAAGGGGGCGTGAGCTTCCCGCACGCGTGGGCTCCCAAGCGCAACCCTGTGTGGGCCCCTTGGACGGAGCCAGCATGCACGGGCAGAGGCTCTGGGCTCTGGGCGGTGCCCGCGTTCTCCAGACGCCTCCGCCCCCCCCCCCCCCCCCCCCCCCCCCCCCCCCCCNTGTGTGGGCCCCTTGGACGGAGCCAGCATGCACGGGCAGAGGCTCTGGGCTCTGGGCGGTGCCCGCGTTCTCCAGACGCCTCCGCCCCCGCCCCCCCCCCCCGCCCCCGCTCGCCTCTGCTCCCCCGACGGGCCTCTGAGTCCCCGCCAGCAAAGCGGGGCTGCTTGTCCCTCAGCTGCAGCAGCGGGGCGCCCGCTGGAGACCGGCACCGGTACCTTGCTTGGGGAGCGGATCGAAGCACCAGGGGACGCCGGGCACGCTGGAGTCGAAGCAGCACCCGGCCTGGAAGCACTGGTCGCTGGTGATGCCCGGGAAGCCGCAGTTCGTCCTGCTCCGCGGAGAGAGCCGCGAGCACTGGCAGGGGGCTGCGGAGAGAGCCGGCTCAGCCGCCGCCTCTACCTGCCCGCCGCGCGCTGGCCTGCCCTGCCCTGCCCTGCCCTGCCCCTGCCCCAGCAGGCCGGTGGCTGGCGGCAGACGGGCTTTGCTGAAACAACTGGCTAAAGGGAACGCGGCTCAGGCGAGGGTGGACGCCGACCCCGCCGGGCTCAGGGCCAGGCTGAGCACGAGGGCGGACCCCAGGGCTCCCACTGTGCCCCAACGCCCAGCGGCTCACGGCCTGCGGCCACCGCGTTGGGGAGGCCTTTCTGGAGGTGTCCAGGTGTCCCTCCTGAAAACCACGTGGACGCAGCCCTGCTCTCAGGCCAGCCGGCCTGGCTGCGTCTCCTCTCTGGGGGAGCCCCCGGGGCCCGGGGGTGGAAATCAGGGGCGCCCCCTCTTCCCGAGGAGGACACGGGTCACTTACAAGGCTTCTCGGCCCCTGCTGGGGCGCAGAGCGCCAGGGCCAGGAGCGCCACCAGGAGCCGAGCGTCCAGAGGGCCCATGTCCACGCTGCCCGTGCCCAGCCGCCGCCCGCACCGGCTTTATAGCGCGTTGTTTGCTCAGCAGGCAGCTAGCCCTCCCGCTCCGCACGCCTCTAAGCCGCGGGCTCAGATAGCCGCCGGGTGAGGCGGGGACGAGACCGTGGGCACGGGCCGGTGCCAGGTGCCAGCGTGGAGGCCTGGCCGTGCTCCCGCGGGGCCCGCGCCCACGGGCACGCCCAGGAAGGGCAGGCCCGGCTCCCGCCCGGTGGGGACGTGGCCGCCGCAGGACTTCACACAAACAGCAGCACGGGCCGGAGAGGCTCAGGCCACACCCCGGCGACGGCATCAGGGCCCCCACCTCGTGCCCACCGTGTCCTCGCAGCCCAGCCGGGCCCATGCCGGCACCTCCACACGGGCCTGGACCCGCTGGCCGAGCCGGGCAGCAGCCACCGCAGAGCGCAGGGAGCACAGAAGCCTGGTCCGGCCGGGGTCCGCCCCCAGTGAGAGGCTTTCGAAAAGGCAGAATCTTTTAAAACTGATTTTATCTCTCAGTGCAGTTCTAGGTTCACAGCAAAACTGACCAGAAGGTGCAACGATTTCAAAACGCCTTCTAGACGAGCGAAAGCTGAGGGCGGCCGTCTCGGCAAGCTGTGCCGGGCCTGAGCTCAGGCTGGCGGCGCGGGGGCCTGTGGGCCAGCGGGGCCCGGCGGCCTTGGCCAGCACCCGCCCAGCCGGCCTCCCCGGCTGCGACGCCGCTTGGTGGGCACAGCCCGGCCTGGCCCTTGGCCGCTCGGCTCCCGGGCAGGCCCACGCAGACGCCTCCCCTGCCTCTGCAGAGCAGAGCTGCACCCCTCGCAGCCGGCGGGGGAGGCCCGTGAGGGTGAGAGGAGGACGCTCCTGCACCGCAGCACCTCGCGCCTCCCCGCCCGCGCTCGGCCGGGTTCCCGAGCCCTCCTCTCCCCACCTGCTCCCCTGCCCACCCGCCCGTCCGTCTGTCACCAACTCCTGGTCGAGGGGTGCTCCTGCAGGAAGCCTCGGCACGCAGGCCCCCACACCTCTTTGTGCCCCTAGTTCACGGCACACAGCCACCGAGGTGGGTTTTTTTAAGATTTATTTGTGCACACAGGAGCTGGGGTACAGGCCAGAGGTGTGGGGGTGAGAGGACTCCCCAGAGACAGAGCGGGGAGCAGAACAGGTGGATCCACTGAAACCCACTGCTGAGGGGGCAGCGGGAGGCAGGAGAGGTCTGCTGCGCCCTGTGGGTCCCTCCCTGGCGGGGATCGAACTCGCGCTGCAGCGGCTGTGGATGCTCCACAGTGCAGTGCTCAACCCGCTGCGCCCCCAGGGAGGTCCAAGGGTGCTTTTTAAATTGATTTAGTGCCCCTAAGTAAAGACGGGGCCTCCACAGAGAGGAGGGGCTGACAGCCCATGCTGTCAAGGGACGTGCTGCGTAGCAAGGGCGAGCTCCGCGGTGCGTGCGCTGGTGCTTTTACATAAAGCTTTATTAGAGCACGGCCCTGGCCTGGTGCACGTGTCGTGCGTGGCACCTTCCAGCCGGGTGGAGAACGGTGAGCCCACGGCCCACGGAACCCGGATCTTCACTCTCTGGCTCTCCAAGCAAATCCTGCCTGCCTCTGATAGTATTTTCAAAACTCCAAAAATTGATTTAGAAAACAAAGATGGCAGAAGCGTGTGCCGGCCCGTGTCTCCGCGAGCGCAGTCAGACGCCTCCGCGCCGTCCTCCCCTTCTGCACCCTGCAGCGCCGGGCTTGCTGCGCTGCTGCCCGGCCTCGTCCCGCGGGAGCTGTTGCTGGCCACGACGCAGGCCCCCCGGCGAGCGGAGCCTCCGGCCGCCCCTGCAGGCCCCTCGCCGTGCCGCGCCGCAGACAGGCCCGGCGAACACCCTTTATCGGCCGGCAGCGGCCCTGCCACCCCTGAGTAACGGATTAGCAATCTCATTTCCTGCAGCCACAGACTCTCCCTACTCAAACAGGCTCCGCCCGGGGGGCTGGGGCGCTGCACCCCCGACAGGCAGCCCGCGGCCTGGCCGCGCCCCCGGCACCCCGTGGCCGTGGCGCACCGTGCGATGGGGTGCAGCCAGCACGGCCTTTCTTCCTGGCTATCTTTCAGGATGTTTGCGCTGCAAACACGCGGGCAGGGTGTCTCCCTCCGAGGGGCCGGCCTGTAAGGCGTGCGCCCCGAGGGGCCGGGCTCCTCTCCCGCAGCCCATGTGTGCCCCACAGTCACCGGGCCGGGCAAGGGGGCAGCCCTCGCTCTCCGCCTGCCGCCGGCTGCCTGCCCCATCTCGGAGCAGACTCCTGCGCTGCCGCCAGCACCGTGGCTGCGGTCGGCCGCCCTTCTGAGGCTCGGCGCACCAGGCTGGGCACGGGGCCCCTTGCTCCAGCACAGATGTCCTCGGCCAGCCGCGGCCTCGGCAGACCAGGCAGCACAGAACACGTGGGGCTTGCCTGACTTTGCCTGCTGCCGGTGCCCCGCTCAGGCCGGGGAGCCGCCAGCAGAGCAGACCGTTGGCGAGGCCCCTCGCCCTCTCGCGAAGGGGCCCTGTGTGCTCCACGCCTGCGGTGTTCCCAGTAGCCGCGACCCCACAGACCGGCCTGCGGCCGGTGCCCTGGGCGTCTGTCCCCCTGCCCCTCATCCTCCCAGCTCCCCAACACCGAGCGTCCGTCTCCACCGCGCCCCCATGCCCCAGGAGAGGCCTGCTTCCCTGGGCTGACAGCATCCTCTCAGGGCCCCTGCAGGAGGCACCTCGGCAGGCAGCGGGGTCGCGGCCGGCAGCAGCCCCAGAGGCCCAGCCCAGGCCCTCGTCCGGGCCCTGGGGCCGGAGTCAAAGGGCAGGAGAGGAGCGGAGGGCATTGCGGTGGGAGGACCACGCCCCGGGTGGGTCACGTCCTGCTCCGCCTGGGCCTCCGGGCGGGGCCTGCTGAACAGGGCCAGCGTGCGGTTTGAGCCCGGGCCAGGGGAGGGGCCGGGCAGCACACGCCTTTGGGGGAGGCGGCAGCGCCAGGCCGCCGAGGCCACAGTGACCCGCACGCTGGCGGGGTCGGCGGGGCCGCACGGGGCCAAGCGGCGCCATCCGTCTCTCCAGAGCATCTCGGGCCGCACTGTTCCCTGGCACGCTCTCCCGCCACTGAGTCTCAGGGCTCGGAGGTGGCCACGCCCCTGACAGCCCCCAGGTGCTCCTTTCCCCGCTCTTCGCCATCCACACCAGCCCCCACCCCGGCCACCGCCCCAGGCCGCCGCCCGGCCGCCCTTGGCCACTTGCGTCAGCAACAGGCACCACCCGCCCCAGCCCGCGAGCTGGAGCCCCAGCGCCTGGGCCCCAGCGGGACCCGGCCCAATCGGAGAGGCCCCGAGAAGGGTCGAGCACACAGGCCCACCAGGGCCCCCTGGGCGACACAGGCGGAGACGCCTGGACCCTGGCCTCGGCCTCAGGACGGGGCAGCTTGGGCAGCGTTGAGGAAAAGGGGGTGCTGCGTGACTCGGGGGGTCCCTGGAAGCCAGGCAGCAGCTCGCTGCCTCGGGCAGGGACCGCCCTGTCCCCCCACATACCCACCGCCCCTCAGGCCGCCCCCTCGGCCCGCCAGGACGCGTGCCAGGGCCTGCGCCCCGCCGCCAGGCCACGGCAGCCCACAGAGGCCCCCGAGCCCCATCCGGAGAGTTTCGCGGACGCGGGAGGTTCTAGACGGCTCCCCGCTGGGGCCGCCCGGCAGCTTTGCGGCGTCCGGCCTAAGTGGGCCAGATGAGCGTCTGGCTCCGTGTCGGTGGCGTCCACAGGGTCTGCGCTGACGCACGGCCCACGCCGCCCTCGCGCAGAGCCGTTCCCCAGCTCGGAGCTGCCACCCCGCGGCCACAGGCGCTCACAGCATGCCAGCATGGCCCGGAGTGGCAGTGCCCGTGCTCCCGTGTGACCTCTGCCCTCCGCCCGCAGCCTGGTTTCCCCAAGCCAGGTGGCAGGGCCTGGCCGTGTGTGCGGGCGTGCCTGTGCATGTGCATGGGTGTGGGGACTGAGAACCCTGCACCTGTCAGAGGGCCCTGCTCACCAAGGGCCTCACCTGCACGGCCTGCCCTGCCCACATCCTCCCAGACGCCCCGGGACTGGGCCGCAGAATCATTGACTGGCCTGAGGTCATTCCCTGCCGCCCTGGCCCGCAGAGTCGTGACTTAGGGACACTTGTGGCAGGGGCGGTAACACTCGGCATCCTGGGAAGCCAGTGCCCTCCCCAGGGGTGCAGGCTCATGGCCATGTGGCTGGGAGGGCAGAGGTGGGGGCTGCAGGGGGAGCTGGCGGGGGCTGCAGGAGGAGCTGGTGGGAGCTGCAGGGGGAGCTGGGGGGCTGCAGGGGGAGCTGGCAGGGGCTGCAGGGGGAGTTGGCGGGGGCTGCAGGGGGAGCTGGCGGGGGCTGCAGCGGGAGCTGCAGGGGGAGCTGCAGGGGGCTGCAGGGGGAGCTGGTGGGGGCTGCAGGGGGAGCTGGGGGCTGCAGGGGGAGCTGGCAGGGGCTGCAGGGGGAATTGGCAGGGGCTGCAGGGGGAGCTGGCCAGCCGTTGTGTTGACAGCCGAGGCTCGTGGGCTGAGGAGCAAAAATCCATGCATCGGGCCCTACTCCATCCTCCCCCTCCTGCCGTCTCGCCCCATCTGGCTCTGAGTCTCGTAAGGACGTGGCTCCCCTGCCTCCATCCCCAGCCCCACTTGAATTGCACCTGTGACCTCCGGCCCCCCACCTCAAGAACTCAGGGCTCACATCGCCTCCCAGCACTTGTCAGGGGCCCTCGAATCGCTGGGGGTTCTGTGCGGCCCAAAGTGGGGCGCGGGCAGCAGCTCCCAGCACCGCCAGCCGCTCTCAGTGCCCTTGTGCTGAGGGCTGAGACTGGAGGGAGGGGTGTTCAGGAGGAAGCTGGGTGACCCGGGACTGGCGGAGGGGAGCAACCTCCCTTCCTGAACAGACCAAGCCCAGACTGGAGGACTCACCCTGGGACCCCATCCGGCGAGAGCGTGCCCTGCTGTGGGAATGGCCGGGCAGCTGCACAGGGCACCGGGGAGGTGGGCCTTGGTAATGTGTTCCAGAAAATCTACTTCACACGCTTTAACCCGAAAGGACGTTTGGGCTTATTTAATTCAAAATCTGGAGGTGGGTGCCGCTGGGGTCAATCCAGCATGGAGGACGCCAAGCCTGAAGTTCTTGGACCAGCCTCGTGGACACAGAAAGGCTGCCTAGGCCCCTGCATCACGCCCTCATTCCACAACAGCCCCGCCAACCGCAGGGACAGACCAGGCCACCAGAGGGAGCGCTTGTTTTACCAAGGGGCGGAAGTCTCTCCCCAGAACCTCCAAGGCGATGCCCCCGCCTGTGGCCAGAGGGGAGCGTACGCCCACTCTAGCCGGAAGGCCACTGGGAAAACGAGCTGTCATCCCACTGCCCTGTAGAGCGAGAAAAAAGGGCAGTCTCGGATGCTGGGTGCCCCAAAAACACACCTGCTACAAGATGCCACGCAGAAACCCACCTGGAGGGCACAGGCCACCAGCCAGCTGGAGCCCCAAGAACGCCAGCCATGCACAGGCGGACAGGAGGGGTCCAGAGGACACAGACCCAAGACTCCCTCACTCCACGCCGGGGGCGCTGAGGGGTGCCCTCTGTCAACCCAGCTAGACAGACAGCAGGAAGGGTGTGGGCTGACGACTGATCTGGGGAGGTCACCACATGAGTTGTGGGGATCACCCGCAGGCTGCTTCTCGAGGGGTGGGGCCACAGCGGGGCTGTGCTCGCCTCTAACTAGCAGGTGCTGGGGGAGGGCACCCCAACCCTCCCAGTGTGCTCGGTGACTCGTGCGTATCCCTGGGGTGCGGGTGACGCCCTGCCCGCCCGCGTGTCCCCTCTGGCAGGGTCTTGGGTGGGGAGACGGCTGACGGCCGGAGGGGGCGGCCCTCACTGTCACCAGGCAGGCTTGGGGCGTCTGTCCAGTTGGCCCTAGTCACCGAGGTGCGGTCCACCGTGGCCTTCCTGCCCTCCAGCCAGCCTCGGTCGGGGACAAGGTGCAGCTGAGGACCCACGTCCCCGCTTCCGTTCCAGTTTGGGGTTCGAGCCGGGGCGGGGCACGGCGTGGCGCCTCAAGAGCTCGCAACCCCGCTATTTCCGCCCTCTCCGCACTGGCCTCAGGCTTTGCCTCCCCAGCCGGCTTCCCCCCGAACGAGATGTCCCAGGTCATCTCGTTCCGCCGTCGGGGCGCCCACGCCCGTCTGAGGACCGGTGGGGCGGGGGGCCCACTGCGGGCGGAGGAGCCCCGCGGCCAGTCGGCGCATGGACACGGCGGCCGGGCCTCCCGCCCGCACCCCTCGCCGCGCCCCGCCCCACCGCCGGGCCCGGCCACTACCCGGGCAGCGCCGCGGGCGAAGCACGCCCCAGGAGCCCATCGCGGCCTTGCGAGAGCTGGACGCACAGAACGACATTCGTTTATTTTATTTTTAGGCCAATTTTGAGGTCACGGAGTCAGGGCGCCCACGTGGGCCGGCTCCAGTGCGCCGGCGGTCGGCGGGGGCTCCTGGCGTGGCGCCATCGCTGCGGTCGCCCCCGGCTCTAGAAGAGGCAGTCGTCTAAGGGCGAGAGCGGGAGGGTCAGACGGGCGCTGCTGGCCAACCAGAGACCACGGGGGGCGTCCGGACATCCTCAGAGCACGTGGCTCCCGCCCACCCCAGCCTCAGGCGCTGCAGGGGCGCTGCTTCCGGTGGGGCTGGGGAGCCGTGGGGCGCGGGGGGGCTGCCCCTCCCCCACCCGCCCGCCTCTCGCCCTGAGCCCCTCTGGCGTGAGCTGACCCCTGCTCAGGTCGCCTGGCCCGGCTCTGGGCCGGACCCTGGGACGTGAGGGCAGTGCGGCGGCTGCCCACCCCGCAGCCCCGACCGCCAGCCCGAGCGCCGCCCACCTTCGTCCGGCAGCGCCTGCGGGTAGAAGCACCAGGGGACCTTCCGCACCGAGTCGTCGAAGCAGCAGCCCTTGTCCCTGCACTCCCTGGCCGTGATGCCGTCGTGGCCACAGTTCGCTCGCTCTTTGGGGCTCACATCGCACGTCTCTGAAAGGGGGGCAAGAGGCCAAGGGGGGCGGGGCCAAGGGGCAAAGGTGAGGGCGCGCGGAGCTCGCGGGTAGCGCCGCCCACCCCCGCCGGCGCTCCTCCGGCTGCACCTGCCATGGCCACTACAACAGGTATCGGCCGGTCGCGTGTGCTAGAAGCAGGAGCCAGCACAGGGCGGCGGCAGTGGGCACGGCGGCCTGGCCCTGGGACCCGCTTCCAGACTGGTGGACAGGGTGCCCGGCTCCTCCAGGTGGGGGCGGGAGAGGATCTGGCCAGAGACCCCCGCTCAGCCTGTCCGGAGACGGCCGCTCTCGGGTCAGCCCCCTCCGGCCCAGGGTGCGCTTTGGGCAGCGGCTCTGGGGCCGCAGCATAGTCCAGCGCCACCCCCACTGCCTCTGCGCAGCGGGGGCCTGGCCCAGCTCAGGAGCTCGGCCGAGGCTCACCCCTCCCGCCCCTCCCCGCAGGCGCCGCGAAGCCTCCCAGCCCTCCCTTCAGGCCGCGTCCTGCTCCCAGCGGCTTCTCGTCTCGGGCGCTGCCTCTCCCAGCCCGCCGAGGCAGAGATCGTCTCTGCAGCGCCCCGCCTCTCCCTCACGGGGTCCCGTCTCCCAGGACGCGCAAGGGGAGGAGCTTCGGGGCGCACAGAGCCTTGGCGGGGACCTTTCGGGGTGCCCACTGCGCAGCTGGAGCCAGCCCCTGGACAGACCCGGGCCCCCGGGGCGGAGTCTGTCTTGGGCATCTGGAAGGGCGATTTTTAGCGCCCCCCAAGGCCGCTCTTCAGACGTGATGCCGCAGCGCCGCACCGCGTGCCAGGCCGCCTCCTCCCTGCCGGCCGCCAGGCCTTCCCCAGCGCCTCCCCTCCGGACAGCGCCGCAAGGGGGGCGCTTGGCACAGAGGGCGGGGCAGGGCCGTCTTACCCTCCGGGCCCTGGGCCAGGCTGCTGGCGGCCAGCGTGGCGGCCAGGAGCAGGACACAGACCACCTTGGGCTCCATGGGGCCTGCTGCCGTCCTCGCTGTGCTCGGGAGGACCACGGGCGGGTGCTGGCGGCCCGGGCCTGGGCTTTATGCATGGGCCTGTTTGCTCTGAGCGGTGACTGGCGTTTGCCCAAGGAGGGCCCTGCAGCCCTCCGCCCAGGCAGTGGCTGATTGCCTGGACGGGCTTGCCGGGCCGAGGACCAGCCTCCTGGCCCCAGCCCAGGCCTCATCTGCGCCGCCCGCCAGTGTCAACAGCACACTCACCGGCCGAGATTCGCAGGCCAGCCGCCAGCTGGGCGCAGGGTCGCGGTGACTGGGGGGTGGGATCAGGCGGCACCCACGGCCCTGGGCACTCAGCTGACTGACACCTGCCAGCTGTGCCCGGCTGAGTGGCAGCAACAGGCCAGCAGCTGCCGGCCCCTCTCCCGGGGCTGCACGGCCGGAACCTCTCCCTGCTGTTGGCCGGAGGGGGATTCCCTGACTGCGCTGGGGTGAGCCCAGGCCCTTGGCCCTTCGCCAGGTCTGGGCCCGCCCAAAGGGGCTGACCGCAGGGTGGTGTTGACCCTGAAACTTGCAAAGAAGAGGCGGGCGGTCTTCGCCTGTTCACTGGACGTTCTTCCTGAGTTTCCCTCTTCCCCGTACAGCGGCGTCTGTTAAACACGGAAATGTGGGAGCGGGAGCCGTGGGTGCCACACACGCACGTCCGCTGGCGCCCTCCCCGGTCTGGGCTCCGGCCCTCGGCGCTGGCCCCCGCTGTCGAGGTCCAGCAGCAAGCGCCCGCGTGCCCCGCGTCTTGTCCAGGGCCCCTCACCGGGCCGGGACGTGCGGTGGGCTCAGCCTGCCAGTCCGCACACCGCCTTGCTCCGGAAACACCGCGGCGGCAACTGGCCGGGAAATGGGGGCACGTACCAGGGGAGGCGCCTGAGCACAGCAGGGCCCTGGAGGGCGCTCACGTCCCTGTGGCCCAGGAGCAATGCCGGCCGCCCGCCCCTCGGCCCCGGGCCTGGGGTGCGCCGGATGACCCAGGGCCTCCCAAGTCTCAGGCCTGCGTGGGGTGCTCGGAAACGGGAAGGCAGCGCGGGCCACCCAGGCAGGCAGCTGTGCACAGAGCCGCGGCCGCGCCCTCGCCAGCGACGCCGCGGGCCCAGACGCCCAGGCGGCAGCAGGAGCGCACATGGAGGCACACAGAGGCGGCCTTGCTGCGGGGAACTCCTCCGGGGGCTTTCCAGAGCCCCGGGCAGCCCGGTGGTGAGCGGGCGTGGGGCCGCCTCGCGGGGCCGCAGAAACACGGTTAGCGCAGGGAACCACAGCGCCCGCAGAAAGGCCCCTGGTCTTGCTGCGCCCGGCACAGCACAGCGGCTCCTGGAGGGGACGGTCAGCCCAGCAGCCGCCGCCGGACCGTCCGGGAGCCCTGTCTGCTGCCGTCTCAGCTGAGGGCAGTGTCCAAAACCAAGCCGAAGGGGCCATTCCCACGGAAGCGCTGTCTCAGCCGCGTGGGCCTGGCTGGCCGGAGGCCCCTTGCGGGGAAGGGCTGGCTTCCTCCCGGACACGCGCACCCGGGTCTGGGGGCACGGCGGGCTGCTGCGAGGCCGGCTCCAACTGCCCGGGGCAGCTCCTGGCCTCCGGTGTGTGCCAAGCCCCCTCGGCACCCGGCGGGGCGAGGCGGTGACCGCCAGCAGCCCCGGCCAGTGGTCACTCCTGCCCTACGGGTGTCGAGGTGGCCCTACCCCGCGAGTGCCCAGGGTGCCGGCAGGAGACGAGGCCGAGGAGGCCCCAGGAGCCACCGCGGCCACCACACACACAGCTCAGAGGACGGCGAGCGCGCAGGTCCTCTCTGGCGGCCGGGGGGTCTGAGGCCTATGCCCGTAAAAGAAGTCAAAACGATGGCGACGTTTGCGGGCAGAGAGCAAGTCTGAGCGTGGAGGACTTTAAACCTTCCGTGTGGAAAAATGAAAAGCTGTAGAAGCTGACAGTAGACAAAGGTTTAAAAACTTAAGCCATGAAGAGCTCACCCAAGTTGGTTTTTAAAACCTTAGAATCCAAGAGACAAAAAAGCAAAAACAGGGGCCTCCCTGGTGGGGTGGTGCAAGGGGCTCAGCACCGCCCTGTGAAGTATGCGCAGCCGCTGCAGCGCGAGTCCATCCCCAGCCAGGGAGGGCCCCACGGGGCGCAGCAGACTCTCCTGCCTCCCGCTGCTCCCTCAGCAGTGTGCTTCAGTGGACCTGCTTGTTCTGCTCCCCACTCTGTCTCTGGGGAGTCCTCTCACCCCTATACCTATGCCCTGCACCCCAGCCCTCGTGTGCGCAAATAAGTAAATCTTTAAAAAAAGCAAAAGCAGGGCCCAAGCTTCCTAGAAGCAATACCTGAGTTCTGAAAATGGCAGAACGGTGAGAAAAGCTGTTAGTCACGAAATACGTCATCTTAAACCGCAGCGCCGGGTCGTGGCCGCACCTGCTTCCCCGGACTCAGCCCCGTGGAGGAGAATGGGGTCCCCGTGAGGCAGCTGGCACCCCAGGCCCGGAGCCCCCGCCCGCCCTCCGGCTGCCTGAGGCCCCTGAGGACTCCCCACGCGAGGTTTCCTGCCGCTGCAGTAAATCGGAGTGTGCGGGACGCAGGGCTCGACCCGGGACTTGGGGGAGGCTGGGGGTCAGGAGGGAGGAGCCCCGCCCTGATGCCGCATCCCCGTCACCGAAAGCATCTGCAGAAAGCACAGTTCACCTTACAGCTAAAAACACCGCCTTTCAGGGATAAGATGTGATGCTTCTGCTCCCCCCAAAGGAGAGAGGAGAGTCCCCGCTCCTCGTGAGTCAGCGCACAGCACCCCAGGGCCCTGGCGCCCCGCCAGCCCCCGCCAGGCCTGCCCCTGCCCTGCTTCCTCGAACCTTCCCTGAAGGCAAACAGGCCAGTTGGCGATATCTGCAATCGCAGAGATTCCAGCCCCGGAGCCGCCCGTCCCCGCCCGCCGCGTCCACCCACACCTCCAGGCCCATCCCAGCCCCCCCCCCCCCCCGGGAGCGGGACACAGCGCACGGCCAGCGACCCCGTGTCCCCACACTCTCCTCCGTCTCCCCTCCGCTGCCAGCCCACTGAACCCACTCAGGGCGTCCGAGCAAATCCTGGTTCTCCCAGGGAAAGCCTGGGAGTCGCTGCTCTCCGGTCTCCAGAGTCTGCAGCTCCGTCTCCCAGTAAACAGAAGGGTCAGCGCGTTCCCTTGAAGCTGGCTGCACCCCCCAGCCCCCAGTCCTGCCTCCTGGCCCCTCAGCGCTTCACCTCCCAGACCCTGGGCTCCTGGGGGACCAGACTCATGTCCCCACCAGCACCCACGGCCAGGCCTGCCCGGAGAGCCCTCGGATCCCGTGTCCACCGCGCTGCCCCACGTCCGCCCAGACGTGAGCCGACTGCATTGGTGAGAGCCACCAAGTTGCTGACGAGGACAGGACGAGCCAAGGTAATTCCTCACACGGACGGCAGCAGGTCGGACCCCTTTCCTCTTCAAGTCCCAGGGACAGAGTGCGCACGGCAGGAGGCCTTAGGGGAGGAACCAAACTCTTCAAAATGTTTCACTTCATGACCACACACTGCCGAAGGCCTCCTTAGAGGGAACAGACGACCTGGATTTTCTATACACATCAAAGACATTGAGTTCCTCATTTCAAGTCTTAAAAAAAGGAAAACTCACCCAGATTTTAACACCGGTTGTGCATAACAAAAGGAGAGAGAACACTTCCCATCTCGTGCTGTAAGACAGAATCACCCTGACACCAAAACCAGGAAAAGACCAAACTGCAGACCGATACTTCTCATGAACTTAGATGCCGAATTCCTCACAAAATATTAGCAACCCTAATTAGCAATGTATGAAAAAATCACCGCAAAGAAGCAGCTGTTACTCCAGCTTTGTAAGGCTGGTTCAGTGTCAGAAAGTATCCGATGCCATCCTCAGTCAACCAACTAAAAAACAGAAGTCACATGATCCTATCAACTAAGGTGAAGTAACAGCTGACGAAATCCAACGCCCATCCACGAAGCCAGCACTGAGCAAAGCAGTAACACTGGGGAATTACTTAGGAAGAGGCATCTACAAAACACCCGCCGCTACTGTCACCCGTTACGAAGACCACGCAGCTACTGTCACCCGTTACAAAGACCACGCAGCTACTGTCACCCGTTACGAAGACCACGCAGCTACTGTCACCCGTTACAAAGACCACGCGCCTTCCTCTCGGGTCAAGAACAAGCACAAGGATGTCTGCACCCACCATTCCGTCCACATAGTCCCGAAGTGCTAGTCACTAAAATAAGGGGGACGAAAGTAGCATAATTACTAAAACAGGAAAAAATAAAGCACCCAGCCGAAGGTTACATGGTCGCTTGTATATAAAAACTTCAAGAAAATCAGCGGCACGTTTCGGTCAGGTCAAGAGCTACAGGATCACAGCGCAGAAGTCACGCACCCTACATCCCACCGGTGCCCACACAGACAGCACTGAAGACGGGATAGATTTGCAGTCACCTAAAACGGAGCCCCTAGGTAAGCAGCTGGCAGACCAGGCGGAGGGGCCGCAGGCTGGAGTGCCAGAGTTCCGATAGCGAGGCCAGAGGGGCTGAGGGGTAGGCGCACCGTGTTCGTGGGCCGGAAAACTCAACGAAGTGATGGCGCCAGCCCCCCAGTTGATCTGCACGTCTGTGTAGTTCCTACCAAGGTCCCAGCAAGGATCTGGTAGACAAATAGAAGCCTATTTTAAAAGTCATATGGAAAGGCACACGCTCTGGCTCTCTAGCTAATCATGGGGAAAAACAAAAGCAAAAAACGAGGCCTCCTTCCTGGATTCCGTAAGTAAAACTTACTGTGTCGCTACAATGCCAGGACAGTGCACGGTGACAGGGAGAGA
Organism: Galemys pyrenaicus; assembly: GCA_019455555.1. Lineage (NCBI taxonomy): Eukaryota > Metazoa > Chordata > Mammalia > Eulipotyphla > Talpidae > Galemys > Galemys pyrenaicus. The sequence goes on from JAGFMF010011629.1 coordinate 21,102,177, forward strand.
CCTGGCTCGAGAGTCGAGGCCAGAGACCAGACCGACCCTCATGAGTGCCCAGCTGCCCAGACACGCCCATCACACACGGTCACAGGCTCAGCCTGCGCCCAGCTGTGACATGAGGCAGTGTGAGCTTCTGCACCCGCAGGAACGAACGAGCCCCAGCCCCCACTTCTCTGCCCACCGTGTGGTCAAGCTTCCGAATGGACATTTAACAACGAGCATGAGGTGGCCTCAGTGGCCCTTCCTGGGCTTTCGTGATGCTGGTTCTTCTGTGTATTCACCATCTGTAGAGCATGTCCATTTCTTTTGCACTTTTTTGATGAATTGTAGCTACTTCCTTTTTATTAACAAATAAACAGCCTTTTTTTTTTTTTTTTTTTTTTTCTCAAAATGCGTGCACACACACACAAGCACGGGTAACACCAGCGAGAGCTGAGTGAGGCAATGGACGCTCCGAGGGCAGCGGACTCCGAGGACAGCAGAGGTGTTGCTGCCCACAGGCGCCGTGGCTGAGAGCGGCTGGCTGGCCCCTCCGCCTGCAGGCTCTGCTTGGCCCCAGGGCTCCACTGAGACAAGGAAGAGTCGCCGAGGACCGTGGCAGGGAGCACAGCGCTGCGAGCAGGGCAAGGGAAGCAGCTCCTACGGGGCGTTCTGTGTGTGGCCCGCCGGCTCCTGTCCTGGGCCTGGACTGTGTGGCAAGTGGTTCAGCTGGATCCAGCCCACCCCCACCCCCGCCAGGAGCAGGGGTGACTGTCCAGAGATAACAGGGTTCCCCGCCCCATTTACAAGGGGCCCTGCAGAAGTCAAAGCTGGAGCGGGGGCTGCAGCAAGGTCACCACTGGGGATGAGGGGTGCGGATCTCCAGCACCACCCTCCCCACACACACAGGGGCTGGCACCGGCCTGGAGTCCGCTCCCCGCTGCAGGGGGCAGCTCTGGCCTGGCCTTCGTCTGTCCTCCCCGGTCTCGGACAAGCCGGGAGGACGGGAAATGCTCGTGAGGCCTGGGCCCAGGAGGCAGCTGCCTGGACCCCCAAGTGGACCTGCCGGGGGGCGGGGGCGGGGCTGGCTCTGCAGAGCGCCCCCTGGTGGCCGGCCGCGGTCAGCGCCGCTCCCAGAACTGCCCTGCCCCTCTCCTCGGCCGCCTCCGGGGAGCAAGCACGAAGCCTCCGAGGCTGGCAGCTACGGATTATCGGGTGTCGCAGCGGCCCCTGCGAGGACCCCGCTGGCGGGGGCGCAGAGCCCTGTCTCGGGAAAGCCCCTCCCCTGCCCGTGTAGTGGGCAAAGGAGCCCTGGGAGGGGGCCGGTCCCCGCGCAGAGCTGCACGCGGCCCCCCTGACCCCTGTCCCCCTGCCCCCCTGCCCTGAGGGGCCGCCCCACCCCCCGCCGTCCAGGCCCGCGGTCCATGGGGGCGTGGCCGTCCGGGCGGTGTTGAAAGACCCTGCAGGAAAACCAAGTGGACGAGAGGGAAAGGCAGCACTCTGGGGGTGCCCCGCTGTTCTCGTGGGGTCGGCGGGGCTTCAGGTCAGAGCCCGGGGCTCGCTGGAGGAGATGTTCTAGAAGCGGAACAGACGGGGCTGCTCCTAGGCTCTGCCGCGGTGCGGAGCGCAGAGCCCCTCCGGACACTGGGGGGCGGCGCCCCCAGCGGGAGCTCAGGCCAGCTCGCCCTGCGCCTCAGGTTTTCAGGTCCCTCTGGAAGGGAAAGCGGGGTTACCTTCTCCTGCGTCTCCACCTGAGTGACAAGGGCGGTGGCTGGTGGCTCCGCCGGGGCCGGGCCTGGGGGCTGCAGCGCTGAGCGCCCACCCCGGCCGCTCTCCCAGGCGCCTCCCCCGCCCAGGTCAGGGCAGAGGGCCAGAAGCCCCCCAGAGGCCCCTTAGAGGTGGGGAGCCCTGCCCCGCCGCCCCCATGCTGATGGCGGGAACCGGGCTGGGTCTCCAGCTGCGGGTCTCAGGGCCGCGCCCCACGCGCCTCCTCGGCGCTCCACCCACCCCCGCCCCCGGCGCGCCTCTCAGGCTTTCTGGGGGTGACGTGGGCTGGCGAAGCGCTGAGCTGGGCTGGATGACAACGGGGCCCCACGAGGGCTCCCCCAGGCCTGCCCCACCCCCACCTGGCCTCGCTGCTCTCCAGGGCGGGGTTCCAAGGAGCGAGCGCACCTGTGAGGGGGCGGTGCTGCCCCCACAGCGGCCCTGGGGGGCGGGACCCCGCAGCAGGCCCCGCCCCCCGCCTGTTGGGCCCTGCCCCGCCGCCCCAGAAGGTGGCTGGGCGGGGCGTGGGGGCTTTCGAGGCGCAGTGCCCGCTGGAACCCGGGAAGGGCCCACTTCCTGGGGGTCCTCCCGGCCACCCCCTCTTGCGTGGAGACGCAGGGTCTTCCCCCACCTGGTAGGAGTCAGCGCCTTTGTGTGCACCCACCAGGGCCCTGCCCGCAGCGCCCAGCCGGGGGTCAGCAGGGGTCAGCAGGGGTCAGCAGGCTCCCGGCGCCGGCCCCAGGGAGCAGTCACAGCCGCCAGGTGTACTCGCGGCCCGGCCTGGCCCCGGGGCGAGGTGAGCACAGCCCAGGCGCCAGCACCCACCTCCATCTGCTCGTGGATCCAGTCCAGGAAGGAGGTGATGCGGGTGTAGACCCCGGGCTTGTTCACCTCGGCGCAGCCGATGCCGAAGCTCGTGGCCCCCACCAGCTTCCACACCCGCCTCTCCTGGCACACCAGGGGCCCCCCGCTGTCTCCCTAGAGGCAGGGGCGACTCAGGGAGCAGGGCAGGGTGGGGGGCGCCCGGTCCTGGCCGGAGCCGCCCGCGCTGACCACCGCCCTCGACCCACGCGCGGTCCCGCGGCGGTGGGGTCCCCAGGGCCGTCGCGCCTGCTCCCATCCCTGTGGGCTCCCCGGCGCCCCGAGCCCTCGGGATGGCGGCAGGGCCAGCCAGGCAGCGCCCGGCGGAGGGTCTCCCTCGGCCTCGGGACCGGCAGTGCTGGCGTCTCGGCCTCTGCGGCTCTGGAGGCCGCGTCCCGGCCCGCCCGTGTTGCCCTGTCCTGGCCGGGGGACGGCCACGCGGGGGGCACGCTGGGCACACAGCCCGGCCAGGAGCGGGAGCGAATCCTGCGCAAACTGCCTCCCACGCCCTGTGCACTTGCTTTTCGTGTGTCACAGGGAGACGCAGCACCGGGCCGCCCCAGCGCGGGGCCAGCGGCCGCGGGCCCACCTGGCAGCTGTCCACGCCGCCCTGCAGGTAGCCAGCGCACAGCATGGAGGGCGAGATGATGCCGCCGTACACGTCCCTGTGGTTGCACAGCTTGTTGGAGAGCAGCGGCACGGCTGCGTGGTTGAGGGCTGCGGAGGCGTCGCCTGCGCCAGAGGGAGTGTCAGCGCCCAGCTGGGGTCCTCGCCTGCCCAGGCCCCGGAGAAGGGGCCGAGAGAGCCAGCCGTCCCCCTGCGCTGGGCCCCTGCCCACGGCGCCCGGCTCGCGGAAGAGGAGCGAGGCTCGCGCCCGCGGGACCATGGGTGGTGGCACGTGGACGCACCCCACGGACGTCACGGCCAGTCCCGCAGCCGGTGCTGCCTGATGGGGCAGGGATGGCGCAGACGGGAGGGGGCGCCCTGGCCACACCAGTGGGCAGGGCCTGGCTGGACCCCAGTGTGATCGCAGGGCTGTTCAGAGAAGGGAGCAGGTGGCGATGGCCACGGAGGTCAGCGCTGGGGAGAGCTTGAGGATATGCGCTGTGGTGGTGGCGGTGACGGGCCAGCGCCAAGGGGTGGGCAAGGAGCTAAGGTGGCCCTCAGACAGGCCACCGGACACCCCCTGAGCAGGGCAGGTGACCCCGGGGGACAGGCCACCACCGGACACCGGGCAGAGCGGGGAGGCTGCACCCACCCTCAGGCTCCCAAGCTCCCTGGCCTCAGGACCTCGACCTCAGGCCACTGACCTCCATCCTCCGTGGCTCCCCACCCCGACGTCCAGCACACCTTTCCGTCTGGAAAGTCCTCTCCGGCGTTGGGCAGGCAGACTGGCTGGACCACGTCTGTGTGAAGGACGGCAGCCTCAGCCCCCCGCCACGGCTGGGGCCGGGGGTATCGCCCCAGTGCTGCCCGTGGGCGGAGGGCACACGGGGGCAGGCGCTCGAGGGGGCTCTCCCGAGCCGGAGAGCCAAGGCCCGTCCTGAGCCAGGCGCCTTTGTCAGCAGCGGCAAACATGCCTGCGGCCGTTGCTCGTCCCCCTAGAAATGCTCGCTCCGAGGGCCCCGTGGCCCGCACGTGTGCCCAGTGGAGGACATACTGATGCACTGCCCTCCCGGGCCCCGCCCCGCTCTGCCGCCGCGCGTGGCTCCCGCGCCTGTGTGTCTGCGGCACGCGCCACCCTTGCCCTGAGTGGCTTCGCCGGTGCCTTGCAGCCCCGAAGGGCGGCCTTGACCTTGTCTTGACCTTGTCCTCGGAGGGCGGAGCTGCCCGGCCAACAGCGGTCGGGGGAGAAGCCGTGTGGACAGCGCGGGGCCAGGCACCGCATCCTCGGGCTTGGGCAGGAGTGGCTGGGGCCCAGCGGCTGCCTGCTCTGCCGAGGCTGAGCCGCCGCGCCGACAGAGGCTGCGCCTGACAAGCAGGCCGACCCCAAGACGGCCCTGTCCTCGGCCCCACGCCCGCAGCAGGCCAGGCCCGGGCGGGCGGGCGGGCAGCATCGGCTGAGACGAGAAGGCCGCGGGCCCAGGACCCTGAGGCCAAAGCCGCTGTGAGGGCCCGTCTCACGGGAGGGACAGTCCCTCGGCTGCGAACAGGGGCCGCCATGGGCAGCAGCGGTCACGGACGCCGGGCGTGGGCACTGGGCGGCCGGGGTCACAGAGCCGTGCAGGACATGCTCCGGGCAGCGGCACGTACCGTTGAAGGACAGCGGCCCGGCCAGCTTCAGGAGGGCCACGTCCTGGCCCAGCCTCTTCGGCTTGTACTTGCTGTGGTAGACAATCTTCTGCACCAGGTGGGAGGGGGCCGGGCTGTCCGGCAGGGACACCAGGCCCACCTGGACGGTCCACGCCTGGGGCTGGTACAGGCTGCAAGGCGAAGATGGGGAGCGGTGCCAGGGAGATGGGGGTGCCCAGCCCACCCATCGGCTCGGAACTGACCGCAGCCGCCCCGGGGAGTAGCCCCCACGCCTGCCCCACGCGCTCCCCTCCGAGCTCTGAGCGCCCAGCTCCTGCGCAGGCTCAGCCCAGCTGGCGGGGCTGCCCGATGGAGGGTTCCTGTGCTTCCTCCGGCCGCCTGCTCTGAGACGGCCGCTCGGGAGCCCGGGCCCAGCTCTCGCCCGCAGGCGCGGCCCGTGCGGCCAGCAGGTCCAGGCCCGAGCGGCGCCGTGCGCCTAGGTTCTTCTCTGCAGTCTGTCTCGGGAGCCCGGGTGTGAGGCCCTGGCAGGAGCCCGGCACAGGGGCAGGGGCCCCGCCCGCCGCCTGCGTCCCAACGGCGTGGAAGCCGCCCCCAGCGGCCAGGACAGGGCACTCACTCATAGACACAGTGGGCGGCGGTGACGATCCACACGGGGCTGATGACGGAGCCCCCGCACAGGTGGTAGCCCCGGAACTGGAGGCTGGCCTGCCAGGGCCACTGCGCTGGAGAGGACACGTTCCCCCCTACGATGCGGGCGCGGGGCGCCCTCCGCTGGCCGCAGTCTGCCGGGAGAGGGGCACTCACAGGCCCCTGCGCCCTCTCCCCCCTACGCCCCCGCGCTCATGGCCCGGAGAGGGCAGCAGCAGGAGCTCCCCGAGACCAGGGTGCGGCGGGAGGGCCCCAGACCAGGGCTGGAGGCGCCCCCTGTGCACCCTCAACCCCAGAGGGTGACCGGGTGGGGACGTCCATCAGCGGCTCCACCGGAGCATGGGGGCCTCAGCCCTCAGGACCGGGGGCCGCGGGCCCTGCCTGAGCCCCGCGCCCCACGGGGGTCTGCGGCTGACCCTGCCGGGTCCACTTCCGTGGGGCGTGGGGGACAGGGCCACGGGCCGCCCCGACCACGGGCCTGTCTGCTGCTGGACGCGGCTTCCCCACCTGACAGGCCAGGCCAGGCTGGTGCTGCGCCCCTCCTCCGCCAGGTGGGGCCCAAGAGCCCCCAGGCCGGGAGGAGGGGCCCCTGAGCTGCCCAGGAGGGGAGGGAGGTCGGGCCTCTTCCTTTTACCTGGCGTGTCGAGAGCGCTCACCTATGCACTTCAAGGTGACCACACGGCCCGAGGCGCAGCCCTCCCTGGCGGAAAAGGGGCGCAGAGATAGCAGCAAGGCGTGAGGACACCGCTGCTATTGGGGCGAGAGAAAAATAAGCTTGATTCCCCCGCTCTTGACTGCGGACTAGGGTTCTAGCGCGGCACCCCACGAGGTCGCCTGCTGCCGTCACACCCTCAGCGGCAGGGGCGTGGCGCCCCTCACCAGGGCCCGGCCAGGAGCAGCTCCCCGAAGCCTGCGCCCGAGCCCCAGCGCCATCTGCAAGCGGGGGAGGGGGGGTGGGGGCGGCAGCAGCCGGAACCACAGGGACGCAGCAGACGCAGCAGCAGGGTGGGCTCCCCCGCCCAGGTCACTGCCGGTCACACTCTCGGGCCACGGCTGACCAGGGCAGCTGGCACCGGATGCGGAGCTGGGCCTGGGAGGCAGTGGGCGTGTGAGCCCCTACAGAGGTGCCCCACACGCCCCAGGTGCCCAGCGGGCAGCGTCCTGGCTCTCTGGCCTGCAGCTGGGGACCGTACACCTTGGGGAGCGGAGACCTGGTCCCCAGAAACATGCATGCTCCCCTCTGTGCAGGGAGCCTGACCGGCTGCTTTTGGCCCGCCTGGCCCCGTGTCAGCAGGCCCGTCTGCGGCTCGGTCCGACGGGTGCCCGCGCAGGGAGGAGCTGCGTTTCAGGGCCCAGAGAGGAGTGGGCCCAGGGCGCGGCCCGCCGAGGCCGGGCCGGGGTGGGGTGCTCGCCTCCAGGCCGGCCCCCCAGGCGGGCGGAGCGGGTCGGACTTGGGCCTCCGGGTCCCCACCTGCAGGACACGCCTCGGTGGGCGCTTGGCCTGGCCGTGACCAGGCGCCCCTCGCCGCCCCCGGCTGCTGGGGGAGGGAGCGAGCGGCGTGGTGGCGCAGAGGCCTCAGCAACGGGTGGCTTCTCTCTCGACGCCCCACAGCGCCCTCCCCTCTTGCCCTCTGGCTGCTGCCCCACGCCGGGGGGCGCCCCTGCGGGTGGCGGCACCGCCTGGGACCCCCGCCGTCCCCCTCCCTCTGCTTCCCTGCCCTGCTGGGCCCGTCCCCTGGTCTGGGGGGGGTTGTGCACCCCAGCCTGGCGCGAACCGGCCAGCCCAGGCACCCAGGCCCGCCCGGCACCCGCAGGAGCACCCGCGCCCCCGGGGCCTGGCCGTGTGTGCGGACGGCCGTGCTGGCCACGCACCTCGCGTACACCGAGTGGTGCAAGGCGGTCACTTTGTCGTCCGGCAAGAGGTGGTTGATGGACGCGAAGGCCTCCCGGAACTGCTCCTCGACGGAGCCCACCCCCAGGGCGTCCGCGCTCACGTAGCTGCAGGCACAGGGGGAGCCCCACAGCAACCTCGGGCGGCCGCACCGCTGCCGGAGAGCACAGGGAGGACACGCGGCAGGAGCTGGTCCCGGGACGGGAGGGCCGCGGAGGCAGACGGGAGCACCGCCCAGAGCACCTCCCGCCAGGCCGCCCGAGAGGGCCAGAGGGCCTGCACAGGGGAGGCCCCTGACTCGGGGAGCCTCTGACACGGGCGGGGGGACAGCGACGCCCGTGAGGGAGAGGGGGCCTCGGTGGGGCGGACACCGGCGCATTTCCACCCGCGTGTGCTGGTGCCTGAGGTGCCCGTATGGTGTGACTGCTGTGTGTGCGTGTGCATGTGTGCGTGTGTGTGCATGTGCATGTGTGCATGTGTGTTGTGCCTGTGTGTGCGTGCACGTGCATGTGTGTGTGCTGGTAGGGCTGCATGTGGCGTGTGCATGGCGTGTACACGTGTGTGTCTCACTCCTTGGAGCACCTAACCTAAGAACGAGGACCCTTTCCCGGGGTGCCCACGCGAGGGGCAGCCCCGAGCCTGCTGCCCGGCCCGCAGGGACCAGCAGGCTGCCCTGGGGGTGCTGAGAGTGTGGCACCGGGCGCCGAGGACGGCCAGGTTGGGGCCACCCCAAGGCGAAGACGCATCACCAGAGACATGGACAGGCCCTGCCCGAGTGGTGGCTGCCCCGCCCGGCTCCTGGGACCCGGGAGAGCATGGCTGGCGGGGCGGGGCCGGGGCGCGGCGCGGCAGCTGCTGGGAGGAGGGGTCCGTCGCCGGCTCCGAGGCTGCCAGCCGTGTGTTGGCACCAGGCCTGGGCTGGCCCTGGACACCCAAGCAGCGCATCCCCTCAAGCGCCACTCAGCGCGCTGGCCTCGGCCGGGCCCTGCGAAGACGCCCGGACGCCCGACTCACCTGGGGAAGCCCAGCTGGGCGCAGGCCACGCCGGCGTGGTGGCCTGTCCAGTCGTCCGCGCACACGGTCCTCCAGGCTGCGGCCGCGAACACCTGCAGCACGGCGTCCCGACCGCTCACTCGGACTGCGGGCGAGGGGACAGTCCAGCTAGCGGCCGGGAGTCCAAGCGCCCCGCGGCCCGGCCCGGCCCACAGTGGCCCGCGTCCTGCAGGCCACGCGTGGTGACGGCCGCGCCCCGGCCCGCCGCCCGCGCCCCCTGCGCCAGCGTGGCCGTGGCGCCGCCTGCACCCTCACGCGGCGCGGGGCTGCCCGCGGCCCTCGGCTCACCGCAGCTGTGCTCGTCCTCGCCGTCCCTGCAGTCCGGGACCCCGTCGCAGCGCGCCGCCAGCCCCACGCACCGGAACGACGAGCGGCAGCGGTACCTCCCCGAGCAGCCGAAGTGGACTGGGCAGAGCGGCGGGAGGGCCCGTGAGCGCGCGGCGGCCGCCCGCCGCCGCCCGCCGCCGCCCGCCGCCGCCCGCCGCCGCCCGCCGCCGCCCGCCGCCGCCCGCCGCCGCCCGCCGCCGCCCGCCGCCGCCCGC
>JAGFMF010011629.1:21127154-21183718 GCA_019455555.1 Galemys pyrenaicus
TGAGCGCAGGGGAGGGTCCGTGCGACCCCCTGGACTGAGCGCAGGTGAGGGTCCGTGGCGACCCGGGCTGAGCGCAGGGGAGGGTCTGTGGCGCCCCGGGCTGAGTGCATGGGAGGTTCCGTGCGACCCCCTGGACTGAGCACAGGGGAGGGTCCGTGGCGACCCGGGCTGAGCGCAGGGGAGGGTCCGTGGGGCCCCGGGCTGAGCGTAGGGGAGGTTCCGTGCGACCCCCTGGACTGAGCATAGGGGAGGGTCCGTGGCGCCCCGGGCTGAGCGCAGGTGTAAGATCCAGGTCATCTGAAGTGGCACACGACCTTGAACTTGGCTCTACAGCTGTGCACGTCGGCACCTGAGGGCCAGGCCTGGCATCACCGTCCTCTGCTTGGGCTCCTGAGGCTGCGGGCCAGGGTTTGGATCTCACGGTCCCTCCCCACATTCCCTTCCCTGGCCGTGGTCCCCCAGAGGCCCCAAGCCCAGGCTGTGCTGCGGGGCTGGTCAGAGGCCGGCCCCACTCCACACTGCTGTCCGTGAGAGTGGCCGGCGAGCGGGACCAGCCCCCAGTCTGCGGGCGAGATCACAGTGCCCAGTGCACGGGGAGCCCCGGCGGCCGTGGCCGTGCTGTGCCTGCACCGCCCCACACGGGGTCCCGGGGTGCGGCTCACGGCCGGCCATCTCCTGCCATGTCGGCTGAGGCTGGGAGCCAGGGGCGGGGGCCCCGCCCGCCCTGGCAGGGGCCGCAGGTGCACCCCGGTGGGACTCCTAGCTGGGGGCGGCCCCACCTTCAGAAAACCTCCCGGCCGATGACGCCGGGCCCCCAGACGCCCCCAGAGGAGCTGGCAGGTGGCCTGTCACCACCGCCCGGGCTAATGCCGGTGGGGGCCGGCCGTCACCTGAGCCCGCAGGGGAGGGCAGGACTGGAAACAGCCAGCAGCTGGTGCCGAGGGCCACACCGGCAGCTCTCGGGGCAGCGCTTTACTTTTCTTGCCGAGGAAACGTTGATTTCCGACTGTTGGGGTACAGGGTGTCCCCTCGGGCGCTGTCCCTGACTCGCGGGTTTTGGAGGGGTGTGAGGACACACTTCACGTCCTGGCTCAGCACACATCTGGCGCAGCGCGAGTCCGGGCCGCTGGGGCGGGGAGGAGGCGGCGCCGTCTGGACACGTGGCCCCACGCAGGCCAGAGCCGAGAGCGCTCTGGGACACTTTCTAGAAACTTCTAACAGTGGCCACCCAGGGGCTTGACATGGTGACTGGGAGACTGGAGCAGGAGTAACAGGGAGAACTTCCACTTCCCATCGTTTCTAAATTCGTGCCACACGAACGCCACTTATCCAGAATGCAACTTAACCCATCTTAAAGAGAAGACCCCAGGGAACTGGGCAGAAAGAACAAAGCAGGGCAGTCAGACAAACTCGGGCTCGTGAGAGCCCGCCTCTGCCCGCCCACACCCGCAGCCCTGCCCCCCAGCCGCCCCGCGGTAGACCAGCTGCGCGGCACAACAGCTGGAGGCAGCCCCGGCACGGGAGGCCACACCGCGGACACAGAGAGCCGGCACATCCTCCTGGGGAGCTGGGGACCCGGGAGGTGGGGACACCGGGTGCTGGCGCGTCTCCCTGTGCACCGCCTGGCCCACCACCTGCTCCAACAAGCCATTCGAGGAGGACGGAGGTGGTGCCGGCTGGACCTGGCTGAGCACCTGAGTTCCAGTTGGTGAGGGCCCCACCCGGGACGGGAGAGCCCCACGGTCACCAGCACTGGGCAACGCCGACCGATGCTTCTGGAACTCTGCAGCCCGGACGGCAGCTGCGTGTGGCCGTCACGTTCCACCTCCAGTCAGTCTCAGCACCAGTCCCAGAACAACCTTCAGCCTGACGTTTCCGGAACCACGTGCCAGGGACACGTTCCCTTTAGGATGAGCCCATCTTTTTAAAGCACACAGCCAGAAGGAGAAAGGTTAGCCTGGCTAGCGCGGGGTGTCCGTCTGGCCTCGCTTGGCTCCCCATCCTCAGCGGGGAGCACGAGGCAGAGCGGTGTGCCATCAAGCGCCCGTAACCAGCATTAATATCCACTGAGGTTGTCCAGGCAAAAACTTTTTTAAAAACTGCCCAAAGTTTATCGATCACGGAAAGCTTTTTAAATCGTAAAGCGGTCCTTGCGAGTCTCCGTACATGGCCCAGCTGCAGAGGCGGGACGCGGTCCGCTGGCCTGGCCTGAGAGTGGACAGAGAACACCCCCGCGGCATCAGCCACAGGGTCGCGCCGCACTGCCCCCAGCAGGGGGACCGCCGGCCTGATGGTGCCCGAGGAGATGCTGCAAAGGCTCCAGGAGGCGCCCGCCCCCGTGGGATGAGAGGCGCTCGCTGCCGGGCCCGTCCCCAGATCAGCTCAGCCTGGGCGCCAGTGGCTCCAGGAACCTTCAAATCTACTTGACGACAGCGTCCACTGTCCAGCACCACCTTGAAGAGAAAGAGCGTGGGGCGGGGCGGCAGGCAGAGGGCGTGTCTGTGAGCCACTGGAGTCCTCATCCTCCCCAGAGAAGCGTGCATGCAGCTCGAGGGAGGCGGCCAGAGGCCTGACGGTCAGCCTAGGGGCCGTCAGCATCCTCCAGCCAGCAGATGCGGCCCCACACCCACGCCGGCCGCACCTGCCGGCCGCTGCCACCGAGCCAGCGGGGGCAAGCAGCGCAGAAGTAGTCAGGTGACTGTGAGGGCTGATGGAGTCCCCCAAAATTCACATGCTGGCACCCTGACACCCAGCACCTCAGAATGGGACGTCAACTGGAGACGGGTCTTGCAGCCATGGGGGGACCTGCTCCAGCTGGACGGGGCCCTGCCGGGGCACAGACTCCCAGGGACACCCAGAAGGACCCAGAGGACACGCGTCCACGCGCGGAGAGAGGCCGGGCACCTGCAGCCCCAGCCCCGGCAGAGGGCGGCTCTGCTGTGCAGCCCACGCTGGCCCGGAGGTGCCCGTCCTTCGGGAGAAACCAGGACTGCTCTGGGGGGCGCCCATGGGGCCTGAGGCTCTCGGGCCAAGGAAGGCAGAGGCTGGCGCGCCCTCCTCGCCCCGCCCACCCGCGCCAGCTCAGTCGGAAGGGCGGAGCCGGCCTCCTCGCCCCAGCCTCCTCGCCCCAGCCTCGCAGGTGGTGTTTACAGATCAGCGCCCTCCGAGCCGCTGGGGCGGGCCGCCGGCCTCCGGAAAGGGAAACCAGCTCCTTCCTGCGCGAGGCCGCGGCGGCCGTTCAGGCCCACATGGCCGCGGAGGGGCGTCGGCGCCTCAAAGCAGCGTCGAGCGCTCCGTCCACCCGCAGCCACCGAGTCCATGTGCCCTGTGCATCCTCCGACCCCAAGACTCAGGGACAGTCGTGCGAGCGCACGGCGTCAGGCAGGACAGTCGCACAAGGGGTGCGGCCCCGGGCCACCCGTCCGAGGTCCAGCGCGGAGGCGGGTGGGGTGGATGAGCGGTAGCCGCTGCAGGCCGGCGAGCTCTGTCCGCCGGCCCTGGGGTGGGCACCGGCGCGTGCCCGCGAGGTCTGGGGCTGGAGGCCACCCCAGGGCCATCAGACGTGCCCAGACAGCGAGCCAGCGGGAACAGCGTGAACGGGGGGACCCGACGGGCGCTGTGCATCCCGGGGACCCGGGGCCGGCCTGCCCTTTGGTGGACTCCGAAGCCGCTGACGTCTCCGAGCGCTGACTTGGAGAGCAACAGGAGAGAGCTGCGGAAACGTCGGAAAATAGAGACGCCAGAGGAGCCGGTTGCCGGCCGGGCGAGGGGGCATTGCAGTGTCGCCCGGGCGGCGAGGGGGTGGGGCGGCCCCTGGGGCGGGTCGACCCACAGGAAGAACAGGCGCCCGCAGGCCGCAGTCTGGGTCGCGCCCTCGGAGCCCGCAGCGGAAGAGAAGACGCAGGCGGTGCGTGCGAGAGCTGGGGCGCCGTGCGCCCCGTTCTGGCCGAGGCCCGGGAGGCGCAGCGGAAGGAAGGGGCAGGCCGAGACCCCGCGCGCTCAAGTCCCAAGGAGCCCGCAACCCTAAGAGCAGGAGGAGAATGCCGCCTTTGTGGGCACTCCGGGGAACCTCAAAATTGGCTGGCTGGGAGGGCCCAGGTGACCCCGCTCTGTTTGGGGTGCCCGCGCCCCTCCCCCACCGGCAGCCACGCCCACTCGGCCCCTCAGCCCCCTGCCAGCCTGCACCTGCAGGCTTCACCCTGGCAGCCTCGCAGGCCCCACACCCCCGCGGCCTGCCCCTCCCCGTGCCCGCAGCCCCCTACCCCGCCCCCCACGCATATGTCCACTGCCCACTCAGGCCTGCACCCCAGCCCTGGCTGCGTGCGGCTGTTTTCAGGCTGCCGGAACAAGACACCCCAGGCACGGGGATCCAACAACAGACGCCCTAGACCCCTACCCTGGGGCTGCAGGGCCAGGCCCAGGCGTCCTGGACGCCCCCAGGCCTCTCCCCCACTCCACCCCCCCCCACAAGGATTAGACCCCGGGGTCCTGGCAGGAGCGCCCTGGGAATCTGGGCCTGCTCCCTCATCTACTGAGGACCCTGCCCTGTTGGGTAAGGGCCTCCCCGTGACCTGGCTTGACTATCACCCCAAATACAGCCCCACTGGGAGGAGCCGGGAGTTAGGACTGCGCTGTGCAGGGGCACACCAGCGCGGCCATGGCCCACAACACCACAGCTGCACCCGCTTGGGTGCCCTACGTGCTGCGCCCCCACCTCTCCCCGGGGCTGTCCCCTACCCCAGGGCCCCCCCCCGCCGAGTCCCCCCACCTCGCCACCTGGCCTATCCCCAGCCCAGCGCCCCCAGTGCAGCCGGAGGCTGCGGCCTCACAGCTCAGCACCTCTTCTCCTCCCGCAGGACCTACACCTTCAACCTTGCCATGGACCTGAATCCCAAAAAGGATGGGGACGCCAGCGGACGGCGGAACGGGGAGTCCCTCCCTCCACCAGCGCCCAGGAGCAGCCTGCAGGCCCTGCAGGTGCGCCCCCCAGAGCCTGCTGCGTAGTCTGCCCGCCCTCTGGGCCCTTCTCAGACACTTCCCCCGCCACGCAGGACCCGCAGGGACCAGGCTCCGGCAGGGTGGTCAGGCTTGCTGGGGGCTCCTGGGCTGACAGACTGCCCCCCCCCAGAGGTGCCACGCCCCAACAGCTGTCAGGTGTCAGGGTTTCAGATGAAGGCTGACGGGGTGGACGGGCCAGACTGCATTTTCCCCTCCAAACTGGGGAAATCGGGGTGGGCAGTGTCCCCCCTTGTTTACCCTGTGCAGTAGTAAAATCACCCAAGTACCAGCGCACTCGTTCTCACCCCAAAACCCACCCTCAGAGAGCCGCGAGAGAAAGGGGGGTGCAGGAAGTCACCCGAAGAAGAGGAGCTGGACAGGGGACGGCGCAGGCCAGAGCGGCCTCCTGCCTGGAGGCCGCCGGCCCAGCTGGCCTGGGGACCTTGGCCCCCCACCTCGTGCCCTTGGCTCCCCCCCTCGTGCCCTTGGCTCCCTCCCTCGTGCCCTTGGCTCCAGGCACACCCACGTCCTTGCCCCTGCAGGGCCCCCAAACAGGCACGCCCCGCTCTGCCCTCGCCCCCTTCCGTCTATGCTCTGTCTATCTTTCCAGCTGGCCGCTTCGCCCCAGTGAGGTCTGGCGCTCCCTAAGTGGGGACCCACGGCCCGGCTCGTGGCGTCATGCGCACCCCTGCGCCGGGGCGCGAAAGGGCTGCAGGAGCCGGCACACCCCCAGCGCACGGGCACCGTGAGCTGCAGTCGCGGGCTGGCCCGGGAGGGCGCCCCGCGGGGCCTCACAACCTAGATTTCTGGGTTGTGCCCAAACGTGCGCAGCCGGAGCAGCAGCCCCCAAGTGACAGAGTAAGAGGAGGGACCAGGTCCCTGCGCAGGAACGGAGGGGTCCTCGTAAAAGAGGCCCTCCCCAGGCCCCGCCCCTTCCGCCTTGAGGGCACCGGGAGCAGCCTGGCCGGACCTTCCAGCTGGAGGACGTTCATCCGGGCCAGGTCCGCCAGGTCCGCCAGGTCTGTGAAGGCAGCCGGCAGCCCTGAGGGACCAGCCCGGACCAGGAAGGACAGCGGCGGGAGCGGCTGGCTGCTGTGTGCCACTCTGTGTCCTGGGTAGTGGCGGAGACTCGAAAGCGCAGGACGTGGCGTCCCGGCCACGTCCCTGGCGACAGGCAGCGCGGGGAGGGCCCCACGCGGGGCGGGTGATGCCGGCACGCGGCGGCCTCACGGGCACGGCCCTCTCCCGCCCAGGACGCGATCGTGAGGAAGAGCGTGCTGGTGGTGCGCCACGGCGAGCGGGTGGACCAGGTCTTCGGGAAGTCCTGGCTGCAGCAGAGCTCCACCGCCGATGGTAGGCGACCCGCACCCCCTCCCCCAGGCCCGCCCCGCTGTAGAACCAGCGTGCGCGGTGCGCGAGGGATGCGCAGACGGTGCGTGCGCGGTAGACAGTGCGCACTCGGAGGAGGCGCATAAACAGTGCCCGCAGGGGGGCCGGGTGGACAGCACGTGTGCGCGGAGGGACGCGTAGACGGTGCGCGCAGAGGAAACCCGAGGTCAAAGTCAAGGTGAACGGGACACTGTAGCCTCTGGCTGGCTGGGGGCTGCCTAGCCCCTGCTGGCTGGCCTCCCCGTAGGAAATGGGACCCAGGCAGTACGGGGTGCACCAAATGTCGCCTGAGTAGTGCCGACCCGGGTTCCGGTCAGGGTGTTCCCAGCCAGCGATGGAGGCTCTTGGCTCTTAACCCGGGAGGCCGAGGGACGCTTGGGGGTTCGGAGAGGCCTGGAGGCCTCGTGGCTCCTGGGCCACCCTTGCGGGTTGGAGGAGCGTGCACGGGGCAGCGGCCTGTCCTCCAGAGGCCACTCAGCGCGAGAAGCAGGTCCAGGCGCCCCGGGGCTGGGGGTGCGCGCAGCCGCAGGTGCACTGAACACGGGCCGGCCATCCCCCAGGGAAATACTTCCGTCCGGACCTGAACTTCCCCTGTAGCCTGCCGCAGCGCGCCGGGGGCAACAAGGACTTCGAAAGCGACCCACCGCTGTCATCGTGTGGGGTGTTCCAGGCCAGGACAGCGGGTGAGCGGGCCCTGGGGTGGGGGCGCACCCCAGCTGCACTGAGGGCCGCGGAGGGCGGTGGGCGCGGGGCGCAGCGGCGAGCTTGCTCCGGGATCGTGCTGGCAGGGCGGAGAGAGGGCAGCGGGAGGCAGACAGGCGGGGAGGGAGAGTCGGTGACCACGGCTGCACCAGGGAAGTCACTTAAAAAACAAAAGCCACATCCTCCCTTTGATTTTATGTCAGAATCTGTCACTTGGGTTTTCGGCTCAAGTCTGCGCTTCCGGAGCCCTGCGATTGGCTTTGGGTCAGGGCGGTCAGGGCTGCCCGGCCCGTGTGCGGGTTTAGAAGCCAGCGTCCGGGCTCGGTGGCGCACGGTCGGCCTCCTGCCTCTGCGCGGGGTCGCCCTTGCTGGCCAGCTGTGGGGCAGGGGGAGGCCCTGCTCTGGGCGCGGGCCCGGTCCAGGGGCTCTGCTGCCGTGGCTGGCGTCCGGCAGAGGGAACCCCAGCGCCTCCAGCAACTCCTCTGAGTCTCTGCCCTTTCCTGTGATGGGGTGAGAAAACCTCTGCTTTGGGGGGCTCGCGGGGTGAGAGCCCTGCTCTGTGGGGTGCCCAGAGGGGTGCCGGCTTCTCCTGGTGCAGGTTCCCACTCGGGGTCCCACAGGAGCACCCACGGGGCTCCTGGGGACTCCGCAAATCCTGGCCGCCCGGCAGGGAGTGGCCACGCGAGGCTGCCATTGCCAAGGCATTGCCCATCTGCCCTCTGCAGGAGAAGCGCTGCTGGACAGTGGCATCCGGGTGGCCTCGGTCTTCGCCTCCCCGGCCCTCCGCTGCGTGCAGACGGCCAAGCACATCCTGGAAGGTGGGTGAGGAGCGCGGCCTCTTTGCTGGCCCTCCGGGAGCACTCCGCGGGGTGGGATGCCAGTGGGCGGGGCTGGACGGGTGGGCGGGGCTGGAGGGCGGCGGGGAATGGCCCCTCGGTCCCCAGGCGTCAGCACAGGCTCCTGCGGAGCAGGCGGGGTGCTGGAGGGCGGGGCGGCAAGCGCCAGGGCCTGCTGCCACCGTGTCCACCTCACCGGCTCCTGCCGTGCGCTGTGTAAGAAGCAAACACGCCTGGTGGGGACGCCACAGATCCGGCGGTGCCGCTTTTCCTGGGCCAGGGAGGTGGCCGGAGTGCCCAGCGCGGGCGCTGAGCTGCAGGCCCGGGTGGCACACCAGTCTCCACTGCAGGGAGAGCCCGCAGAGGGCAGGGCTGCGCTCGTCTGGACCCCGCAGAGGGCCGGCAGGCTGCCACGGGCTGGTCGGCGCGGTGGGTGAGGGCCAAGGCCGGGAAGCAGCCGCTCAGCTGAGCGTCGCCGCAGTGCACAGGGCGGGAGTCACAAGACCCAAGATGGGGTCGTTCGGGGCGGGGCGGCAGCTTCCTTCTGAACCCCACGGCGCCGTCACAGGGGTGCGAGGAGGCGCTGGGGCGAGGCCTCGGCCCGGCCTCAGCAGCAGTCAGTGGACTGCAGAGCCCTGGCGGCCACCGCGGGGCAGCTCCGGCTTCGCTGGGCTGGAAGGCAGCCCAGGGCACAGCACAGTGTGGCCACGGGGCCGGAGCCGCAGGGCAGTGGGCGGGCAGCACATAGCAGGCCTGGCTTCACCCTCACGGCCAGCAGCCGGTCACCGGCCAGAGGCGTGGAGGAGCCGCTCGGGACACCCCAGGGCTGCGAGAAGGGAGGAGATGCGCGGCCCCGTGCTGGGAGCCGAGGGTGACGCCAGGGCTGGCGGGGCGGGGACAGGCACTGCCAGGGAGCCCCGCAGAGCGGTGCCCTGCCCTGGTGTGGGCCCCAGGGCCGGAGCCGGGCTCGGCTCATGGAGACATGGCTGAAACGGCCGGGTCAGTGGGGTCCCCGCAGCTCCGTCTTCTGCCCCTGTCCTGCGGCTCTAGGCCGGGGTGCTCTGGCGGAGCCCCAGGAGTAGACTCGGGGCCCCACAGCCCCCCTCCGCCTGTCAGACGACTCCTCCCGGCCACCGCAGCGAGGAGGGCAGGCGCGGGCCCCCTCTGGGCCTTCTCTGGACAGCTGGGTCGGCCGCGTCCTCGGGCGTGAGCCAGAGCTGCCGGGGGCGGGGCTGCCGCCGTGGGCCCTCCGGCTCCGAGGACGGTGATGGGGCTGCCTCTGGAGCGCACGGCCGCTGGTTCCGGAGCAAGGCCGGCGGAGGGGGCTGGCCCTGGGAGGGCCCCTGCCGGAGCCGCGGAACCGAGAACGCCACCCTGTCCCCGCAGAGCTCAGGCTGGGGAAGAAGATGAAGATCCGAGTGGAGCCCGGGCTCTTCGAGTGGACGCAGTGGGAGGCCGGCAAAGCCGCCCCAGCCCTCATGACCCCGGAGGAGCTGAAGGAGGCCGGCTTCGACGTCAGCACCGAGTACAGGTGGGCGCGGCTCCGGCCCGGCTCCCGCGGTGGTCACCGGCTGGCCCGAGGCCCAGGCGCGCAGCCTCGGTGCAGAGAGCAGGGCCCGCGGCCGGAGCCAGGCGGCTCTGTCTGAAGTGCCCGCCGTGCCCCTGCGCAGCGGCTCCGGCCGGGTCTCGAGGCTGGGGGGGCGGCGGGGCGGGGTGGGGACTCCTGCCAGCCTGACCCCCAGGACGGCCCGAGGCCTGGGCCCGCGTGGCATGTGTCGGGGCAGCCTGTCCTGGTCCCACCCAGTCCTGGCCGCCACCGACCCTTCCTGGGCCACGGTCCTGAAGACGCCGCCCCAGGCCCCAGGCACGAAGCCTGAGAGCCAAACCCGGACGTGACAGAGAGGCGGCGGCCCCGGGTACCGCAGGTGGCCCCTGAAGGTGTCCCTGGGTCGGGGCGAGCAGGCTCGGGGCGACCCCTGAGAGCCCGGGGCCCCGGGAGCCCGTCAGTGCTGCGACAGGATGGCCCTCCTGCGGCCTGGCCCCGTCCAGCCTGTCCAGCCCTCCTGTTGCCGGCACTGTGTGGAAGCCGGCCCTCGGCCTCCGGCCCTGTGGCCTCGGGGGCAGTACCTCGGCTTCTCCCGGTGAGGGGCCTGGCCAGAGGTGACGAGCAGGGAGGAGGGGTGACCCTCCCACGCGGCCCTGCCCAGAGCCGTCTCTGACCGCTCCTGTGCCCCCAGCCCCCAAGGCAACGCCCTCTCCCTCAGCCTGGCGGCTCGGGGCCTTCGGTCAGGGTGTCCACCTCTCAGGGCTGTGGCCTCGGGGGTCTGTATCTCTGGGGACTCCAGCCGTGGGGTTCTGGCATCGGGGGGAGTCTCGGGGTTCCAAGCGGCCCCCAGCACCATGCCTGCCAGACCCCGAGCCCGGTCAGTCCTCCACCCACCGGAGACGGCCGGACCGTGCGCCCCGCTGGCCATGGCAGGGTGGCCACTCCCTCCCTCCCCGCAGGCCCGCGCTGCCCCTCTCCTCCCTGCTGCCGGCCGAGAGCTACGAGGAGTACGTGGCCCGCTGCGCCGTGAGCATGCAGCGCATCGTCAGCTCCTGCCCGGCCGACGGTGAGTGCCCATCCTCGGCCACGCGGGCGCTGGGCGGGGCAGGGCGCGGGCCGCCTGGGTCCTTTCCTCGCCAGATTCAGGAGCCGGGGGGTGGCCGCGCCATGGTGACACAGCCGTTCACATGCAGCACGGAGCGTGGACGTCGGAAGCATGTGGCTTGGGCGGAGGGTGGGCCTGGCCGGTGGGTCAGGCTCTGGGCCGGCGTGGGTGGTCACTTCGAGCGGAAGGCCCGCGAGGCACCGGCCGGGACACGGGGCAGCCTCGCACTCAGCGGACGGTGTCCCTCCCCGCGCGGGCGCTGTTCAGCCAGAGAGAAGGGGCTGCCGCGCACAGCAGGGGGGAGCCCGGGGACGAGCAACCGGGCAGGTCAGGACAAGGCAGGCGCCAGACGCTCTGGGGCGCGTGGACAGAGACTCAGGCTTCTGGGCGCTGACAGGCGTGGAGGGCTTGGGTGGGGCGCAGGACAGGGAGCCCTCCTCACTGCAGGCGGGACTGAGAGCCCCAGGGGGTGGGGCTGTCGTCCCGCCGGGGAGGCCCATCCTCAGTGCACATAAGCAGCAAACGTCAACCCCACGCAAACCTGAGTCGGCTTGAGGACTGGACGCAGCTGCACGCAGACCCCAGCTCCCACCTCCAGGCCCCTGCGACCCCATGGTCCTGGGCTCCGGTGGAGGCCATTGGCTGGTGGTCCCCACGAGGTGGGGCGGTCGGGGCGGCCACCCCAGTCCCCGCGGGGGGGCTCAGGTCCAGGCGACCCTCCCTGAGGCTCGCGGCCAGCGCTGCCCCGGTCCCCAGCATGCTGTCTGCTGCGCCGGGGCTGGAGGACGGAGCGGTGGCGTCCCAGCCGGCCGGCTCTGACCGTGGGCGCTCGTGGCTGACCGCCCCCGTGGCCCTCCCGCCCGCCTGACCGTGTCCTGTCCCCGCAGCGGGCGTCATCCTCATCGTGGCCCACGGCTCGGCGCTGGACTCCTGCACACGGCCCCTGCTCGGGCTGCCGCCCCGGGAGTGCGGAGACTTCACCCAGCTCGTGAGAAAGGTGCGCCCGTCCCCCGGCTGCAGGGCAGGCTCAGCGCGAAGGTGGCGTCCAGCCGGGGGCGGTGCAGCGCCCCCGTGCCCCGCCCGCCCGCCCTGCCCCCCAGACCCCACGCCCTGCCCCGAGCAGGAGGGAAGCCACCGAGGAGCCCGGCCCGCACTGGGCCCCTGCGCTGGAGTTCTGGCCAGCTTTGCCTAACTGAGGCGTTGCTGGACACGGGGAGAGAGGATACACGCGCGAGGCCTCGAGACGGAGGCCTGGTGCACCCCTCCGCAGCCGGGGGAGGCGAGGCCAGAGCCCACGCCGGCTCTTCTCGGGCGCAGGGCGTCTGGCAATGCCGGGGTCCGGACCGCCACGCTCTCCGGCTCCCGGCTCTCGCACGGCCCACTGGCACCGGGGTGGGGAGCGCCGGCTGCGCGGCCAGCCCCCACCGTGGACTGCTGTCCCGAGCAGGCGTGGGGTGCCCCACCGGGACGGCTGCTTCACGGGGAGGCGGGCACCGCTGGGGCGGGCGCACCCGCAGCTGCGAGAACGGGCCGACCAGCACGGCCCGTGCCGTGCGCTCCGAGCCCCAGCGCCGCGCCCCGGCCGGCCCCACCCTCACGTGCGCAGGCCCGCGTCACGTCCAGGTCCGCTGTCGGTGCCGGTGCCACGACACGCCTGGCCGGGCCCGTGCCCAGACCCCGCGGCCAGGCTCTGACGCGCCGTCCTGTGCGCAGATCCCGTCCCTGGGGATGTGCTTCTGCGAGGAGAGCAAGGAGGACGGCTGCTGGGCGCTGGCGAGCCCCCCCGTGAAGACGCTGACGCACGGTGCCAACTCCGCCTTCAGCTGGAGGGACTGGCTCCCAGGGCCCTAGCCCCTGGACGGAGGGGCCTGTGAGAGGCCGTGGGACGCAGCTCCGTCTGGCGCCGGCCGCTCCCGCGGGCTGGAGGAGCACACAGCGCACTTTGACACTCCTGACGTCCCCCTCGACGGCACGCACGGGCCTGGGCCAAGCCCGACTGCACGGCAGTGACCAGCGGGCCTCCCGGTGCCATGGACACAGAATGGCTGCAGGGACACGAGGAGCCGGGACTTCGTTTGCAGGAATTAAAGACCCACCGCAGAGCCCACAGGGGCAGCCCACCTGGCTCCCTGCTGCTTCTCCTGTGCGCCCGCCCGCCCACCGGCCCCCTGCTGCTGGCTCTGCGCACCCGGCCCGGCCGTCAGGTCTCCGGGCCACCAGCGAGGCACCTCCCTGCGGAGGCCGGGCGCTTGCTGCCGCGACGGGCCGGCCGGGGCGGTCGTCAGCAGCGCACGGGTCCTTAGCGCATCCAGTGGCCGCCCGGAGGTGGGCCTGGGGCGGGGCCACAGCTCCGGGTCAGGCTGCCTCCCGGGTGGTGCGGGCGCTCCCGTCAACCCAGACGCTCTGTGGGGCCCTTGGCATGCGGGGCACAACCATAGTCGGGATTGGGGTACAGGCATCTTGGGGTCACACTCCAGCCCCCACACCCAGTCCTTCCACACTGCAGCCACAGGGACAAGACAGGCCGAGAGCCCCCGGGGCAGGGCTTGGGGCTTCTCCAGTGCCCCTCGATCAGAGGGGTGGGGGCTTGCAAACATGGCCGCTGCTTCTTCCCCGAACCTCGAAGGGAACGGGGACCAGGAGCCCCTGCCGCGGGGCCCCCGAGGCCGGAGAGGCTGGCCAGGAGTGGGGCCTTCCCACCTGTGAGCCAAGTTGTGAGCTGCCGTTCCGGGCGCGCCACCGCCCAGCCGCTGCCCCTGGGCCTACATGCGCCCTGGAGCCCCCGAGCCGCAAGCCGCAGCCTGCGCCCGGGGCGCGGGGCCTCGAGCAGCCTGGCAGGTGGGGCGCAGACCTACCAGCCCCGCTGCAGGTGATGTCGCCCCGTGCCCCAAGGCCTGGGTTTGTCAGCCTGTCACCGGGGCTGGGCCTGTGGCCGTGCGGCGGGGGACAGTGGGGCTGACCCTCAGGGAGGACCCAGCCCGGCCTCGCTCCTGAGCCCCGGCGCACCCAGCCGTCCCGAGCTCTCTCCTCCCGCTGGGGGTCCCGCCCTGTGACCAGGGGCAGCTTGGGGTCTCACAGGTGCGGGTTTCTTGGCGGCCACGTCCTCCCGCCTGAGAATCCTCTGCTTGTAGGCGCGGCCGGGCCCCGTCCCCCGTCCACGACGCCAGGGCCTCTGTGACTGAGGCAGGCGGCCCGCCCCTGCCCGAGGCCCTTGCCGGGCGTTCCAGGAGCACCTGCCCCGGCCACCGCGGCAGCCACCCTCCTTTCGAGATCCGGGACATGGGCGCTGACCCAGCCGGCCTCCCTGCCCTTGGCCTCAAGTCCGGGCACGGGAGTGGGCAGGGCCTGTGCCGACGCCGTGAGCATCAGACTTGGCGAGCCTGGGAGCCAAGCGGGGCGGAGAACCGGCTGGCACTGGGGCTGTGAGGCCGGGACCGTGAAGCCGCCCCGAGGACGGGGGGCTAGGGTCGTGCCGCCCCCACTCGTTACAGCTAAGTGCAAGCGAACGGAAAGTGGGAGGTTTAAGGTAGGCGAACGGGCGCAGCCGCAGACCCTGTGAGGGCAGAGGTCCTGCTTGCCCAGCCCCGGGGCCGAGGCCCTGGACTTGCAGAGGCCACTGGCTTCCGCAGCTCTGCCTCCGCGGAGCGAGGGGTCGGACTGTGCCAAGGGCTCGGGGCGCCACGGGGATCCCCCAGAGTCTCCCCTGCCCCTGCCCGGTGCTGAGGCGGCCCGCCTCCAGCCGTTGCCCGTGACTCCTGCAAGTGAAGTCCGCAGAAGTAAGCAAAGACTCGCAAACGTGTGTATGCATGCACACACACGCACACGTGCACACGCGCACATCAGAGCAGCCTTCCAGCGGAAGAGGGAACTTCGTGGCCTCGCCCGCACCCCCTCGCGGGGGCCTGGGTGACCCCGGGAGCCGGAGCTGCGCCTGCCAGAGGGCGCCAGGCCCTGAGCGCAACCTCGCCCGGCCTGGGGAGCTGCTCGTTGGGCCCGAGATGAGGTTAGAAAATGGGCCTCTCCGGGCCCAGCAGGCA
This sequence comes from Galemys pyrenaicus, assembly GCA_019455555.1. Taxonomy (NCBI): domain Eukaryota; kingdom Metazoa; phylum Chordata; class Mammalia; order Eulipotyphla; family Talpidae; genus Galemys; species Galemys pyrenaicus. The sequence continues at coordinate 21,141,768 of JAGFMF010011629.1, forward strand.
GGTCTGGGGATAGAAGGGAGCCGCTGCTGTGGGCACAGCCCCTGCGGCTCGGCCAGGACCAGGACAGCCGGCCTGTCCAGAACCAGAGGCCTGGCCTGGACAAGGGCGTGCCAGGCCCAGGGCCCCACGCCTGACGTCTGCAGGACACAGCAAGCTGGCCCGTGGGGGGCCAAGACGGAAGGAGAGCCTAAGCCTTCCCAGCAGACGCCCCCTCCCACCATGCCCACTCGCACGGAGCCCCAGAAAGCGCTGTTCTGTCCTCACTGTCCCCCACGCCTCTGCTCACCCGCCATTGCCACGGCCCCAGCCTAGGAGATGGTGGGCACCCGGACCCTCACCCCCAGGGCAGCCTTCACCTCGTCCCTGGTGGCCGGGAGGTGACCCCAGATGAGTGTCCCTGACGCCGTGGCTCTGCCCGCGCAGGTGGGGACCGCGTGGGGGGACACGAGCCTGGGCGGAAGCCCACCGCTCGCGGGCGTGGCGCAAGTGTCCGGGCGAAGCCGCCCCCAGCGTCAGGTGCCCGCGGCCGGCCTGGCCCGGTGAGAACGGCACACAGCTGCTCCTTGTCCGCAGGGCGCTGCTCGCCGGGGCGGGGCCTGCGCCCGGGCGGGGCCCGCAGACAGCCCAACAGGCCGGGGGAGGAGGGGCGGCGGCCGGCGCGCGGAGAGCATGTCCGGCATTTCTGGACCCTCTCCCACCCGCAAACCCAGAGCAAAGAGCAGGACCGGGCGGGAGGCCTCTGGCCCCTGTGGCCACGGGCGGCACAGGTGACCGCAGCCCCGGGGGCTGTTCGCGACCAGCACGAGGCGCCGACGGCACAGCAGGGTGAGTCCAGACTCGCCCGCGGCTGCTCGGAGGCCCGGGAGGTGGTTTCCGGTCAGTCCGCCTGGCTCGAGCCGGGGTGGAGGCTCCCGGCTGGCCCCTCCTCCGGCCTGCCGGTCACAGCGCCCACGGGGCGTCGCTTCCGCCAAGGCCAAAGGCAGCGGGCCTGGAGCTGGGGCAGGCTGCGGGGACGCTGGCGTGCCCTTGGCTGCTGGCGGGCTTGCGCACGAAGGCAGAGCGGGCGTTTGTTTGGCTCCGCATTTGAGAGGAGAACGGAGGCTCACGGGTGGCCCTGAGAAGGGCCGGCACCCCGGAGCGCCCTGCTCGCCCCTCGTCTGCGCGGCCTCGGGGCTCGTCGGGCGGTGGCTGGCGCAGACCCGCCGGGCGGGAAGCGGCGGGAGGGGCGAGTGGACCTGGTCTGGACGGCGAAGCGCGCCATGGGCGCACTGGGCAGGGGCATGGAGCAGCTTCTCGAGCAGCGGGCAGGCGGCCACGGCGCCGCGGGCGGACGTGCAGGCTGTGGCGGCTCCTGCTCGCGGCGCACCGACCACAGCCGGGGCGCACACGGTGCCCGGGCGGTGACACGGACCCGCCTTGGTCAAGGGGCTGGAAGTTCCAGGGTTCCCGGCACAACCGAGTCACAGGGGAAAGCGGCCTGGAGTCTGGGCCGCCGGAGGTCGTGCTGATGCCAGGCTGGGGCCCTAGACTCGAGCGGAACCCCGCGCCCTCGCGCTGCGGCGTGGCAACCCCCGCGGAGTGCGGCGCGCTCCAGACCCCGGGCGCCCGGGGCGGGGACCGCTGCGGTCAGCCAGGGCCCGCTGGGAGACACAGGCCGCCTCACCTGAACGGACAGGTGGACCGTGAACACCCTGGAGAGCCGCGAGGACCGCCCCCAGCCCGTGGGGCAGGGCGGCAGACTCGGGGTGGTGGTGGGGGCGCGCGGGGCGCTGAGGGCGGGGCCTGCTGGATCCCAGCCCAGAGCCGCCCCCTCCCAGGAAGTAGGAAACCGCCTGCGGTGTGGACGAGCTGATGACCCAGGGCAGAGCGGGCAAGGGAGCCGCTTGCAACAAGCTGGGGCGTGGTGTCCGCACGCAGAGGGCGGTGTCGGGGGACAGACGGGCACAGCCCCAGGACACCGGTCAGCGAGACCCAGAGCCAGGCGCGCGAGCCGGTGCCGCCGCGCGCGTCCCTCTGGCGCCCCCTGCCGACCGAACCGCGAGGCCGCACCTTGCGCAGAGCGACTCGCAGGCGGCCGAGCGCCGTTTATTCGCGACTGTGGCCGTGCAGGCGGCTAAGAGGAGTGGGCACGCGCGGCCCGAGGGCCAGGCGGGCGTCTCACTCGGGCGTGTCCGACTGTCGGGTTTCCTCCTCGTCGAAACTGGTGTTTCCTGCAAGAAGAGGGAAACACGTGCGCCCCGAGCGTCAGGGCTAACGGTTCTGTCTGCGAGCCGTCGCTCAGACTCGGGAGGCAGATGACGACCGCCCAGCAGCTGTCAGACGACGGCCGGAGCCAGGCTTCCCCCACGGGCCTTTGCAGGGTTAGGGGGTGCTCTTTGGTGGGTAAGTGAAGCACGGGGTGTACCCAGGGCGAGCGCAGGAGCGGAGAAGCCGCGCCCTGAGCCCCTCTCTCGGGTGCTGGTCTGGGCAGGAGGGAGCCGGACTAGGGTGTTGTCTGACAGCCGCGGGGCGCTGGGTGCTGGGACAGCCTGGAACCCCGCCCCCGCCCCCCAGGACACCCCGCCCACCGCCTGGAATCCCGCCCGCCCGCCGGTCCACACCCGGGTCCGCGGGGTCGAAGCGCAGGTCCTCGCGGCCGTCGTCGCGGCCGTCGTCCCTGGGGCCCTCGTCCTCCTCCCCGGGCTTCATGGACTCGGGCTCCCCCTCGGAGAGGTCGGCGGCGCCCTGGGCCTCCTCGGTGGGCTCTGCCCCGCCTGCATCAACACGGGCGGCGCTGGGCGGCGGGGCCCTCGGCACGCTCTCCCGCAGGCCGCCCGCCACCGTGGGCGCACAGAGCAGTGGGCAGTGGGGCCGGGACAGGCGCTCGGCCCCAAGCCCAGCTCGGGCCGTCACCGAGGCCGCGCTCCAGTCTCCGGAGGGACAGCGGGGCCTCGGGAGCAGAGGCCGGGCTGGGAGCCCGGCCCAGCCAGGCCGGCGGCCTCCGCCTGTCCAGGTCGTGCGTGTCAGCGTGGGAGCCGGGGACAGGGCCTGGCAGAGCGGCCTCCCCTGCCCACCGCCCCCACGTCCTCGGTGTCGGCCTGGGAGGTGCCAGCTCCTGCCCGGCTGCTGACCACAGAGGGGCTCATGGCCCCGGGTGTCCACAGGGCCCATCAAGGCCAGCGAGGCGCTGCCTGACGGGCTCCTCCCTCCCTCCTGCCACCCCCGGGGTCGGGCCGCGGAGCCGCTGACCCGCCGCGCTGGCACCCACCCTCGGCTGCAGGCCCCTCCTCCGCGCCCGGCCTGTCCGAGGGCGCCTGCTCCTCGGGGAGGGTGGGCGTCCACAGGGCCAGCTCGGTGATCTCGGTGGCCCTCCACTTGGGGAGGATGGTGACCGATGTCTCCTCCTCCTCCTCCTCCTCTCCCCTTTCCTGTTTCAAGTTTAAAGTGTCGCGTTGGCCAGCGAGAGTGGCACCAAGCATGGGGTGCTCCCTTTGTTCTGGCTGCCGGCGCAGGCCACTGGCCTGGGGTGCTGTCCCTGGTTTGGGGTCCGGTTCACACCCATACGTTCACACACATACATCAGCACGCCAGGCGCCCACGCCCTTGGGGGCGCTAGCGGAGGCAGAGCGGGCAGGCTGAGCTTCCTCGAGGGGCTCTCCGGCGTGAGCCGAGGGCTGGAGGGGGACGAGAGCAGGTGACCGGCCCACGCCGCGCTGGCTCCGGCCCTGACACCCCAGCGGTCAGAGTGCAGCATTTGCACCCGGCGAGCTTTACCGGGGGGCTCGTTCCTGGCAACGAAGTTGCGTTCGGAGTCACGTGCTGGCGTGAGCTCGGGGACCCGTGGGCCGGGGCGCTGCCGGGCGCGGGGAGGTGCGGGCGCTGAGGCCCGTGGTCGTGGGCAGTGTTTGTGGGGCGGCGTGGCCACAGGCACCCACCCAGACGGGGACCCAGGAGAGGGGCGCTTGCGGGGGCCAGGGCTGCTCCCCTGGAGGGAGGAGGGGTGCTGGGGTGCTGTCCTAGGGTGTCTTGGCGTGGACAGGGCTGCCCGGGGTCCGGCTGGGTTTCGCGGTCCATAGGACGCGAGGTTTGAGGGGCTGAAGGCCCAGGCTGCCCTCAAGCTTAGAACTGGGGAAGAGAAGGGGCCGCACTGGCCGGAGCCTGCGAGCGAGCGAGCGCTGGGCTGGTGGCCGGGGCGGTGGAGAGGCAGGCGCAGGAGCGGGCGCACCGACCTGACCTGGCTGGGGCTCCCGTCCACACCGCACGGAGAGGAAGGCCGAGGGCGCGGGGCTCGCAGTGCGGGCTCAGGCCACAGCGCCGGCTCTGGCGCCCCCCGCCCAGTGCCCGTGGGGCCAGGGCCGCACTCACCACGTCGGTCAGCCGGTACTCGCCGTGCTGCTCGCAGCCGATGTCGAACACGTACTTGCCGGGGCCGACGGGCTGCGGCGGGACGGAGGCTCAGCGTGGGGGCGCGAGCAGCCAGCCCAGCCCCGGGCCACCCACGGACGCCTCTGCCCCAGCAGGCGCCGAGCTGCAGGCTGCAGACCACAGGGCCGGCCCGGCCCCGATGACGTCCCGGGTATTTTGTTTCTTTGCAAAGTGACGTATTAACTTGCACCCCAGAGCGAGCCCCACTCCGGCCCACCCCCACCCCAGCTCAGGCAGGTTGGCCCGCCCAGGACACCCCGGCCCGGCCAGGGCTCGGCTTGCTGCGAGTGAGGCCCACACCCTGCCTCCTCTGCCTGCGCTTGGGCGCCCCTCTGCCGCCTTCAGGACTTCTCCGGGGCGTGTCAGAGTGGACGCTCCAGAAGCACCACACAGCACACAGGCGCCCCAGAGCGTCCACACGCCCACCTGGTGGCACACACGGGGCGTGCAGGTGTGCGGCATGTGTGTGGGATGAGGTGGCGGGGTGCGGGTGTGTGGGGGGGTGTGCAGGTGTGCGGGGTGTGTGTGGGATGAGGTGTGTGTGTGGGATGTGCAGCTGTGCAGGTGTGTGCGGGTGTGTGGGTATGTGAGGTGTGTGTGGGTTATGTGGGTGTACGGGGTGTGCAGGTGTGTGCCGGTATGTGGAGGTGCACAGTTGTGTGCAAGGTATGTGAGGTGTGTGGGGTGTGCAGGTGTGCGGGGTGTGAAGGTATGTGTGTGCACGTATGTGCAGGTACAGGTGTGGGGGGGTGTGGGGTGTGCAGGTGTGTGGTAATTGCAGGGGTGTGGGATGTGTGAGTGTGTGTGGGTATGCAGAGGTGTGTGGGGTGTGTAGGCATGTGGGGTGTGCAGGTGTGTGGGGTGTGTAGGCGTGAAGGTGTGTGGGTGTGTGGGTGTCGCAGGGTGTGCAGGTGCGTGGGGTGTGCAGGTGTGCGGGGTGTGTGGGTGTGTGCGGGGTATGAGCAGTGCATCTGCAGTGACCAGACACGGCTCTGGGGGTGCACACCCTGGGTCCCCCACCGATTCCCTTGCCCCCACGGCATGTCCCTGGGCGCGAGAGGCTCCGTCTTCGCGCGGACATGACCAGCACTCGCCCTCTGCGTCGGCTCTAGACGAGCGAGGCTGTCTCTGCCCGGGGTGTGAAAAGCGGGTGCAGCCGGCAGGGCAGCGGCCGTCCTTGCCTCGCCAGCACACGGCAGGACGCCGCAGCAGCCGGTCTGGAGCGGACCTGGCAGTGCGGCCGCGAGCACCGCCCACCGCCCACACCCAGCCGCGCGACGCATCGCCCTGTCTGCTGCCTGGCCCAGCTGCCAGCCCCACCACGCCTCCACGTGGACAGTCCTCGCGCCTCGTGTCCGGGCCAGCTGGGGTCTCTGTCCCAGCTCAGTCACGTGAGCAGCGTGCTCAGGGCCAGGGGCCGCCCGGTCAGCACGGCGGGGACGGCGGGAGGGCCACAGCGCGCGGCAGCCAGGCTCACTGGGAGCTGCGGGCGCAGAGGGGCTCAGGGGAGCCGAGCCATCTGCCCCGCTGCAGGCGGGGGTCCCCGAGTCCCCGGCACCCGCCCATCGCGCGCCAGGCTGGGAGGGCTCGCTCCCGCAGACTTACGTTTTTGTTCAGGAACTTGCCCTGGTACCTGTGGTTCAGGTGGATGAGCTCGGCTGCACCCTCCTGCTGCCCGTTCACCCAGGTGCCCACGTACTTGCTGCCCGTCTCCGCGTACAAGTAGGTGCCCTGGCCGTGCCTGCTCGAGATGGCAGGTGCGTCTTGCCCCCGCGCGAGGCCCCTCCAGGCTCGCGCGGTGATGTCTAGGCCGGGGGTGGCGGAGGCTACCACGCCTGGCATCTGGGTGCACGCCTCCCCTGGCCGCGCCCGCCAGCCGTGCCCAGGCCTGGACGGGCAGCAGCATCCTGCGTGACAGCCGGTTCGAGCGGGGACAGGGCTGCCCCACTGGGAGCTGGGACCCCTCCCGAGGCCCTGGGCTCTAAGGACCCGTGGTCTCCCCGGGTGCTCCCCGAAAGCCAGGGGAGGCCAAGCTGCGCGAGCTGGTGGCGTCTGCTGCCACGGCGACCCTGGAGCCGGTCCCCGCGCCACGCACGTGGGCCCAGCAGAGGAGGAGCCGAACCTCTGGTGGGCGAACCAGTCTCCGGTGTAGGTGTCGTTGTTGACGTAGTAGTACACGCCGTGGCCGTGCCGCAGGTCGTCCGCCCACTCTCCTGGGGGCACAGGAAGGCTGGTGGGGTGGGGCGCACCCCTGCCGCTGCTCCCTCTCCCCACTCCCTCTGCCCCGCCTCTGGAGCAGGTGCCGGCCCTGAGGGAGGCTGGGAGCGGCCCGCGCAGCCTGGCAGGTGCGTGCAGGTCAGAGTCGGCGGGAGCCCCGCGGGGACTCAAAGCGGGGCACTGCCGTGGCCAGGGCTCCCCCTGCTCCCACGCTCGATTCACGGGTGCGCTGGGCCATCCTGCCGCTGCGGCTACTTGGTTGAACTGCTCTGGCCTCAGCGCACCCAGCAGCATCTCTAGGCTGTGGTCTGAGGCTTCTGCAGATGCGCCTGCCCGGCAGAGCTGACTGACGCTGCCGAGTGACTCACTCGCCTGCAGCTGGGCCCTTCTGGCTGCAGCTGGAGGCGCAGCCACAGGGAGGCCCCGGAGGCGAGGGCCCCACAGCCCGGGATGGGGGAGCCGCTCTCGCATCCCCAGGCGAGGGCCGCCCTGGCCCACCAGACTCGCAGCCCAGTCCGTGCCTCCCGGCCCGCCCCACTTAGCCAACAAAACCAGTTCCTTCGTCCTCAGCCCAGCCTCCCATACCCGCAGCCCCGTCTCCTGTCTCGGGGAGGGGCAGTCTGGGCTGACCTCCTGCCTTCTTGCCAGACAGTTTGCGACAAAGCCGCTTCCTCTCTGCACCGCTCAGCACACCCCAGCACAACCTCGGGCCGCAGGTCTTCCTCCACCGGCCGCCGGCGTCCTGCCGCTCCCACACGCACCGGGCCCCAGCGCGCCGCCCAGCCTCGCCCTGGCAGCCACAGCCACCTGCGCGTGGACACCGCCGGCCTGGGCTCCCGGGCCCGCCCCTGCCGCCCACTCCAGCCGCGTCCCACTAGCTCTTGCCAACGGGTGGGCCTGCTGACACGGCAAAGACACGCCGCCCCTGAGAAGAGCAGATGAGTCGAGGACATCGTGGCTGAAGGGACCTGACGACCACCGCTGCCTTAAGCCACTCGGCTGCCCCGAGTCTCCCAGCGAAACAGCTGAAGGGCCGTTCCCGGGCCGAGGGCCCAAGATGCACAGCGCCCCGCCCGCGCCCACATGCTCAGCTGGGTGACGCTATCCTAGACCTGCGTGTTAAGGCTAATTTCAGGGGCCTCCCTGGTAGCAAAGTGGGTTGAGCGCTGCAGCCACTGCAGTGAGAGTTCAATCCCCGGCCAGGGAGGGACCCACGGGGCGCAGCAGACCTCTCCTGCCTCCCGCTGCTGCCCTCTGCAGTGTGTTTCAGTCCATCTGCCTGTTCTGCTCCCCACTCTGACTGTGGTGAGTCCTCTTACCCCCACACCTCTGGCCTGCACCCCAGCTCTTGTGTGCATAAAGAAAATCTTTTTTAAAATAAAAACTAATTTCAATTTGTTGATCAAAGCAAATGATCCCCCCAAAAAAGACTATTTCTCTATAGAAAATGAAATCTCTACAGACATAGTCAGCATCCCAGCACAGCTAGCAAAGGCGGGAGCTGGCTGGGGGTGTCGGGCACTTTTAAAAAGTCACGTCACGTCTTCGGATGTTGTGATGTTTGTAGTGTTTTTAAGCCTGTCATTTATTTGGAGCCCAACACAGCCATGTCACACCTCTCTTTTTCTTAGAGCGGCCCCCAAACTTGGATCAGCATCTTGCTTACACAAAAAAACTGGACCCACCTCTCACTAAGATAAGGAACACGCAGAGAAGAGCACCGTATTTATGCAGAGTCCATGTTTGCGTGACTGCGCCCCGCACGTATCTACGGGGTTTCCTACACAGCTCCCCTTCCCCCAGTGTCCAGAGCACTCTCTGCAGCCGGGGGAGCAACTGTTCAAGTACTGGGGTGTGCGCTGGAGAGGCGTGCCCCACGCTAGGGGGCAGCACAGACCCAGGGCCCAGAGCTCGCAGGCCCCGGACAGAGCAGCCGGGTACCCTCAGGAGTGGCGACGGTGGGCGCGGGCAGGTCTGCCCAAAGGCGCAGGGAGGAGGGAGCGGGAGGGAGGCGGGAGGGGCGCGCGTGCCAGGGCAGTGAGCAAGAAGGCGGGGCGTCCAGTGCCACCCAACATGCCCGACAGCAGCGGCGGAACCTCGGGGGCTGGTCTGGGCCCAGGGGCAGCGGTGGCCTGGGGAAGGAACGGTCTGGGGGTGGCGGGGCATAACGGAGCGGCCTGACCGCAGCGTGGGCCAGCGTCTCGGCCCTCAGCGCTGTGCTGGTCGTCTCGCGCGCTCGTGATTTCTGGCCGTGTGAGTCCCTGGGGGGCGGGGGGCCATGGCTTTGGGCTTCTTCCCAAAGGAGCCCCCAGCAAAGCATCACACCCTCAGCTGACCCCAGGACCGCGGCATCTGACCCGGGTGAAGACTGCCAGCATGCACTCTGCATGGCCCTGCGCCCGCCCCAGACCGGTGCGGAGAGGAAGCGGACTGCCAGGCGCTGGCCAGTCGTTTCCTCTGGGCGGTGAATGTCATCCAGTCACCTGGAGACTTGTCCCTGAGGCGCTCCCTCTGCACTTCATGGTCTCTCCGCCCTAACCCTACACTTCGTCCTTGTGCCTGGTGCTGTTAACGGTCTTCTCAACTCTGTCTCCGGAGGCGCTGGTTGGCTCCAGCCTGGCCAGTGCCCAGGGGCCAGAGACTTGTGTTTGTTTGCAGATTTGTTTGTGTGTTTATGTGTACAAGAGCTGGGGTGCAGGCCAGAGGCGAGGGGGTGAGAGGGCTCCCCAGAGGCAAAACAGGCGGCCCCACTGAAACACGCTGCGGAGGGGAGCTGCGGAGGGGAGCAGCAGGAGGCAGGAGAGGTCTGTTGCGCCCTGTGCCTGCAGGGGCTGCCAGTAAGTCTCATGGCTGAGACTTAACCCCTGCACCACCAGCGAGGCAAGGAGGTGTCTGGTATGGGGTCTTTGCTCTCCCCAACTATCAGCCACCTGCACGGACAGCTGTCCTCCCAAGGGTCCCCACACAGTGCCCTTCTCTGGCGCGGGAGACCCAGCAGAACCCAGGCCTTTCCCTCTCCCCCCACCCCATCCCTCTGGCGCCACGGGGCCGCCTGGGCTCCCGTGGCACTCACAGGCGCAGAGCGGGCCTCCGGGCTGCGGCTGCACAGGGCTGGAGGCTTCCGGGTTGCCATGGAAGCGGGCCACGTCCCTCCCAGCACGTCCTCCCGGACACCCAGGCATCGCCTGCCAGTGGGTGCCGCACGGCGGAAGGCACTGCCCGCGCGCCCAGAAAGGCCCAGGACACACAGGCCCTGCCCTGCGTGCGGTCACTTGTGACCTGCGGAAGACGGCGGCTCTGGCCAGGCTCAATGACAGTGCGAGACGAGGAGCCCCGAGAAGCGCTGCCCCGTCTGCAGTGGACTCTCAGTCCGTGGGAGAGACGCCTGCGCCCCGCCCGGCCTGGGCCACAGCGCGCTCTGCTGCTGCCCGTGCACTTAGGGTGTGGCGAAGCACTGGCCGCGGCGAGCGGCCGCACCAGCTGGCTGGGCGGCCAGCGCGTTCGGCACATGGGCTCTCCCGTCTGGGGGTCAGTTCACGCCGACGAGGCTTCTGGTTTCTGTGCACGAGGGACACGGTGTGTGGGGGTGACTGGCCGAGCCCGAGAAGCGGCTGCCGGCCGCTTGGCTGTGGTCTGTCCGGCCACAGCCAAGTGCAGGCCCAGAGAAGACCCGCCTGGGCGTGGCGGCGGCCCTTTACCTTCGTATCGCGACCCGTCCGGGTAGACGAAGGTGCCGTGGCCGTGCTTCTTGTTCATGACGTACTCGCCGGTGTACCGAGCGCCATTTTTAAATTTGTAGACCCCCTGGAACACAGGGGCGGCGCCGGTCACGCCTCCCGCGCTCGGAGCGCCCGCGGGAAAGCAGCGCTCCGCCGGGTCCGACCTGGCCGTGCCGTTGACCGCGTTCGTAGGACCCTTCGTACGTGTCCCCGTTGGGCAGCCTGGCTTTCCCGTGTCCGTGGCGCTCGCCCGCCTCGTTCCGTTCCCCTTCGTATTCCTGGGCAAGAGGGACGCGGGTCAGGACGGCTCCCGCCTGCAGGCCCCGCCGCTTGAGCGCGAGCCCCGGGTGGGCACACCTGCCCGCCACATGCTCTCCCTGTGCACCGGGGCTCCGATGCAGCGCGGTCACCCTGCGCGCAAACGAAATCCCGCTGCGCGGAGCGCAGGGCCCTGCGCGGGTCTTCGCAGGCGCATCCGCGGTAGCGCGGGCGGGGGCGTCCGGCGCACACCTGGCTTCCCCCAGCAATCTGGGCTCAGCCCGCAGAGCCCAAGGAACCACGTCCCTTCTACCCCAGGGAGGCCAGCGGGGAGCAGAGCGGCCCCCCACAGCACCCCCTAATGCAGCTTTCTTTGCACTCCCGCGGGAGAGACGGAGAGGTCGCGCCTAGAACTTGGCCTCTGGAGTGTGCCGGGCGCGCTTCACCCGCCCACCTCGGCAGCGCCACGGCCCACTTATCACAGCGTGTGGCCGCAGGCTGAGCTGCCCGCTCCCGGCAGGAGGACGCTTCCAGAGCCTCTGAAGCGGAAACCTTTGCCTTTAACGGGAGGCGGATGGGGAGTGGGGCAGCGGGAAGGGATGTGCCGAGCAACGTCACGACGCCTCACCTTTCGCAGTCAACTGCCAGGACGCAGCAGCACCCAGGCCTCCTCATCCCGGGCTAGGCCTCCCACCGGGACTGCGGCTGGTGTCCAGGTCTCCCCACTCTCCTAACCCGGCGTCCACCGCACCCCGGAAAACCCCCCATCACCCCGCGCTCTCACCCCAAGGTCGTTCTCTCCCTCCTCCTCCAACTCCTCCGAGCCCAGATCCGACATGGCTTCGCCCCAGCCTCGATCCCCACCGCCGACCACGCGTCTCTAGCAGGTAGGTCCCGCTGCCTGCGCCGCTGCGTCCTCGGTTGCCATGGAGACCGGCCAGGCCCGCCTCTCTCCCCAGGCCTGGCGGAAGGGTGGGCAGGGGCGGGAGGAGCCTCCTGTAGCCCTCGTGCTGTCATAGCAACGGAGGGCCGCCACCAATCGTCGCCCCGGAAGAGAAAGGGTGGGAAGGGGCGGGGGAGGCCCGCGGGAGCCAGTGGCGCCTGGCGCGCTGTCATAGCAACGGAAGAGGCGAGGCGCTGGGGCCTGGGGCCGGTGGTACCCACCTGCCCTCTAAGCCCACGGCTGCGCGGCCGACCGCTGGGTGCGGCTCAGTGAGGAGCGGGCGCTAAAGCGGGGGGCGGGGGAGGGCGCGGGCGGCAGGCACGTCGTCGGGACAGCTCTCAAAGGGCTTCACCCCCCCCACCCCCGGCGCTGGGCACTGCCCCTGCCGGCGCTGCCCCTGTCCTTCGGTAGCGACGCTGCCGCGTCCCCCACACCTTTCTGGACTCCTCTGGCCCTTGGGTCTCGGTGGTGCAGAGATGTGTCCACCGAGAACTTTCCCCGTGTTTACAAAGGGCGCTCTGCCCCCTCACACGTCGCCGCCCGCAGGCGCGCGCAGGTGCAGCAAACAGCCAGGTGCGCCGCAGCCACACGCACTGCCACCGCCGGCCCGCCGCCTCCCGGCTTCCCTGAGCCTCCTGACACCGCAGACGCTGCCCGATCGCTCCCCTTCTCCTCCGTTATCCCCAGATCCAGCCTTCACCCTCCCTGCACACGGGGCAATAGCTCTTGTTTAGCCTCTGCCGCCCAGCCTCTGGCCCTCTGCACCCCCCACTCTCTCCTGTACTCAGAAACCCAGACGCAGACCCATCTAGTTCGCAGGCAGCTTCTGGCCTCCGCCTTGTCGCCCACCACGCCAGCCCTACACTTGTACGAGCTCAAACCAAAGCACAGGCACCTTCCCCACCTCCCTGCCATGGCCGCCCTCTCCCTGGGCTGCGTCCCTCCCGCTGCCCACCCCAAGTCTTAGCCAGTCTTCAAAGACCGGCTAACAAGTCACTCCCCAAAAAAGCTTCAAATTCATGGTAAGGGCGTCTGTGGAGAGGAGGGGATGGGGCTTGGGCCTAGAAACGGGAAGGACCTCAGCGTGTGCGGGTCCCTTCGCTGTCATCTATTTAAAGGGCTGAGCATGACAAAGTGAAGTTTAATTTTGGATAATGAGCTTGTCTTATTGGCACATAGTAACCGCATTTGTCTTTTTCATGTTTTACTATAAATACTTGACATCTCCTTCCTGTAGCTGCTCTTGACCCCTCAAGGTAGAAGCATTCACTGCCCCCCTCCCCCTGAACGGGCTTTACCAAGACAGCTGCCCAGCAGAGTCATCTGGGTGGCTGCCGGTTCCTGGGTCCTCGGGACCATCCCCTCATCCTGGTCTCCCCCACAGCGCCTGGAGAAGTGTTGTGCACGTAGTCGGTGCTGACCCAAGCCAGTAAGATCCAGTCTACGTGGCCTTTGATCCTGGTGAGGAGTAGGGTGGAGGCCTGTCTTTCTTGCTGCGTTGGCTTTACTTGAAAGAATCTTGATTTTGTGTGGGATACAAATACCTGCCACCAATGAGAGCAAGCAGAAACCACCATTCTGAGGCTGCTCTAGCAAAGGACGCGGCCACCATCAGCTGCGTGCTGGCGGAGGAGAGGAAAAGCTTGACAGCAGAAAAGGGGTGACCTCAGGGGAGCCCAAGTGGGGGCTGCTGGCCAGGGGAGGCTGAGGGTGGGCTAAACTAGGAAGGGAAGGGCCTCTGGACCAGTTCCAGCGTGAGTGCGGACAACAGCGGGTGTCTGCAAATTCAACCCAGGTCTCACGCTGCCTCCCCGACGTGGCATCAGACTCCGTGGGCGCAGGGCGCGCCCCCCGAGACAGCCTGTTCTTCAGGTGCCAGCCACGTGCCCGTGCTGTTACCTGCGCTCTGACTGGCCGGCCAGAGACTCGAGGTTCCCACAGTCCCCTCCCCAGTGTAACTGCTAGAGTGGCTCGAAGAGATCAGGAAACCCGTTCACTCACGAGATCCGTGGTCATGAAGGACATTCAAGGATATGAATCTTAGGAGACGCGAGGGCGAGGTTCTGAACAAAGAAGCTGGGGTCCAGCACAAAGGCTCACCAGAGTACGCTGATCCCCCAAACTAGGAAGCTCCTTCAAGGGGAAGACCCCAAGCCCAACCGGGAAGCTCACCAACCCCCGCTCTTTTGAGTTGCATGGCGACTTCGTTAGGAGGCATGCGTGGTTAAATCACTGGCCACTGGGGGTTGAGCTCAAGTGCCAGCCTCCCCCCGACAGTGTGTGCTGGAAGGGGGTTCTATCTCTGGAGAACTGTAGGAGCAGGGGAGCAGGGGAGCAGGGGTCCACAACAGAATACTGGAGGAGCACCCAACTGCTGGCAGACACAGACGCTCCACGGCCAGGCGCGCCCGGAGCCAGAGTGACATACCCCAAACACCTAATCAGGAGAGCTGGGACGAGTCTCGGTGACCGCAGTGTGCGCTCTGTGTAAGGTGGGGGTAGTCAGCTGGAGCTTGTGGCTCCTGGATCTGAACAGCCGGAGCTGACCTAGGGGCGGAGGGAAGTTGGACTGTCCCAGCTACATGTCCGCAGAGAAGAGATTATTGTTTACAGCCACAACTAGGTTGTGCAAAACACCCACCTCACCTCCACTGAGCCGATTCTGAATGTCATACTGCCTTTAGTGAGAGCTACTGGACGGTCCCCCAGGGCGGACCTCTGAACTTGAAAGGCATAGGGAACAAACCGTGACCTTTGCCTCTCCCCCAGCCACAGATCCCTCCCAGAGTTACAACTACAGCCCTCACAGATCCCATCTGCCGGAGCTGAAGGAAGCTGAGAGTCAGAAGTTAGTCTAATAGGACTCCAAACATTGTAACTAGAGGAGGGGTCCCTGCAGCCCCACCCCACCCCCAACTCAGGTACTCAGAGCACCACAGGAGGCTGAACCCTTGGTACTGGAACAGCCACCTCCCAGAACCGGCTGCGCGGGCTTCTGTCTCCTAGCTCCTGCTCACAACTGCCCTGGCCGTGCAAATATTTGCAGAGGGTTGGTCCATGAAGCAGGAAACACCCAAGGGACCCAGATAAATAGCCGAGGATTATATTCTGACATCTGTAAATGAAATATAGGCCCAACTCACCAAGACAAGACAAGCTCCTAGTCTCCCACCCATAAAACCCAAGAGACTAAGGAACATACTACAAAAGAGAGAACAAAAAGCAAAGACAAGAGAAGCCCAAACCCAGCCGAAGGGCACGGCCTGTCTGATGAGGAGCAGCTGTAACCAGGCTTGCTGAAAAAGGAATTAAGACAATGGGGTGATACCCAAACAAAACAGAAAGGAAGGTGACAAGAATAAAAGATAAACTATAAAATACAAAAGAAAAACCAAAATGATAATAAATAGATGCTTCAATAATCACAGTAATGTAAGTGACTGAAACTCACCATCTAAAAGAGGAAGAGTGGTGGGATGGTCAGGAAGCAAAGTCCAACCTTCTTTGTCTATAGAAACTCATTCTACTACTAAAGCAAGCACAGGCTTAAAGCTGAAGGTTAGAAAACGATCCTACAAAACAAATGGTAATCCAAAAAGTCAAGAACTATATAGCCGATGAGCGAGAGCTCCAGTTTAAAAATGCAATAAGACACAGAGAAAAACATTGCATAATGATTAAGAGCCCAATACAAGAAGATATAACACTTACAATGATTTATATACCAAATGATGGAGTAACAAAATATATAAAGTAATTACTAATAGGATTGAATATATCCACAATGGTATAGTAGGAGTTTTTAATGCCCCATATACAACCTTGGACAAGACAACAAGACAGAGAATAAATAAAAGAACAATTGTCTTAAATGATTAACTATATCACATAAGCTTAATAGACATATTCAAAACATTTTACCCCAAAACTGAAGCACATACATTTTTCTCAAGAGCACAAGGAACATTCTCAATAACAGACCAGATGTAAGCTCACAAGTCAATTGTCAGACAGGAAGACTGAAATCACAGCAAACATTCTTTCTCATCATAATGCCATGACACAAAGCTAGAAATCAGCTATTTTTTAAAAAGCTGAAAAAACCTTTGGTACTGGCTTAAAAGAGGATTTTTTTAAAAGATTTATTTATTCATGCATACAAGCAAGGGGTACAGGCCAGAGGTGCAGGGTGTTGAGAGTATCCACCAGACAGAGCAGGGAGAAAAACAGCCAGATGGACTGAAATCCACTGCTGAGGGAAGCAGCGGGCCAGGCAGAAGAGGTCTGCCTGCACCATATGGGCCACCTCCCAGGCCGGCGGCAGGGATCAAACTCGTGCTGCAGTGGCTGCGGTTTGCTTCATAGTGCGTTGCTTAACCCACTGCGCCACCAGGAAGGGCCCCTTAAAGAGGAAATTAAAGCAGACATTTTTTAAAAACCTATGGACTAATTAAAATAAGGATAAAACTATCAGATTTTATGGAATGCAGCAAAAGCAGTTTTAAAGGGGACATTAATTGTAGAACAAGCCTATATTAAGAAGCAAGAAAAGTCCCAAATAAGCCATTTTAAAAAGATGAAATAATAATTTTGGGGACAAAACTGATGAATCTTGAGATAGTTGTGCTAAGTGAAATAAAGCAGAAAATGAAAGATAGACACCAGGTTGTTTCATCTATTTATAAATAACCAAAGAAAACAAACTGGTAAAGCACAGCAAAAATAATTCGTAGACTCTATGAAAAATATGCTGGTAAACTAAGGGATATAAAGGGGATAGGATATTGGTGGTGGAAGGTGAATAGGATGAAGCATGTGCATATATGAAGAGGTGGCTATGTACCCACAAAATTAGATCATTATGTAAATAAATGATAATGTTTGAGAAAAATTAAGATTATAACTAAAGCAACTTGGAAAAGAAGAAAAATCTAGTCCAAAAGTTAATAGAAAAAAAGACATAATAAAAATTAGACCAGAAGTACATGAAATAGAAATTTAAAAAAGACCATACAAAAAGATCGATGAAACTGAGAGTTGGTTCTTTGAGAAAATAAAATCTTTAGTTAGACTAACAAGAGAGAAAATATTAATAAATGAAATTAGAAATGTGAGGAATTATGACAGCATAGAAATCATGATATTACAACTATATGCCAATTTATTACTCTTAAAGAAATGGATATTATCAAGAATGAACCAGGGCCTCCTGGTGGCAGAGGGGTTAAAGACAGCATTATGAAACTATCACCAGCCACTGCAGCAGGAATTCGATCCCTGCCTCCGGCCAGGGAGGGGACCCACAGGGCGCAGCAGACCTCTCCTGCTCTCCCGCTGCGCCCCTCAGCAGTGTGTTTCAGTTCTTCTGCCTATTCTGCTCCCCGCTGTGTCTCTGATGAGTGCTCTCACCTCTCCACAGCTCTTGTATACAAAATAAATCTTTTTTAAAAAGAATTAAATATGTAGGGACTAACTTAACTAAGGGGGTAAAGGATTTATACAACAAAAACTACAAAGCACTAGTGAAGATGTAGAATAAACAATGGAAAGATATCCCATGTTCATTGATGGGAAGAACTCATCTAGTCAAAATGACTATTTTCCCAAAAGCAATATATAGATTTATTGCAATCCCCACTAAAATGCTGATGAAAAATCTCAAGGAAAAGAAGAAAATGGCACTAACATTAATATGGAGCCAAAAAGGACTGTGAATAACTAAAGCAATTCTGGGGGGCCAGGACGGTGGACGGTGGGGGGGAAGATGGAGAAGAACAAAGACATTGTGTTACCCAATTTTAGACTGTATTATAAAGCAAGTCATTAATACAGAACCGAAATAAAAACAGACAGATCAGTGAAACAGAATCAAAAGTGCAGAAATTAATCCATGTTTAAATCAGTACTTAGTTTCTAACAAAGTTGCTGGGACCACACACGAACGCAGGAGAGTCCAGCACATAGTGCTGGGGAAACTGGATGGTCACATGTAGAATAAAGGTGAGTCGCTCTCTAACTCTCTGCACAAAATAAGTTCAAAATGGATGAAAGAACTAGCTATAATAACCACAATAATAAATACACAGACGAAAGTACCGGCAAGCTACCTCATCATGTCCATGACAGCAGCGCCCTCGGGGGCTTCACCCCTGCGGCAAAGGGAAAGAAGCAAAAATAAACAGCTGGGACACCTTGAGTTCGGAGCAAATTGTGTGTGTGTGTGTGTGTGTACACATATACACGGGACATCCTAAGAATGGGAGAGGTTATTTATTACTGTCCAACGTATATAAAGAACTTGTCCGAGTTAATAACAAAAATGGCCCAAAAACATCAGCAGCAGGTGTGAAAAGACAATTGCCATAGAGGATATCCAGACGGCAAGCAGATGTATGAGAAAGCGCTCGCCATCGCTTAATAAGGTAAATGAAGGTTAACACCACAGTGAGAGACTATCTCACACCGACAGAATGGTTGACATCAAAAGACCTCCAACAGCCACGGCTGGAGAGGATGTGGACAAAGGGGAGGCCTCATCGGCCGGCAGTGAAGTGCAAACTAGTGCACACACTTTGGAAAGCCGTCTGGACCTACCTCCGAAACTGAAAATAGGAACAGCAGACACAGCAACCCCACTTTGGGGTGTCTTTACAGAGGACAAGAAGCCACCAACCGGAACGCCTGTGTTCTCCAGTTTTCTTGCAGGACAACTGACAATAGCTGATTACAAATGGTGGATTCGGACCGAGTTCCCCGAGGGAGGAGCGGGTCGAAAGGATAGGCGCCCGCACGCGGGACCACCGTGTAGCCACAGGGAAGACGAAATACTGTTGACAGCAGAGTGGAAAGAACCTGAGGGGCTGACGTGCGGCGAAGCCAGCCAGGAAACTAGAGCTAAATATCGACGGTTTCCCCAGGTAGTGATACGGGACACGGGAGCTAAGTGATGCGGAGAAGAGTGTGCAGTGACAGAGCAAAGTCACCCTAAACCAGCGGACACTGATAGGGTTACAATAGCAGAGCAACCTTGCATACTTTTACACGAGGCTTTGAAGGGAAGGGGGCAGGGAGGGAAGGGGCCACAGGGTAGAAGGGACAGCAGCAAGAGGACATAATCTGAATATTAGGAGTCTAGAGGATTGATCAGTAAAGGATATGCAAACAAGTGTTCACATTTTTGCATATAAAAGTACGTGTCAAAAATTAAAGCTTCAAATTTCCTCTAACAATGTCAGGAGCTGTGGTTCGCTAAGTGCACTGCGCTGGGGGTGTTTTGAGGGTTCTGTGTGAACTGTCCAGGCCTCTGTAGTGCCAGGAAGGGCACAGAGCAAGTTCTGGATGATTCTAGCAGATGGGTCAAGGAAGGAGTCTTGGAGTCCTCGGTGGCTTTTTCGGTTTATATTGTCAGAGGCAACCAGGTATGCGGCAGGCAGGGGTGCAGGGGGGCCAGGAGGCTGGCTGGCTCCCAGCCCCCGGGGCAGCTCACCCTCCCGCTGCTGCTGCTGCTCTTGCTGCTGCTACTCTTGGTGTCCTCATGACGCCGCCCTTACATGTCCATGTCCAAACCCAGGTGCACCCACTGCGCATGCCCACTTAGGCACGTGCAGCATCATTGTACCAGTCATTGATGGTGTCCAATGATGGTGTCACTGTACCAGTGGCAGGAGGGTGGGAAAGCCTGATACTTTTATCTGACCCTACAGCCTCACTAGCCCGCCCTGCATGGCACAGAGAGGCGCTGAGGGGCCGGCAGAGCCCAGATCACAAGCGGGGGTCCAAACCCAACAGGGTGGCCCCCAAGCTACCACTGTTGGGTGCTGTGCTCCGGGGCGGGGTCCAGGGGTGCTGTGGCTGCCTAGGAGTGGCCCGAGCTGTCCAGCCCGCAGGGCAGCGCTGGTTCAACCAACTGACACCAGGAGTTACGCACACCCTGTCCCCCTGTCCTGGTCAAGTGTGGCAGCAGGTGTCTGGCCGGAGGTCACTGAGCCCTCAAACTACAGTTGGACTGTTAGGGGGAAAGGTGGTCCTAAATGGATGACACAGATGGGTGTTTGAACAACCCCCACTCCAGACCACCAGTGTTCCAGAACCACAAATCCGATAATAGGATAATCGAAGAGTGGATCCCTGGGACCTGAGGGTGGAGTTAGCAGCCAGGCTGGCTATAAAACCAGAGAGGTGAGCCTGGGGCTCTCTTCCTTTGGAGCCATCGCACTTGACTCGGAGCCAGCTCGCAACGTGCCATTGCTTAGAAAATCTGGTAAAATATTTACGGATTTGTATCCCTCGCTTTCCCTTGGTGTTACTACTATTTTATTCCCCTTCTTTCGTAAAATAGAACCCGTTAATAACTTCTGTCACGTGTACCTAAAATTAGGACTTACTATAAAAGTCTTCTAAGCGCACGGGTAAGAACCCAGTCAAAAAAACCTTTTTATATCAAAGTTGCCCTGTAACAGGACGACACCCTACCAAGTGAGTCGGCGGTGCCCCCGAGCTCCCCGAGTTTCAGCGCGCGCAGGCTCAGCGCTCGCCCGCAGCAGGGGAGACGGAGACGCGGCGGGGCCTCGGGTGCCATGAGCTGCAGGCCGCAGACTCAGAGCTGCGCCCGCCAGGGGCAGTGGGGCGCCCCTCTGCGGGCTGGGGCGACTCCACCAGCCGGGCTGGGGTCCAGCAGCCCCAGGCCGCTGACCCCGGCCCACGACGCTGAAGCGCCACGTCCCAGGGCCACGCTGTCACGCCGGAGGCTGAGCCAGCTCTTCGCGCCCTTCTGGGGGTGGGGGGTGCGCAGCCAGACATGAGGGTGCCGCAGGAAGGGCGGCAAAGTGCAAAGGAAGGAAACGGTCTCCCTAGAGCCCCTGCCAGGGAGGCGCTTCCCGTCATGCCTCGGCGGCCTTCCCGTCACCCCCCGGGAAAACTTCCCGACATCCTCCGCAGGGCGCGTGCGCAGTGCAGCCGTGAGGAGCAGGGAGGCGGTGAGTGGGGCGGGGCGGGGCGGCTCCTTTTCCCCTAAGGCCTTACCTGCCTTGGGTATAAATGGGGAGACCCAACACCCCTCCAGAGAAGCACAGGGGGACGCTAGTCTCTGGCCAGGGGCCTCTGCCAGGCGGACTGGAGGGGCCGCCTCTGTGGGCTCGGGCTGCCCCCCCCAGGGACGGTCTTGGGGACCCTCTGGGCCTGGCTCCTTGTGCCCCTCACTCCCCCCCTTCCCCCTCCTTTGGGCGGGCCCAGGCCAGCCTGGTGGTTGCCTTGGCGCCTGGGCCCCTGAGCCTGACCTTCTGGGCCCCGGGACAGAGGGGAAGGGGCCGAGAGCGGCGTCACGGGGTGTCGCGGGCACACCCGCTTGTGCTCGGGCTGTGGCGGCTGTCCAGCAAGGGGCGGGCCTTCAGTGGAGCGACTCGGGCTGCTGGTCGTGGGCGTGCGACAAGTGCCTGCACGCTTGCTGTTCACACGCACGTGCACCTGTCCCCGGAGGGTCCGGCGGTGGGCGGTGCACAGGCGCAGGAAGCACTTCCTCTTGGAAACTAGAGTTTTCCTGGCATTTGGGGGGCGGCAGTGAGCCCCAGGCCTGGGGTCGTAACTGCTTACTCTTCCCGACGTCCAGTGACGGGTTTGTGAAAGGAGATGGGCTTGAGCCGCTGCCACTCACACCGGGCTGAGCCCTGGTCTGTCAGCAGGTCTTCCCCGGAGCACGGACTCCGGTTTCCCGCGGCCATGGTCCCTGGTCTCATCTGCAGACTCAGCCGGCGCTGACTCAGCCGGGGACTGGCCGGCGCGCTGAGCAGAGGGTCTCTGGGCCTGGCTCCTTAATGTGGAGACGCCTCGCGGGAAGAGGCCAAGGTTTCTAGAGAAAGGCTTGTGTTTCAGGATTGCAGCAGCTGCTCAGACAGAGGTGTCTGCATCTCAATGGAGATTTTTACGTGCAAGATATTTAAGTTACGGAGCTGGTTAAGCGTGTGAGGTTACACATCATAAAAATAACAGCAGGAGGAAATAACCCCACCCCCCCCCCACACCCCAGTAACGCGGCTTGAACACACACACACCCCCCTGAGTTATGCGGACAGGGAAGGATGTTGAGAGTCTTGTCATCAAGAGCGGGAAGTGAATTCTTTTCCACCCAGTAAGTGGATTGTCGAGCGAGGCGAGTAGGCCAGGGTGGGGAGCCGGGGCGCGACGCCAGAGCAGGGCCAGCTCGTCCACCCCTGCCCGGCACCAGCACACCAGGACGCGCTGGGGCAGCACGTGCCGACTCCGCGGTTGTTCGAGATCATTTGTGCGGCACCTGGAGTAGGAAATTTTGCCAAATTTTTGTTCTTTTCCTTCCTCTGGTTAATGATTTATCTCTTTAGTTTCATCAGAGCCCTGCTCCCAGGGGCTTCTTAGCACACGGCGGTGCTACCGTTAAGTGTGTGGGGTCCCCGGCAGTAGAGGGGGATGAGGAAACGAGAGAGAGACGGCAGGGCCACTTGGGACAACGTGGACGCTGACCCTGCTGCTACACGAATGCCGAGCCGGGGTCCCGAGGCTGCCCGCTGTTCCCCACCCTCAAGGCGTGTCTCGTCCTCTAGGGCCGTGGGAGGCGTCTCTGCCCCCGACACTCCAGCAGCCTCCCTCCGGCCTGCGGCAGGCGCAGGGCCACGCCGTCCGGTGGCAGCGCGCTGGCCACTCCTGCTCTGTCCCCAGAAGGCTCCCCCCCACCTGCCCGCAGCTCAGGGGTCACGAGAGGATAACGAGCACGGGGACGGGTGGACGTGCCAGAGGCTGCAGAAACGGCACGTTAACGATGTGATGGTGACGCGCACAGGAACACATGTTCGCGTGGGCAGTGGCCTGGCGAAGCCATGCAGTGAACCCCTGCGAACCCCTCCCCAGTGAAGGAATACGTGGGTGACTGGGCCCCCGGAGCTCCAAGAGCACGCCATCTGCCCGCCGCCCCGGGAGCCGGTTCTGGAGCTTGCGGTGCTGGGCGAGTGGGGGCACTAACTCAGCAGCCCTCGGTGCCCCCTAGGGTGGTGGCAGGTCGGCCGAGCAAGCTAGCGAGCGAGCACTGTCCTCCCTCCCGCGTAAGTCCTGCCCCTCTGGCATCCTGGCCATGGATGAGGGCGGTTCCCCGGGGCGTGGAGCTGCGAGCCGGGCCTGCTGCACACCGCGCAGCTGGGGTGGTCTCCTGTCGCCTCCCCGCGACCGCCATGTTTCTCTAGCTGGTGACCGGTCCTTCCTTCCACTCAGCGCCAGCGCCACCCTTCCCGGGAGGCGCCCGGCTGCCCTGAGCTCCCTGGCTGCGCTTGCCCCCCACTGGTGCCCTGCACTCCCAGCCAGCCCGCTGCGTGCCCCAGAGCCTTGCCCCCCACCCCCGTCTAGCCCCAGCTGGGCGGTTGGCCCAGGTCCAGGACATTAGTAATTAGCCGCGGCCCGAGGTAAACTGAGGACCTACAGCGAGGCGAAGCGGACCAGCGGCTCCCCGCCCAGGCTGCGGGGGGTGGGGGGCACCTGCGAGTGCTGCGGGGCTTTGTGGGCCAGCCTCGGCCTGGTCTAGCGTGCGTCACGCCCCGGCGGCTCGCGGCTGTGGTGTTGGGTCCAGGTGTCGCGCAGGAGCCGCGAGGGGACGAGCCGAGGCTCAGAGAGGTGAGGGGAGCGGGCCCCTCCGGGGCGGGAGAACAGGGCTGGCACACCGCGCCCCCCAAAGCTGCTGCTCCGTTTGCCAGCGGGGAGCGGGCAGGGGGCCTGGGAGCGTATTTGGCTGTAAGACCTTCCTAGCGTGCGCCGGCGTCCCCCGGCAGGCTCCATGCGAGGGCAGGGCCCAAGGGGTCCTGTGACGCCCGTCTGTCCGCCGCGCAGGGCAGGCCTGGCCGCACGGACGCGCTTCTGACCCGTGGGGAGGAGACAGCACGGCGCTCTCCTCCGTGGCTGGTCACGTCCCGCGTCCCTGACTTCCGTCCCCACGAGGCGTGGCTCTCTCCAAGCGGGAGTCCGCGGGGGCTCTTGCGCTCTCCCTCGGCACCGCAGGCGAGCCCCCCAGTGCCTGCCCCTGCTCCGGGTTTCCCTGGACACCCTGTGGACAGCAGGCCCTGCGGGGAGCTTCCTCACGGCAGCCCTGGCACATCCCCGCACCGTCCGCCCGGCCCTGGGGGCGTGACCACACCGTCCAGCAGGTGTCGGGTGCCCGCTCTCTGGAGGTGGGGCCCGACTGTCCACGCAGTGGGGCGGAGGACTGACCCTGCGAGGTGGCGCTGTCCTCCAGCTGTCCTCTGGCCGCGCCCACACCGACTGGCCAGGCCACGCCACGCCTTCCGGCTCGGAGCCCCCTTCCCTCAGCCCCGCAGCCGGCTTCACCTGCCGAGGAAAAGTCCCTGCCCATCCAGGGCGGCTCCCATCGGAGTAGGTGGGGGCAGGGGGAAGCTGGGCTGGGCTGGTCCCCACGGGGCGTTCCCTCCACCTTCAGAGTGTGGAGCCCTGCCCTGGCACTCGGGCGGCAGGTGCTGGACCTTTGTCTCATCTGGGCCTTTGCCCCGGGCTGGGCAGGCGTTTTGCTAACTCTGACAGCTGTAGAAGGCAGCTCCCGGTGAGAAAGGGGAGCCGCCCCCCACCATTCACTTCCGGGAGCACGGCTCAGGTGCTGGCTGTCACCAAGGCTGTCGCCGTGCCCAGCTCCCCGTTGCGGGGTGCGGCCGCCCACTCTGCTGCCTTCGCAGGCCCACTGCTCGCGTCCCGCGCCCGGTCTCCGCGCCCGTCCAGCGCCCCTCTTCGGAAGTGCGGCTGTGGGACCCGTGAGCCCACGGCGGCAGGGGCTCTGCGAGGGGCCGCCCTCCTTCCGGGCTCGCAGCCCCTTGGCACCCCAGATGCAGCGCCTGTCCCTCTGCTGCGCTGACCCTCTGACGCAGCCGGGCGTCCTGCGCCTGGGAGCGTGCGGGCACCCAGAACCCCTACCTGCCGCTCTGACCGGGTCTGCCGCGGCTGGTGCAGACAAAGACCAGGGTTTCCAGATCAGGCATCCCGAGCCACCCCCTCTGTGGTAAACGCCCCGCCAAACAGGGGCTCAAAGCAGGGCCACTGCGGCCGAAAGCAGCCTCACGCCCAGGACACCTGCAGGCAGGGCTGTGGGAGAGGGGCAGAGGGGCCGGGCGGGTCTGGCGGGGAGAGCAGCATCAACATCAAGATGAAGGCTGCTAGCATTCGCCGCCCGGCTCTCCCCGCGCCTGTCCCAAGTGTCTGCTTGCACGTCCCCGGCCCGGATGGCCGGAAGCAGGCGCCGCCTCCTCGAGGTCTTGGTTTCCATCTGTCCCCCAGTCTTCCCTGCTCCCTGCCCCTCGGCGGGGGGCAGGAAACCTGGGCCCTCCCCTCGCCCTGGCGCCACCCGGCACAGCCCAGGGACCCTCTGACTCTATTTCCTCAAGTCATTCGCAAGAGCGTGGAGGGCAGGGTTGGTCGCCGCTCGCCCGTCCTACGGGGCCACTCGTCGGCTAGTGGGCTCCCCGGAATTCACGTCCTTCCCAGAACCTCAGAACGTGGCTCCTCTGGAAGCAGAGTCACCGCAAATGGCATTAGTCAGGCTGCAGCCAGGGCCTTCTTTTTTTTTTTTAAGATTTATTTTATTTATGCACACAAGCACTGGGGTACAGGCCAGAGGTGTGGGGGTGAGAGGATTCACCAGAGACAGAGCGGGGAGCAGAACAGGCAGATCAACGGAAGCACACTGCTGAGGGGAGCAGCGGGCGACACAGGAGAGGTCTGCCGCGCCCTGTGGGTCCCCTCCCTGGCCGGCAGCAGGGATCGAACTCGTGCTGCAGTGGCTGCGTTTTTGCTTCGTAGTGCGTTGCTTAACCCACTGCGCCACCAGGGAGGTGCAGCCAGGGCCTTCTGTAAGAGAAGAGGCACAGGCACGCGGGATGGGGTGGGGGCACTGCGAAGCTGGGCCGGCAGAGAGACGCCCACCAGCTGTGGAACCCCAAGCCTGCAGCAGCGCCAGGCCCAGAGGGAGGCAAAGTCTCCCCTGGGGCCTTCGGAGGGAGCCCGGCCTGCCGGGACCGGGACACCATCCACGGCCGCCGCTCGAAGCCCTTCAGCGCAACACCTCCGTCCCGGCAGCCGGGAGACAGCGCAGGCGTCCCTGCCTCCCTCCAGAGCGAGCGCACCTGCTCCTGACCTCGGCGCGCCTGGCCAGGCTGCCGGGCACGCCTGCCGCAGTGTGTCTCATTCCACCTCTTCCTGCTTTACTGAAATAAAATTTAAAAAATAGGGCGCAGTGTGGAAAATGAGGGCTAGGGCAGAAGCTGGCCGGGCGCGCGCGCAGCCGGCAGCCCCCAGTCCAGCCGCACCCCAGGCCGTGGCTCGGGGTTCCTGGCCACAGGCCTGCCGGGCAACCGGGCCCTGCCGCCAGGCTGTGTACTGGGTGCCAGGGCCGTTCATCTGGACCAGAAAGTCGGGGCTTCTCGCACGAATTCGCACGTACACGTCAGTGAGAGGAAAGGCAGCGGTGCTGGGTTGTTCCACAAAATTGCAACTGTTGTGGAAGTTGCCGGGAGACCAGAACAGCCGTGAGCCACCGTGTCCTGGCGCAGACACCGGCCATGCCGTCCCCTGCCCCTCCCTGCCTGGAGATGGCGGCCAGCCCGCCATGAAATGGATCCGGAAGAGCCCAAGACTTCGCTTCAGGTTTTATTTGGAAGTTTGATAAATATCTGTCCTCTTTCCCAATATATTTTTTTAAATCTTACAACAGTAAGGATCCAAGATTAGTAGAAAAGACATTAAAATGTTAGTGCTTCCAGCAAATACAGACCCCCGAGGCCCCCTGGCCCCCCAGGTGTGCCGCACAGAGGCGCTTTCTGTGCAGAAGGTGGTGATGGAGCCGGCATGGACCGCGCGCCCCGGGCTGGGCAGCCGGCAAGCAGGATGGTGCCTCGGAGCCAGGGCTGGGCCGGGACTCAAATCTAGAGGGGCTAGTACCAGGTCGCCCGAGAAGTCCGAGGAAGAGGTCGCCATGTGCCGGCCCAGCAGCGAAGTCTGCGGGAGAGACAGAAAGTGAGACCTCGGAGTCTGAGCTCGCCCAAAGGGCCAGGTCGGATGCCCACGCGGCTGAGCCGTTGGCTGAAGCTGCAGACCTCTCGGCTTTGCTCTCCAGCTGCCGCGGAACCGGAACCGGACCGGGATGTACGCTGTGGGCGGCGGTGGGCAGCTGGAAGAGCTGAGGAGGCTGAGAGCAGGGCGGCGGTGGGCTAGCCTGGCCGGACGGGGTCTGGGGCTGTCCCCAGTGCAGAGGCCCAGCGGGGGGTGGGGACCCCAGAGCGATCCTCAGAGGGCCGCGCCCTCCCCCAGTGGGACAGACCCCGGAACATCTCCCTCCTGGCCAAGGGCAGCATCGGACGCAGCGTCTGTCCCAGACCGTCCCTTCCAAACCAGTTCTTCCTGCCGCTGCTGTCTGGCAAGTGTCTTCTCCTCCCCTTTTTATTTTTTTAAAGATTTATTTATTTGTGCACACAAGAACTGGGGTACAGGCCAGAGGTGCAGGGGTGAGAGGACTCCCCAGAGACATAGCGGGGGCAGGACAGGAGGATCCACTGAAATCCACTGCTGAGGGGGCAGCGGGAGCTGGGAGAGTCTGCTGCGCCCTGTGGAGCCCGCCCTGTTGGGATGGACTTGGGCCTCAGTGGCTGCGGTAACTCATAGCGGAGACTGACCCCTGCCCACCAGGGAGGCCCCTCCTTCCCTCTTCAACTAAGAGCCGCTCTTCTGAATGTAACAAACTTCTCTGGCAAACTAGCCACGTGCAGTGCACCGTGTGCAGCTAAAAGGGGAACTCCTCTGAAACTTTCCTGGAGGGAACCCCAAGACCCTGCTCACACGACCCACATCTCATTGGAACCAGAAGTCAACTTCAGGAGGCTGATGTGAGGCAGCTGAGAGGGTAAGCTTGGAAGTGAGGAGACTGCATTGCCGGCTGAGACCCCCACAGGAGAATCAGGGTGGGCCGCAGACTGGGTTTGTGCATCTGGCAGCGGAGATGTGGGGAGGGAGAAGGAACAGCGAGGCCAGCCAAAGCCAGGAGCCCGCAGGTTTCCGCTCTGCAGAGGGAGGCCTCTAGCAGTCCGGAACGCAGCAGCTGCCCACCGACTCCGCAAATGGGGGTCTGGGGGAAATGGTGAGGCCCTCCCCAGGTGGCCTCAGCTGGCCCTGGGGAGGCGGAAGGGCCCCCCCCCTCCAGATGCCCTCTGGGCATTCGCAGCCTGCAGGTTCAGCATTGTTCCAGCCAGGGCAGCTTGCTTCCTGGAATCTTTTGCAAAATACATTTTCTGCCTCTGGTCCCTTCCCAGGAGATCGGCTTCTAGGAACTGGCCACCTGGGCGGAGTTGGGGTGCCTGGTGTCCACTGCACCCCCTCTGTGGGTGCTCTGGGGTGGAGGTGCTCCGTTTTAGCAAGAAGTGACTGCTTTGGGAGAAGCACTTCTCCGGGTACCGGGAACTGCCGAGCAGGGCAGCGGCGGGCCCCTCTGGTGACACCTGAGAGCTGGGGAGCCCCATACCCCCTCTCTGGAGCCGCTTCCAATTGTTAGGGGGAAAGGTGGTCCTAAATGGATTATGGGTGTGTGGACTCCAACCCCCACTCCAGACCATCAGTGTTCCAGAACCACAAATCTGATAAGATGATTATCGAAGAGTGGATTACTGGGACCTGAGGGTGGAGTTAAGCAACCAGGCTGGCTATGAAACCGAGGTGAGCCTGGGACACTCTCTCTCTTAGGGAGGAGCCAGACCCCTTCCTTCAGAGCCATCTCGTTTGACTCGGAGCCAGCCCTCAACGCGCCATTGCTTAGATCTGGTAGGGTATTTGTGGATTTGTATCCCTTTCTTTTTCTTTTGGTGGTATTACTATTTTATTCCCCTTTCTTTCATAAAATAAAACGTGCTAATAACTTTTGCCACGTGTACCTGGAGTTGAAACTTTTTAAGTCTTCTGAGCGCGCGGGTGGAGAACCCAGTGTGGGGAACCCATTTTATATTAGGGTTGCCCTGTAACACCTTGACCGACTGCTCGGGCCTAGAGAGGTCCAGCATAAAGCCCTGGTCTGCTCGGCGCCACGCACGCCCCTCCTGCGGCTTCCGGGCCGGGGCTGCGGTGCAGCTCGGTCTACCTGGCGCACCTAGGGCCGCGGGGCCGGGGACAGTGGGCCGGGGACAGCGGAGACCCGCCCGCGAATGCCAGGTTCCCCGGCAGGTGCAGGCCCGGCGGGCCAGGCCAAGGCGAACCCCAGCGGGCGCTGGCGCTGGCCGGGCGCCCACCCGCCGGGCGGGCCGCCCGCTCCACGTGGGTCGCGCCGGGGCCGGGGGCGGGGCGGGCGGGCGGAGCTCCGGGCCGCGTCCCGCGGCCGCTGCCAGAGAAAGGGCCGGGGCCGCCGCGCCGCCCCAGGAAGTCGCCGGCAGGAAGCGCCCGCGGCGGGCGGGCTGGCAGGTGAGACACGGAGGGGCGGTGGCGCGGGCCTCCCAGCGCGCTCCCGGGGCGCCGCAGCGAGCGGCACCTGCCACCGCGGGGAAGCGGGGACCCCGCGCCAGCCCCCGGCCCTCGCCTGCCTTTGTGCGGTCGGCCGGGCCGCGGAGCCACCTGGCCGCGGGGAAGGGGGCTGGGGCCGGGCCGCGGGAGCCCGCCCCGGACAGCGCCTCCGGGCGTGGGCGTGCCCGGCCGACCCACCTCCGGGCCGGGGAGGAGCCGCGAGCCGGCGGCGCCCGGGGCCTGGCACTGTTTGCCGGCGCGCGGTTCGGACCGACGCGGTGACAGCGACCTTCCGGGCTCTCGGCGGTGGACCGGAGCGACCGTCGCGCCGCCGGGCTCTTTTGTCCTCCGTGGCCCCCGGAGGCTGGGTCAGGATTGCGCTTGGCAGGAGCCTGGAAAGCCCCTCGCCCTCCCAGGTCAGAGTCCGCAGCCTCCCTCTCCTGCCTTCGCCTGGGGGCGCCCCTGAAGTTGCAGAGGCGCGGGGTGGGGCTCCGGCAGCGGCAGGTGGGCGCCCCCAGCATGGGCTGCACCGGCAGGCGCTGTCCCGTGTGCCCCTTGACAGCCGCCAGCCTCCTGCACCATACGGGGACCCTCTGCCTGCCTGGGGCAGCCACAGGGAGGTTGCTGTGCCCATTCATCCGGGCCGCCCTGCCGGAGAGGAAGTTGGGTCTCAGAAAACACAAAACGAAAGAAAAAGAACAGAACGAGTGAGAAGGTTGGGGGGACGTGTAGGTCCCCCCTCTCCGCCTTGAAGTGCACCCCACTCCAGACGCCAGTCTGGGGAGCCCCTCCCACGGGCCCACCCGCTGGGCCTCGGGAGTCTCCTTTTTCGCCCAGGCCAGCGGCCGGCCACACCCGCACCCCAAGGCCGGGGAGAGGTTCCTGCAGGTCTGCAGCTCGGAGCAGGGGAGCTGGCGGAAGGACGGGCCGCAGCCCCCCTCCCAGGCTGGCCCAAGCACCTGCAGAGGCCTGGACGCTGGCTCTTCCGCAGGCCGAGGCCAGGCCTGGAGTGACCCACGTCCTCGCTTCCGTGGCCCTGGCCTTGGGGGAGGGGCCAGAGGGAACTGGACCAACCTGATCTGCCCCTCAGTGTCCTGCTGGCCAGCCGGCCCAGGTTGCCACGCCTGAGAGGAGCGGCCGGCGGCTCTGGGAGCCCCTCGCGGCGGCGGGCGCTGCCCCGGACCCCACGGCCCGGCGTCGTGGACGCGCCCAGCCGCCCTGACCGCGGAAGCGCCTGGCACCTGCGCCGCCGTCACTGCGAGAGGGACCACGTCGCTTTAAGAGGAAATGAGATCACTTTGCTGCCCAGTGTCCCAGTGCCCGCGGCTTTTCCCTGTCCTCCCCACGCGGGCTTTCTCAGGAGAGCCTCCCCGAGCGGCGCGGGGCGCTGAGCAGAGCTGAGCAGCGCGGCGCGGCTGCCGGCCAGCGCCCAGCCCGTGTGGGCCGAGGGGAGTTGGTTCTCACGGGCAGAGCCTCGCTCTGCAGCCGCCCTCAGGGACTTCCCGGGGCTGCTCGGGCCCAGCGGGCGCCCTCGTGGGCGCAGGACGTGAGCGAGGTGGCCTTAGTGCCCTGGCCTGCGGCGCGGGGCCGGGCGGCCAGGCCCGCTGCCGAGCCCCACCAGGTGCAGCGTGGCCTTGAGGGCAGGACAGAGGGCATCTCCTTCCCGTTGGGGCGGGTGGGGCGAGGGAGCAGAATGTCTGGGGTGCCCCGGTCACGCTGCCCTTGTCAGTGAGGGGCCGCGCCAGGCCTGGCCCTGCCGGGGCAGGGGGTCCATGACGTTGCTTTGGAGTCAGGGCTCTCGGGTTCCCTCTGGGAAGGGTCTCCCCAGAGCCTCCGTTCAGGCACGCGGCTAGTTCCCAGGTGCGTTTCTCTACGAGGCAGAGACGTAGATACTTTTAGGAGCAGGTGTATTAGGACAGGGGCAGGAGAGTGAAGGACGCCTGCGGGACACAGCCAGGAGAGCGGCCCGAGGGGACAGGCCTGCTGAGAGGCTGCTGGCTGCGGGCGCGGCCTGGAGGGCGCCTCCGCTGAGGGCCGTGTGGAGAAGCCCTGCCAGGGCAGGGCAGGAGGCGCTGCCCAGGAGGAGAGCTGGTGGAAAGGAGGCCTGCAGGGGCTCCAGGGGCAGAGGACGCTGCCCCATGAGGTGGGAGGGCAGCATTAGGGCTATCATCTTACGTGGGGAGGGGCCCTCTCTGTGGGCGGTTCATCCCTCCCTTCCCCTCTGAGTCTGCCCTGCAGCATCTGATCCCTTTCTGCTGCTGTGTCTTTATCTGGGCGTTGACCCCTCAGGGTCTTGCTTCATGTTTTATGCTGATCCCCTCTACCCTGACCTTGTGGTGCCCCCTCCATCATCACCTACTGGGGTGAACGCTGGGGCTGCACCCTGGTCAGGCCCTGGGCCCTCGCTGGCTGCCCCAGCGGAGAGGGCGGGGGCTCTGGGAGGAAAGCGGGGCTGGAGCCTGGAGCTGTCCAGCGCGGGAAGCAGGAGGAGCGTTCCTGGAGCGCTCTGGACGGCCGAGCGCTCCTGAGCCTCGCGGCCTGGGTCTGCAGGGAGAGGCCCGGCCCTGCCTTGTGCAGCCCGGGCTCCCAGGGGGCTGTGTGGGGACGTTTGTTCAACCAACAGCAGCTTCTCTACTCGGTGCTGGTGTCTGCTCGGAGAGGGGTTTCGTCCGCAAGTGCGAGGGTCAGTCGCCCCTGCCCCCCGTCCTGGCCGGAGGCTCGGTCCCCAAGCACGAGGGAGCAGGCCACTAAGCCGGCCGGAGCCTGCGGGCCCTTCCCAGGCCTTCCTGGCCTCCCCGGGCTTCCTCCCTGTCTTCTCTGACTTCACAAAGGGTCACTTTTGTGGCTCCTAGGCGACCGTGCAGGCGCACAGGAGTGCAGGCAGGAGGCGTGGCGTGCATGCTCGGCCGGGACTGCAGAGCCAGTGAGACGCCGGGGTGGCCGTCGCCAGCCGCCCTCCACCGCCACGGGGCTGCCCGGGCCAGGGCGGGAGGCCGCAGCTGGGGCCACGGGTGGCCTGGGGAGCAGCCAGCCGCCGGACGTGGGCCTCGTGTGGCGCCGGGGCCGGCCTCAGGGGTCTCCAGAGGAGGTGGACGCGAAGTGCGGCCTCCCCCTTGGACAGACGCCTGTGGGGCGGACGCCCGCCCCAAGCAGCTCCCGCCCGTGGGAGACAGCGGTGCTGCAGGCGGCCTGCCCTGGTGCGCCTCCTCACGCCTCCTCCTCTTCGCAGAGACCAGCGCGGGAGCAGAGGGCAGGCCAGCCCACCGCCGGCTCGGCCGAGACACGCGCCAGTAGGGCGGCCTCTGAAGCACCTGGTTCCGTGGCTGGAGCTCATGGTCCCGGAGTTGTAAATGGCTCACCTCCCCCCTGGCATCCACTTCCTTGCCGCCTTCTCCCGGGACCAGTGGTGAGTCCAGGGGCCAGCCCTGGCTGAGACACACAGCCCCGCCCGTGCTCCGCACTTCCCTGCGCCTTTGGGCGGCTGGGGCTGGGCAGGGGGTCTCGCTCGGCTCCCCAGAGGCCGGCAGGGCAGGGCTTTGGGGAGAGAAGGGAATCCAGGCAAGTCGACACAGGCGAGAACCCCCGTGTCCACGCTGAGGCCCGGGGTGCTCGGCCCAGCTCACGCGTAGTCTGGAGATGTGTTTGATCCCACCTTCTCTGGGGACCAGTGAGGTTGGCCTGCCTGGTTCTTGGTGCGGGTCGAGGGACGCCTCCCTCGCGTGAACAGGGTGGAGCGGCGGATGGGCCGGAGGGATGTCCGGCCTGGCCGTGGCCGCCCTTCCAGGAAGGCCCGGCAGGGGTGGGTGCCCCGGGCCTGCCGCCTCCCCCTCAAGTAACTGGGGTCAGGCTGCACGGGGCTGGAGAGTCGTCCAAGGGGGAACGGGCAGGGTCTTCAGGTCAGCTAGGCCTCGGGCTGCCAGGTGCTTCTCCCTGTCTGCCCCGCCCCTGAGGAGCATTTTCCCACGGTGCGAGTGGCGGGGCTGCCCTCCCGCGGAGTGTCTGCGCTCGTCTCCCGCGCCTGTCGGCAAGGTCTCAGCGCCGGGCGGTGGAGCGCGGCGGCCAGCCGGCAGCCCCACCGTGGTCTCCAGAGCTGCGGGCGCCCCTGGGTTTTTCCGGCGAAGCCAGCGGATCGTCCTGTGCCTGCCCCGCCGCTGTGCTTCCCAAGCCGCGTTGAGCTGAAAGCGAAAAGCAGACGTGTCTCCGGCGCCTGGACGGCCGCAGCCGGCCTGCAGGCCCTGGGTCAACTCGGGACCGGGTGGTCAGGCGCGCCGCCCTCCGCACCCGCGTCCGGGTCCCCGTGTCCCGAGAGCGCTCCGGGCCGTTCCGCGGTGCCTGCTTAAGTGCTTGCATTGGGGAGGGCAGAAGCGGGGCGTTTGAACAGAGCAGCGTTGTGACGTCACAGCCAGAGCCGGCCCCGCGCTCGGTGAGGTGCCTGCCCGGGCAGCTGCAGCCGGCCGCCGCTCTTTTGCAGGTACCGAGCCTTCACCTTCGCGCTCACGTTCCTGCTCTACGCCAGTTTCCACCTGTCGCGGAAGCCCATCAGCATCGTGAAGGTGAGCCCCACCGACAGGGCCCCGGCCCCCGCGGCCTCGCCCCGAGAGCTGGGGCGCGGGGGACTGGAGGCGCCGTCTGCCAGCAGCGCACCTGTGGCTCTGCCGTTCAGCTTCTTATTTGCTGAAGTCAAAGGCTGCAGACGCCCCTCGCCTGCCGTTGCGGAGGTCGTTAGGGGCGGCGGACTCAGCGCCTCCTCAGATAGCGAGCGGGAGCGGCCGTGTGTGGGTGGGTGTTCCCGCCGTCTTCCCGGCCTAGTGATCCCTGGGCCGTCGGCCATCCCCGGGCCCACCCCGGCCGGGCACAGCTGGCCGTCCTCCGGACACTGAGCTCTCGGCGCGACGGGCGGGCGGGCGTCGCTTCGGAGGCGCTAAGCAGCCCTGAGAGAACACGGGCAGTTCTGCGTGACGGCCTCTGACGGAGCACAAGGACGGGCTGGTTCTCGCCCCGCACGATGCCCCCACGCCACGGCGTCTGCGGGCCGGGGTCGACTTACTGGGGCAGGAACCAGAACGAGGAAGTTGCCCAGTGCCAAAGCCAGCTCATTCTCGGCCCCGGGCAGCGTCCTGGCGACCTTTGCGGCACCCTGCCCTGGGAGCGGCGGGCCACGCTGACCGGGACGGGGCCGGCCAGTGGGTGGCGCGGTGGGTGGTGGTGTCTGGCAGCCCTCCCAGCCCCAGGAAGCAGGATGCCCCCACGCCCCGGCGTCTCGCAGAACTCTCGCTTTTCAAGCTGCCGAGTTCGGGGCAGTGAAACGCCCAGGCTTTTAAGGTGGGCTTCTCGGAACGAGCCCCGGAACGGGCAGGGCAGGGGTGGTGGCCTGCCCTGGGCACCGGCGCAGTCCTGCTGGCTTGCCTGTCCAGGGGTGCGCCCGCCGTGAGAGGGGGAGGCGCAGCCCCCTTCACGTGCTCCAGGCAGGCAGGTGGGGCGATCAGGCCGCGGGGGCTGGGGAGCTGGGGAGCGAGCCCCAGGCTGGGGTGCGCCCACATCGGCTCACCTGCCCGCCCACGCCTTCGGGTGGCGGATTCCTGCTGCCACCTGTGCAGCCTGGGGGCCGGGAGGAGGCCCCGGGTGGCTGCGGAGAGGACAGATGCGCCCAGAGAGTGAGCCGCCTCCCCGAGTGTGGGCCCTGCAGGGCGTGGGGAGCCGGCCGCACGCAGCCCCGGCCAGAGCTCGCTCAGCCGCTGAGGCGCTCGGGCTGCCCGGCGGACTCCGCGCTCTGAGCCTCACGGGTCCCTCCGGCGCCCGACCCCAGCATCGACCGCGCAGCCCTCATGGCTGCTGCAGAGGACGGGCGCGACGGGGCAGGTGCCGGAGGCTGCGGGCTCCTCACGCCTCGCTGTCCCCCAACGCCCTAGGGGGAGCTCCACCGGGACTGCGCTGCCCCGGAGGACGGGGCCGTGCAGGCCAACAGCCCGAGCCAGAGAGCCCGAGATGGCTCCCGGTTCCCGCTCCCAGACAACCAGACCGGCTGCGGCTGGGCCCCGTTTGGTGAGTCCCCACCGACCAACCATGCTGGGCGCACGTGAGCAGTGGCTGGGCGGGGCTCCGCGGGGAGCGCTCCTCGGCGCCCCCACTCCGGCCCTGCCACCGCAGGGCCGGGTGGGCCGGGGGGGGCGCTGTCCGCAGAGCGTGCTCAGCCCCGGCGCAGGCCGGTAGCTGACCAGCGTGGGCCCGAGAGCGGGAGACCAGCCCGGACGCGCACGTGCGTGCGGGCTCAACCAGCGCGCCCGTGTCCCTGTGGGCAGCCAGGTGGAGGTGTGGCCCGCCTGCCCGCAAGCCGGCCCTGCCACTCGGCCTGTCCACCCCCTTCCCCAGACCAGGACAACTACCAGCAGCTGCTCGGGGCCCTGGACTACGCCTTCCTGTGCGCCTACGCCGTCGGCATGTACCTGAGGTGCGTCTGCCCGGCGGGCGGGCGGGGCCCGGGGGAGCCTGGCCGGCACGCAGGCTGCTCCCCGCCGCGCTCCCCGGTCGGGAGAGCGGCCGCGGTGGGCAGGCCCCGACATGCAGCAGCCGGTCGGCGGCGTCGTGCCGAAGGCCCGGCCGTCGGCGGCTCCCTGGCCTGGGTCAGGACTCCCCGGCGCGTGCAGCCCGTGGCGGTGGGGCCGGCCCTGCCTCTCGGCCTGCCCACGCTGCTCCTCACCAAGGAGCGGGACACACGGCCCAGGGAGGCTCGGGGCCGCCACCCCGGCCGTGCCGCACCCGGGCCCCGCACCAGCCCCCACGGCACCCTGAGGCTGCCCCGGGCGGGCTGCGTCACACGTCTCTGGCCCGTTCCCCTCAGCGCACGGCCGTGTGGTCTGAGCACCGCGGCCTGCGGTGAGCACCGAGCGGTGGTTGTGGGCGGCCGTGGGCCAGCTCGGCCCCCGGGCCTGCGGCCGGGCCCCACCTTGACGCCTGACTGCCGGGAGGCGCTGGCCGCTCGCCGCCGGTGTGTGTCGCCGGTGCAAGCGGACGTCAGGCCAGCACCGCGGGGACTCGGCCGCAGCTCCAAGGTGCAGCTCGGAGACGAGTCTTGGCGCGGACAAGCGCGTCCCAGCTGGACCCGTCCCGCAGAGCTCGGCCCCAGCCCCGGCGTGCGCATCCTGCAGGCCTCGGAGCCGCAGCTGCAGGGCAGACCATGGCCTGCCCGCAGTCACACCGGTCTCTCCCAGGACACTTGTCTGCGGCCGGGCTGCTGAGGTCTCCTGAGCCCCCGGACACGGGCGTGGGTGGTGAGGGGGCGCGTCGCCGGCCGAGACGCTGACTTGGCGCGCGGGGCTCTGGGGAGCCGGGGGTCCTGGAGGACCGTGCCAGCCGCCGGGTTCCGTCACCGAACACCCGAGGGGCTTGTGGCCATGAGGCGCCTCTGGAAACGGCGCTGCCTGGGGGTCGGACGGCTCGGGGGACAGCTCCTGGGGCTCCTGCGTCCTCACGCGTGTCCCTCCGTCCCAGCGGCATCATCGGGGAGCGGCTGCCCATCAGGCTCTACCTGACCTTCGGGATGCTGGCCAGCGGTGCCTTCACCGCCCTGTTTGGGCTGGGCTACTTCTACGACGTGCACAGCCTGGGCTTCTACGTGGTGGCTCAGGTGAGGCCGGGCTCGGGCGCGGCGCCTCGGGGCCAGGCTGCGTGGGCCTCTGCCGAGGGGCGGGCACCGAGCCGGTCCTGTCTGCCGAGGGCCGCGGGCGCAAAGTGCCGCAGCCGTGACGGTCGCCCCCGTCTCAGGAGGTGCCTTTCAAAGGACCCTGCTGTCTGCACGAGCCCCGGGCCCGCTGCCCGCACGGGCGCTCTGGGACAGCCGCCCTGCCCAGCGGCGGCTGTAGCGGGTGGCCGGCCGGGCGGAGGAATAGCGGCCGGGGCGGGGCGGGCCCTGGAAGCAGGACGGCCGTGCCGTCCATCTGGGTCCAGCCCTTTCTGGATCTCTTGCTTGCACCTCTGGGCGCCCTGCGGGCAAATACTGACTGGAAATGGGAAATGGCTGAAGGCAGCACCGCCGCCCTCCTTGGCCTCTCCCGCTAGCCGGGGCCGGGGTGTGAGATCGCCCGGCAGCTGGCTGTCATCGCTTTGGCGGATTCTGCCTTGCACTCGGAACACGGCCGTTTCGGCCACAAAGCTCACGGGCCTTGCACAGCGCGGGGAGAGCAGAGGGTGGGCCGGCGGCGTCCAGAGTCCTGCTGCGTCCCTGCGGTGGGGCCGAGGCTGGGCGCAGAGGCCAGGCCCGCACAGTCGGTTCGGAGGCGCTGGTGGCCCCGGGGCGGCGGTAGCTGGCCCTGAGCGCATTTGTTTGGGGTGGGGGGCGCTGAAGCCGCCCCCGGCCATCGCGGCCCCGGCAGCGCCTCCTCCGAGGCCAGCCCGGGCCCGCCAGGCCGGGGCCACAGCGGCCCCAGACGCTGCCTTCTCCAGCCGGCGGCCGCAGCACATGGCCACGAGCCGTACAGTTCCTGGCACACTCTGGTTCTGCAAGAAGAGGTGTACTTTCCTCTCCTTTCACAAAGTTTTTGTTTTTGAAGATTTATTTATTTCTGCACACAAGAGCTGGGGTGCAGGCCAGGAGTGGGGGGTGAGAGGAGTCACCAGAGACAGAATGGGGAGCAGAACAGGCAGATCCACTGAAGCACACTGCTGAGGGGAGCAGCGGGGAGGCAGGAGAGGTTTTTTTTTTTTAGAGATTTATTTTTGCATAGAAGAGCCGGCCAGAGGTGTGGGAGGTGAGAGGATCCACCAGAGGCAGAGTAGGGAGCAGAACAGGCAGACTGAGTAAAACACACTGCTGAGGGGGCCGGGGGAGGCAGGAGAGGTCTACTGCGCCTGGGGGTCCCTCCCTGGCCGGGGATCGAACTCGCGCTGCAGCGGCTGCGGATGCCTCAGTGCGGTGCTCAGCCCCTGCGCCACCAGGGAGGCCCCATGAAGTTTTCAGATGAGAAAAGAACATGCCGCTCCGGCCAGGCACTGACTACAGCTCGTGCTGGCCAGCGCGTCTCTGCTCTCTCTTCTCTTCTCCGCACGTCCACGCTGGGCCTGGTCGCTTCTGTGGAAGAGGCCCGGGCACCGTCCCCGGGGCACGTGTGGCTGCCGAGGCTCACGTCACACGGGGCCCCGGGCCTGGGCGGGCGACGCCGGCCTCACCACGGGCGCAGGCACCTGCAGCGCCCGCCTGTCCCCTCTGCCACCGCAGATCGCGAACGGACTGGTGCAAACCACCGGCTGGCCCAGCGTCGTCACCTGCCTCGGCAACTGGTTCGGGAAAG
Organism: Galemys pyrenaicus; assembly: GCA_019455555.1. Taxonomy (NCBI): domain Eukaryota; kingdom Metazoa; phylum Chordata; class Mammalia; order Eulipotyphla; family Talpidae; genus Galemys; species Galemys pyrenaicus. Next base: position 21,180,080 of record JAGFMF010011629.1, read on the forward strand.
GAAGGTGAGACGCGCGGCCCTGTTCCCAGCGGCGAGGGGGTCCGAGCTGCCGCGAGAGCCAGACCCGTTTACTCTGAGTCCCTCCGAGACTCACTGTAGCACCAGCTGCTGGAGCCACCTGCGGCCCTAGGCCTGGTGGGGCGCCCGGGGGCCTTTGTCCTTGGGGGTCCCTTCTGCTGTGGACAGGGTCGGCCAGCAGCCTCAGCCTTGCCTGGCCTCCTGGTGCCAGGAGAAATGCAGCATCCGGGCCCCACCGACGTCGCTGCCCCAGAGCACGGCGGGTGCTGGCCCTGCCCCAGGCCCGCTGGCCAGCTGCACCCACCAGATGCCGCAGCAGGCCGGCCAGAGTGCGGCGCGGACAGCCCGAACGGGGTGGGGACAGGTCCGCCTCCAGCTGCCCGCACACTGCTGTGGGGGGCGTCTGCGCTGGCCCCGTGGCTGCGGGCGCCGCGGTGCAGGGTCCCTGCAGGAAGCCGGAGACCCTGCTGCGTGCCCGGGCCGCCCACCGCCGCTCTGCCTCACTCGCGTCTTGGCTCTTGCTGTGTTGCAGGCGAGGCCTGATTATGGGGGTCTGGAACTCCCACACCTCCGTGGGCAACATTTTGGGGTCCTTGATCGCTGGCTACTGGGTGTCCACGTGCTGGGGCCTGTCCTTCGTCGTGCCCGGGGCCATCGTGGCGGCCATGGGGGTCGTGTGCTTTCTCTTTCTCATCGAACGTGAGTATGCGGCGGCTGGCCCTGGCTGGGTTGGGCGGGCTGGGGTGCCCCGGCGCCCCACCCGCACGCTCCACGGCCCCCCTCCAGCGTGGACTGCCCAGTCACCGCTGACTTCTGGAGTGACCAGGTGGCAGTTCCTGCGGCCCCGCCCGCGGCTGGCAGCCTCCCCACCCAGGCAGTTCCCGCTCGGAGGCCGCCCCTTCCCGCCGCCACGTCTCGGGCCTCCGGGGCGGCCGACACTGGCTGCACCTGCTGCCGGCTGGCCCCTGGCCAGCTTGTTGGCGCTGGGAGGAGGAGGAGCTGGGCGGTGCCCGGAACCCGCGTGAGCGCAGCCCTGTGTGGTCAGGCGCAGCGCCGGCCGGGGCTTCTGTCCGCTGGAGACATTGCCCCGCCGAGGGGAATCAGAAAGGAGCTTTCAAAGTCGAGATCCAGCAGGAGAAGCACCCCGAGGCAGGGCGATGGGAGCGCCCCACGACCGCAGCGGGCATGGCGCTGGCCCTCCCGCCGCCCCAGAGCCGCGCTCACCGGGATCGCTCAGGCGGGAACCTCGGCCTCCTGGCCGCGGAGGGCTGCGCGAGGACCGGCACCTGTCCGCCACGCGGGCGCCGGCCACAGCTGGCCCGCAGAGCCGCCCTGCCGGGCAGGGGACGCCTGTCCGTGCTACCGAGGCTCTGGGGCGGGCTCCGGCGTGTACACCGCATCACCTAGTGGCTGCGGCGCTTCGGCACCTTCCTGCGGGGCAGACTTGCGGGGAGGACGGGTCAGCCCGCAGCCGTGCGGCCAGGGGACCCGTGGGGCGGCGACGGGCGATCGGAGCTTCTGTCCTGGGTTCTGGGAGGGCTGCCCGTCGCTGCCTCCTCGGGCCGCGTCCTGGCCCCTGCGCCCTCCGCCTGGGTGCGCCGGGCACAGGACTCGTGGCGAGCGGCGGCTTCCAGGGCGGCCTGGCCCGGTGCCGGGGAGGCGCGGGCAGCAAGGGCTGGAGGGGGGCGGGCCGGGGGCTGCACCCACACTCGCCCACTGCCGGAGGGCAGGGAACGGGCATGTCCCTTTGCTCTTGGCCGTAAATCAGGGTTCTGTCCCTACCTATCACTCTCCTGTGGCTTCCGGGGAGGGGGTCCACGGCCAGAGGCTCTGCACAGGGGTCCCCTAGAGCTGCACCCTGTGTGTCCCACACCCACCGCCGCCTCCCTCGCTGCCTCCTCTGGCCCCAGGGCCAGCGCCCAGCCGTCCCCTCCGGCACTGGGGAGGGGGACAGACGTAGCCGCACAGTGAAGCCAGCAGTGGGGGGCGGAGCCCCGAGGCCCCCGGGAGTGGTCCCTGGCAAGAGTGGGGCGCAGGCTCAGGGGGCTCTCAGGACCCAGGGCCAGGCCGGAGGGGACCAGGCCCAGCGTGGGCTTGCGCCGGCCTCCCTCCCTCACTTTGGCAAGCAAGGATTTCCTTCCGCCAGGTCTGGGCCCCGACCCTCATCCTGGCCCGTGACAGGCCGCCCACCCGCAGCCGCGCTCCTCTGCCCAGGCCCGCTTGCCCGGCCCCCTCCTGGCCTGCTGTCGCAGCCGCGGTGGCCACCACCGTCCCGGGGCGCTCGCGTCGCGCAGGCCTGCCCGCCGCCCTCACAGCCGGCCGTGCCGTGACTCGTGAGCCGCCACCCGCCCTCCGCCTGGAGCCGTGCGGCTCAGCAGGAGTCGCGGGGGTGGGCGTCGGCCGCTGCTCAGGGCCCGTGTCTGCCGTTTCAGATCCCAGGGACGTCGCCTGCTCCTCCTCCCCGGCGGCGGTAAGGACCCACCCGCACTGCGCACCCTGCCGTCCAGACTGCGTGCGTCCCCAGGCCGGCCTGGCCGTGGCCCGTGGTAACGGGTCCCCCGCGCTCTGCCGCTCCACTTCCCTCCTCAGGCTCTGTGTGCGTGTGTGTGCATGTGCACATGTGCAGGTGGTCTTTGTTGTGTGTGCATGTGGGATGTGCGCGCGTGGCATGTGTGTGTGCAGGTGTGTGGTGCATGTGTGCGTGTTGCATTGTGTGGGTGTGTGCACACGTGTGGTGTGTGTGTGTACGTGTGCGCGGGTGGTGCACTGTGTGGTGTGTGCAGGTGGTCTGTGTTGTGTGTGCGTGTGGGGCGTGTGCACGTGTGGCATGTGTGTGTGCATGTGTGTGGTGCTTTACATTGCGTGTGGTGCCTGTGTATGTTGTGTGTGCTGGTGTGTGCACACGTGTGGTGTGTGAATGTGTGTGCGGGTGTGTGGCCTGTGTGGTGTGTGCATGCGTGTGGTGTGTGCGTGTGTGTGGTATGTGTGTGGCGTGTGTGGCCTGTGTGGTGTGTGGGTGTGTGTGGGTATGTGTGCGTGCGTGTGTGTGGCCTGTGTGCGGTGTGTGTGGCCTGTGTGGTGTGTGGATGTGTGCGTGTGCGTGTGTGGTGTGTGGGGTGTGTGTGTGGTATGTGTGTGTGGTGTGTGTGCGTTGTGTGTGACCTGTGTGGTGTGTGGGTGTGTGTGGGTATGTGTGCATGTGTGTGTGTGGCGTGTGTGCAATGTGTGTGGCCTGTGTGGTGTGTGGGTGTGTGTGTGCGTGCGTGTGGTGTGTGTGCGGTGCGTGTGGCCTGTGTGGTATGTGGGGGTATGTGTGTGTGCATGTGTGTGCATGTGTGCGGTGTGTGTGGTCTGTGCGGTGTGTGTGGGTATGTGTGTGTGCATGTGCTTGCATGTGTGCGGCATGTGTGTGGTGTGTGTGGCCTGTGTGGTGTGCGGGTGTGCGTGAGTGTGCGTGCGTGTGTGTGGCATGTGTGCAGTGTGTGTGGCCTGTGTGGTGTGTGTTGGTATGTGTGTGTGGCGAGTGTGCGGTGTGTGTGGCCTGTGTGGTATGTGGGTATGTGTGCGTGTGTGTGCGTGTGTGTGGCTTGTGTGGTGTGTGTGTGCGTGTGTGTGTGGTGT
>JAGFMF010011630.1:0-51845 GCA_019455555.1 Galemys pyrenaicus
GCGCCCTTGGCTGAGGAGAAGCAGGGTCTCTGAGGAGAAAACCCTGAGGCGGTGGGAGGTCGCTCGCACTTTTGGGTGCCCAGGAACGCTTAGAGGAGACACTTCTGAGGGCCAAGGACCCCCTGGGCGCCCTTGGCTGAGAAGAAGCAGGGTCTCTGAGGAGAAAACCCTGAGGCGGTGGGACTTAGCTCATGCTCTAGGGTGCCCAGGAAGGCTTAGAGGAGACACTTCTGAGGGCAAAGGACCCCCTGGGCGCCCTTGGCTGAGGAGAAGCAGGGTCTCTGAGGAAAAACCCCTGAGGCGGTGGGACGTCGCCCGCGCTCTCGGGTCCCCAGGAACGCTTAGAGGAGACACTTCTGAGGGCAAAGGACCCCTTGGGCGCCCTTGGTTGAGGAGAGCAGGGTCTCTGAGGAGAAAACCCTGAGGCGGTGGTACATAATTCGAGTCCTGGGGTAAGTAGAGTAGTTTTGAGGAGATAGTTCTGTGGGTTATATACCTTTTTGTCATCCTTGGGTGATTAGAAGTATGTCTTTTGAGTTGAAATCCGTGAAGTTGTGGGTTCTATTTTTCTTTTTCTCATATTGATATCCCTATTAAACCTTGTAATTTTACACTCCCTTTAATTTTTTTTCGTGTATAGATTCCTTTTTGGACCTCCTCTATATATATCTTTAGAATATAGGTGTGCATTATTTCAGTGTTACTCATTGTGCTTTCATTTACTACAGAATGGTGGTATACAAAAGTATGTTGTGACACAAAGACTGAAACATTTTACCCATTTTATTTCAATAGTATTGTCAATTATGCCCTTAACACATTTTTAAGATTTTACCTTTTCCCTGTATGCTTTTATATATATTTTTCTTTTTTAGAGCTAATAGATATACTTGCAATTCATAACAGTCTTCAACTGAATAAACATTCTATTATTTTTAATGTAATCCCAAAATTAGAAAACCATAACCATCATTATTTTTAATAATTTTATAGTAAACTACACTGATTAGAATTTTTCTAACATCCAGTTTCCCTCTAGTTATTAGAAACTTTTTCCTTCTCTATAAACACTTTTTTTCATTATAAAATTTTTCTTTTATTTCTATTTCTCATACAAGGTTTCCTATTTGATTAATTATATTTGGTTTTCTTTTCCCAAATCAAAGAATGTACAATGATTAGGGAAACTATCAATTATTAATCACTTACTATTTTTGGTCCCTTGCTACTGAGATAATTATTTGACTTCCTCAATCTGCATGTTGAATTCTTACACTGATGTTACAAATTGTGAATCATAATTCTGTTTTCATTATTGTATAGCTATTGTCCATTTGCATATTCAATATCCCAGGTATAGAAAGGCTCAGCCCCTTCATTCCACCTCTAGAAAAATATAAAAGCCTTTCAAGTCTAATCTCTTTCATTAGGGGCATCCGAGAAAGTTATAATCCACCATCTTCTCAAACTTCAAGAGTACTTTTTAATAAAGTCCTGTTTTTTTGATCCCCATGTCAATTCTGTTTCCTGGGGAACATAGCTTGCATCAAGCAATTGGGCATCAGCTGTCCCAGGTCTATTTGCCTGCTCCAAAAGCTAAAGTGCTCGACACATCAGAACACATCTAACCTGTCCTTCACATGGGTGCACTTAGGAGCTGATCAGTACACAATATCACTATACTTTTGGTTAGGGAATTTAAAACTAATATAGATATATTTAAATCTATATGGAAACTTCAGAAAAACTCCTTCAAATTTACTTAGAAAAAATAATTATGAGTAGCAGTATGCAACTAGTAACCTTGGCTCCTTCTGCTGTTCAGAGTCCAGAGAGACAATGGAAATGATATGAATGTAGAAGTGTCATTGTTTCAAGTTATACATAGGGATTTGCCAGAAGATCTATATAAGCCATTCTAAAAACAAGTCATATATGTATATATTCACATAAAGAAACACTAATAATAAATATACTTCTTTGTTTTGGTTATTTGACATGAAAATGGGTGATAGAATTTTTTTTAATTGAAAGAAATAGTTGTCTTTATGCAGAGGAAGTCATGCCAAAAAATGCCTGACTATTCGTGTTCTAAAAGTCATGGTAACAATAAGTCAACAACATAAAGCAAAGTGGGGAGGTAATAATAAAGGGTATTTTCTCTAAGGCAGTAACTCTTAATGCACATAGGCACTAAGTAAATTGTTCTGCTGAGAATTGTCTTTTAGTGACCCATTAAATTTCAGGACAATGTCTCATATATATAATCTCATTATTACATTTAAAGGTTAGCTACAGTATGCAATTTTATTAACCAGGGAACTTCATCCTGCCAAGGTAGAACTTTCATTCCCCATATTTATAGCTGTTCTTCTTCAAAGGGTTTCTTAAGAACATAAGGTTGAAAAGAAAGATTTTTCTTAAATGGGTAACCAATATCATGTCCTTCCCATCTGCCTTGGTAACATGTATATGTTCACTAATTAGTTCTAATTTGCAAAGTGTAAAACATAGTCAGGCATATTCTTAGATTATTTTCCTAAATAGCTTATCATTTTCCATGGCAATCATTCATTCAACAGCCATCATATAATCATTCTATGATGGGCAGAGTCCAAACTTGTGTGCAATCATAAATATTAAAGCCAAAACTGATTAACTGAGAAGAAAATGCATGATAGATAGATAAAACAATGTGCCCTAAGGGTTCTAAAATTATCTATTACAAATGGTTCTGCTAAAAACCATCAGTATAATATTTAACCACAGTTCTGACTATTTTTCTATTTTGGACAAGCCTGCCTTTCACTATCTCTCCAGTTTCCAGGAAGACACAAACTAATGAACAATATTACTACAATAGCCTCCTAATCATCCTCAAATGCAGACCACATTTAACAAATGGCTTCATGGAGCTTATCTATTCCTCTTCCTGTGGATAGTAAGAGGACAAAAGAGGGGTCAGAGATGCCCTCATATTCCCTAAAGGGAAAAATGGCTTTGATTTAAAGAACATGAGGCATAGATATCTAGTGGATAATTAAAAATATAAGCTCAAAACTTACTGGCAAGTTTTCATCCTCACCTAAAGTTGAAACGTGATTAGTACTTACCTAATTAACATAAACATAAAACTGCATTATTTACTACTGAAACAAATTTTGTAATATTTGTCAAGTTTTATTTTGTTCCCATTTCTTATTCAGAAAGTATGACCTTAGAAAATAGCTTCCTGTGAAAAAAACAGGGTATTTACAATCCTATTAATATAAGATAACTAATAATTGCACTGTGTTTTTAAAATTAGAAAATATAACTAGAAGAGCTGGCTTTCCTATTCTCAGTTCATATTTTTTTAATTTTAATAAAACGCAGATCTGATGTTTAAAATTTGTTGGTGAACTTTTCTTTTTTTTGTGTTAAATTATCTAAAGTCTAGGGATAAAACAGATATTCTCTATGTTGTTAATACTTGCTATTGTTCATTAATTGCTTCAAAAGTTTGTTTCCACAATGTGTTTGCTTTGACTTAAAGATATATTTACCCAGTTTTCTTTGAGTTAAAGAGAGAACTAACTTTTTCTAAGCTATTGTGCTATACAGATAAAAGATCAAGTAACCACTGTCTTTATAGGTAAAGACAGTTGCACAGCAACCAACCCTGTCCACTACTGTGGGGTCATTGAACTATCTCAATTCCACGAGCAACTAACTATAGTTGCTAATATCAATTATTAAAACTGAAAATAAAAACAAGAACATGTTAGTAGAGTACCCCAAGGGCAAACAGTATGAGAGTTTTAAAAAGCAAAACCTCTGTACAAGCTTTCTCTCTTTTTTACTTTGTGTAAATACATGTGTAGAAAGGTCTTAAGAGAAAGCACTTCATTATTGATCTACTGCACAAGTGTTCCTTGTACAAATAGTAAGACTGTGGTCTGTTTGTAATTTCTATTACATTTTAGCAACATTGAGTGTGATGTTTGGTTCTATTTAATGCAATTTTCCTTTATTTCAGAATTCTCAAGTTTCTGAAAAATACATTCAAGTCTCTACTCATCAAGGGGTAGTTTTAATAAATTCTTATATCTCCAAAGAGAATTTATTTTGCTCAGTCTTTCAATCTAGTGATCTATCAATCACTCTATTCCTTTGTTTCAAAGACTTTTTAACTCTATTGATACCATTGCCAAGATGCGAAGCAGGCTAAATGGAAGAAAGTAAATTGAAAATCAATCACAGCTCAATCCTAATATGTGATAGAAAAAATTTCATTTACAAAATGAAAAATTTGAAATAGATGCTGTTGCAGTATGGGTATTCTAGGAAACAGAACTTAAGTAGAGTTAGGGTTTAGGATACTTATTAAGAGTTTTCTTTGGGATCAATATGAAAGAGAAAGGAAGGAAGTAGGATTAGGCGGAAGATGAAGTTGATATGCAGATTTGACTCTTTCTGTAGATTCCACAGAAACTCTAGAGGAGAAATGGCCGATCAAGTTGCTGCATGAGTGACATAAATAGTCAGGTCATTGTACTCCATTTGATTAGTCACTAGATATTGGCTACACATGGAAGAACATGGTCATGGGAAAGGCATGAAGCTGGAGGGGCTGAGTGCTAAGAGCTGTTCACTGACAGCAGTCCCAGATGCAGGAGTAGGACTCTCAAAGGGGTATCTCTATGCCCATAACCTACATTCCTCATGCTACTGTTCCATCATCCTCCATTCCATCACTTCTTGATGATGCCACATTTCTCTTTCTTTATATTTGTAGTTAATACCAGTGTTTTTCAACTTCAATAATAGATGTCATTTAATGACAATAGAAAGTATATCAGAGATATTCAATGTTGATTGACAATACTATAATTATACTGTCTTTTAAATATCTACAGTTAAATCTATACTTACATAAAGTCATGTAAGTAAATTAAGTTTAAAATACAAATAGAGGGAAATAACAAATCTGAAATTTCCAACATGATTTTCATGTTATATCATACCTTGGCTTAATAGTTGAAAGATCAAACATCAAATAGATATTCCTCTAGTTTAATAATGATAATAATAATAATGCAAAGTAAGCTAACTGAAATTAATAAGTTTGGAAAAATTATTAAAATAATTTTGTTTACTTAAAATAATTTTGCAGAGCAATCCTCGAACACCTGTTTCAATCAAGTGACATTTGGCCACGCACTGAAATTCTCTTTTCCTTTCCATACAAGATTAACATTGAGGTGTGTTGAATTCCACTCCGAGAATAGAGAAAAATTCACATAATAATAAATGTTTATTCACTATATGCCATTCACTCTTTTTGCCTCTTTCATTCCTTCATTTAACTCATTCTTATGAGCAAAAAAAAAAAGTGGAAACCATTTTATAAATAGAAAAACTGAGGCACACAGAACTTATATAACTAGTTCAGAATCTCAAAGCTTGAGCGTGATTGTGTGTGTGTCTGCACTTACATGTAGCACAGATCCTCAAATATCATTTTTCCCATTCAATATCATTTCATTATAATGTCAATGACTGAACAAAGGCATTAATCAAGGATCTCCTTTCCTTATGCATCATTTCATTTAAAACCACAAGTTCCAAGAACCAATCAATGATGCTAAGTGAGGGCTTACTGTGTTATGATTTTTAAAAATTTATTTTAAATTTTCATTTGATATAAGTATGTTATTCATTCCAACTGTCACAAAACCATTATTAATTTTGTTGTATTTTAGCTTGAATAGGATTATAGAAACAGAGTGCCCACATTTCTTAAATTACAATATTTTAAATTACCTTGAAATTTCTATATTTTATAAGCAATCATGGAAATGAAATCATAGCTATAAAACATATATTTATAGCTAATTAAAGAGTAATATAAATTATGGGAAATCAAATGAAAGGGAAAGGAGAAGCAAAAATTCCCTCAATTTTACATTACAAAAGTGGTTCTTATAAAGGATAGCAACCACTGTAGCAAGTAAGAAAATCAAAAATGTAACCTAATTTAGAACTTAAACTCTTGATAATTAAAATGCTGTCAAAATTTATTAAAGAAAGATAATTTAGGCAGAAGATGATAAGCTCTTGAATTAGTGAATTTTAGGATAAAGAAGAAGCATTTTATATTGCTAATGTCATAGAAAATCATAAACACTAAGTATTTGTTATTGAATATTCTAGTAGATGGTAAACTTTGCTATATAAAAACCAGTGTTAAAAGATATTCAACTACCCTGTGAATTATTTACATAAACATTTTAAGCCAAAATAAAAAACTTATTACACAATTTGCTGGTAAATAAACTAGCGAATTTAACTTATAAACTTAAATTTAAACATATTATTCTCAGAGAAGATATCTTATCAGTTATTCATGACTACAGAATGAGAAACCATTGTCAGGTTTCATTTTCATGGTCTGTCAGGTCCACCCTACCACAGGATAAGAGCAAATTTAAGGGTAACAAAAAGTCAGTATGAGTTTTTACCTAAAGAAAAAAATGTCCCTTTATTTTGTTCATTTTTGGAGGACAAGCCAATTTTATCTGGCATCATTTATTAAAACTAGTAAATACAATTCAGACCTTCATAGAACATATGAAGCCCAAAAATGATGGTGATTTTTGTCAGATCAGATTTCCAGCACCAGTTATTAACCCTAGAAGCAGACTCTATGGAGGACAGAACAAACCATCAGTTGCCAGATACATGGAGCAGAAGTCCAAACTCTCCTCCCAACTGCATCTTGTTATTATAGTTTCTGAGAACACCCCATATATCCAAACTGCTGATGGAATAACATTACTGTCATAGAAAAGAGATATAGCAAGATCAGAATCAATACTGAGTGTCAGTCCCCTGTGGCCAGCCGGTGTCTCCATAAGGCCTATGTGCCATAGCAGAAACACCCTAAGAACATTACTGAAACTGTAGCAAAGAAATATATTTCCACATAAAGTGCTCAGCCTAGCACAGAATGCCTGGGCTCTTTATCTTTGGGTAAGGATGTGTTTGAAGCCTCAAAACCATTCTTATTGACCAAATGAGTGTGAAATGATTGCTTTTCCCAATAGTTTTGTTCTCTGGAGAGTTCTTCAGTATTCTAAGAGAACCCGTCACATCTTACAAGATTTTCAAAAGAAAAGTATAAAATATTTCATGGTATCAAAAACTGTTCAAATGTTTTGCAGAAGAATTCACCCTATTGGGGATTTCTCAGAATTATACTGGCATCTTACTCATTATGGAAGCAATATCCTGAATATTATAATAAGCCAAGTGTCAGGGTAATATGCTCTCAGACAATATATACCAGGGCAGTTTAATAATGTCTAATAACACATACCTTTCCCTCCCATTTAGAACATATCTTTTCAGTTGTATTTTTTTAAAAAAGATTTTATTTATTTGTGCATATAAGAGCTGGCTGGAGTATATAGGTCAGTGGCAAGAAGTAAGAGGATTTACCAGAGACAGAGCAGGGAGCAGAACAGGCAGATCAACTGAAATACACTGTTGAGGGGAGCAGCAGGTGAGACAGGGGAGGTCTGCTGCACCATGTGGGTCCCCTCCCTAGCTGGGGAATCGTATTTGCCCTTCAGTGGCTGCAGAAGCTCCACCTTTCAGCACTCAACCCCTTGTGCAACCAGGGAGGCCCTTTGGTTTTATTTTATGTCTTAATTCATTCTCTTTTCTCTGTTCAAAATCTTTGAAACAGTATTATCATCTGATGCTGAGGTGATAGTTCTTCCTGCTTGGTGGTATAAATTTCCAAATGTAGTTAGATTTTCTTTTTATCAATTTAACCCTTAAATTCAATCAGTCTCCAAGGTATATACCTAAAGTAAAAAACACTTGGTAATGCCTTGATATGTGATTTTTGATCTACTTATTAATAATATTAAAATTAAAAGTTTGTTTATTCCCTTACCTTTCAATGATATTTTGGCATCAGTGGTGAGTATAGATATACTGAAATAAACTTTTCATTACCAAAAGTTGTTGCCACTTTTTATCTTAGAAATTGTTAGATTATTCAATGAGTGTTACTTTAGAAAAATATGCAAATGCTGCTGGAGGCCATGACTTTAACAGCATGCCATTGGTACTAAAATAAACTCCTGGGGATCCTTTATGGTGATGTCTTATTGCTTCAGCAAAGTCATCATATTTTTACTTTGCTAAAAGCTTGCATATTGAGACAATACATTGAATATTCATAATGCACACAAGGCCAGGATATAGCAATGGAAGTATTGTTGGGGAAATTAAAATAGGAGAATTTATTTAATTTGTGAAATCTGCTAAAAATACAGATCCAAACTCCAGGGCATTTCTTCCACAGTAGGTGAATCCAGCACTCATAGTCCTCCTGGATACTTGTTAAAGCACAGTTAAGATTTGGTCAACAATTACAGGGAGGTCTTTGGATTATAGCATATTTCACAAGAAAACATTGTAGACCCTAGGTGTTAAGCAGCATTGTTTTTGAGCCACCCAAGGCAGAGAAAGTGTAGGCAAGAGTAGCACCTAAGAAAAGGTTGAGGAAGTGGGACCTGGAGGAAATAATGAACAGGAGGCTGGGACAGTTTATTTCCCAAAACTGGACAAACTTTCCCGGAATTGTTCAGACCAGACATATATGAGATTTCAGGCTTCCATACAAAATGTCATAGTGGGAATCATATAGAGCTATGATCTGTTAGGAATTATTCTTTCTTCCTAGTCTAATTGCAAGCCCTTCATTGTTCAAATATTTTAATAAATAGTATAATAAACACCTGGGTAGATTAACCTACATTTTGTTATTTTTTTCTTCATTATCTGAACATTTTTAGAGGGAGCAATAATTGCATAGTAAAATGAAAAATGTTTTTAATCATTAGGTATTTAAATTGTATTGATAATCAATAGCAAAGCAGTCTTAATAGTCTCTTCTTAAAATCAAAATTTATGTCTTCATGACCCAGACTAAAAATGTTTCCACTTTCTGAGCTATCACCAACATGCACCTGCCCCCTTCCACACATTTCCACTGCTCTGATTGCTACATTGTGTAGTCATCACACACACAACTCCCCTGATGGTCACATTTGTGTTACCTATTGATGAAAAGAAACACATTTGAACAGTAATATCATGACATATCTACATGTTAAGTAAATTAGAGCTGGAGACATGATTTTCCAAATTTAGAGATATTCAATAAATTTATTCAGTGAGATACATAACAAGAAGAAAAAAAGGATGGCATGGGGACTGCTGCCCAGAAAGGACAAAGAAAGACAATACTTAAAAAGAAACAGTTAAATCACAGCAATTGGTGTTTATGTGTTTTTTTATGATTTACATACAGCTTTTATAATAAGTAATCTTCACAACTATTCTATAAAGATGCTGATTTTATCACCAATTTACAGATGAAAAAAAAATGATCACTGGAGTTTGGTTTCCCCATGATGAGGTATAAGCAAACACTGAGCTCAGTTTCAATGTTAGTCTATATTCAGTGTGGCATTACTCCTTTCAGCACACATTCTTTTGAAATTCACCCAAACAACACATTCCACAGGGCTCTGTACTTTCTCAAGACTAACAGTTAAATTGACCCTCAGAGCTTGCAATTAAATAAATAGTCACAGAAATAAATGGAGGAATTTTGGTTCAAGGCAGATCATAAGATCTCTAGTATAACAACATACTAGAGAAAGAAAGAGATAAAAATTCTGGGTATACCTGAGAAGTCATTTCAGAGAGTGTGGAATATGAATGGACTTCAAAATATTTTATTAGGTTTACTGGTGGAAAAGAATGTTCTAGTCAGAAGGGACTGTTTGATCAAAGATCAAAAGGCAAGAAATGGAATCAAGAATGTGGAAAATACCTGGTAAGTCTGTACCATTAAAAAAATTAGGTTCAGGGGTAATGTAATCAGAAATGAGATTAGGAAGGTGGAGAAAGAACAATGTTTGGAATTCTTATTCATTCAACTTAGCCATTTCAACAATTTCTGTGATTATTTCTTAGTTGTTTATATGTTGATAGTATTTTTAAACTTTAAAAATAACCAATTATTAACATAAGCAGTAGATTAGAATTTAATAACTTAATTTTAAAATAGAAATATAGTGCTTTATAAAATTGTCTTCTCACTAAACAATTAAAAAATAAATTTGCTTATGGTGAAATGTGATTTGTTAGGCTATAAATCCTCATTATTTAATGTAGAACATCTTTCAAGTTCTATTGAAAGTGTACTATTGATTCAAAGTCAATATGTCACTAGTCAACTTGCATATTTGTGGATGAAAAACTTTTCAATAATGTTTTTACTGTAATACCTTTCAAAAGATATTACACTAACAAATATGAAAATTTTGTACTTGATATAAAGTAATTAGACATCTTATAAATATTACATAATCTTTCACTTTTAGTATTCAATAAATTATGTGATACTTTCAAGAAAATATACCTGGATTCAATGATTATGTCCAACTGTTGGTTAATGTGTTTTGAGCACAATAAAAATAGACTAGACTAACCCTTGATATTCAGTAGGTGTAGTAAATACATTTCAACTTATATTATATGCAGCACATGATGGACTTATTAGAATGAAATTCCATGATAAGTTGAGGAAGATCTTTATATGCTAATCTATTACTTACATCTGAGTGACTTATTAACTGATTAATTTTACAAACAATTACTTAACACCTCCCTGCAGGCTTTGGGTATGCGGCTGGGAAAATATGAATGCCTTGCCTCTCTTAGAATTTATAATCTATTGAGGAAGATTGATATTAATAAACAGTAATTGAGTAATTGAGGAAATAAGCTATTAATTACTGATGTGATCATTTCTATAGAAAACAGAGTACATAGAGATAACTATAAAAACACAGTTCAGACATTTAGTATATACTTGGGAAATGGTGTAGTCTTGGGATAGGAAATTTAAAAGACTCAATAAATACAATTAAGACACAAAATCACATCAATTAATTTTCTTTTCGTAAGACTAAATATCATTGTTTATAATTCAGTTATAAATGACATATAAATATATAGATAGTGATGTATAAATGCATTTACTCTTGAATTTCTCCTTAATGTTATTATTCAAAAGAATGAAAAATGAAAGAAGATTGAGAGTGAACTCTAATCAATGATATACTCTTATTATGTTTCACAAAAATGCTTTTCATTAACAAGTTTATTCATTTATCTTATTTATCTATTTATTTAAGATTTTATTCATTTATGCATACAAGAGCTGGAGTACAGGACAGAGGCGCCAAGGATAATAGGATTCACCAGAGATAGAGTGGGGAGCAGAACAGGCAGATAGAGGGAAATACACTGCTGAGGGGAGCAGCTGGAGGCAGGAGAGATCTGCTGCCCCATGTGGGTCCCCTCCCTGTCTGGGGCTTGAACTTGTACTGCAGTGGCAGTAGAAGCCCCACAGTGAGGCACTCAACTCCTTGTGCCACCAGGGAGGCCCCATTTATCCTCTTTAAAGAAATAAAAATCAGAGCACTTTCAAATAACATAGATTTAATATTGATTTTGGCACTTACACATAAGTTTGCTTGGGGTTTGTTATCAAATCATAAATGAGTGAGATTTCAAACATTGTAAACAAGATAAAATCATGTCAGGAGTATGATAATTTATTGTTTACATGCTTTCTTTTATCCATTAAAAATAAGTAAAATTTAGAAAGGAAATTAATAACCCTTTACTCCTAAAGAAGAAAATATTCTATTTTGAAGTCTCAAAACCTTTTTTTGAAATCACAAAAAATCATCAAAATCAACCCCACTTTTAAAAAAAATTTTATTTTATTTAAAAACAGAAAGCATGGCCTCCCTGGAGGTACAAATGGTTAAGTCAAAGCTATACACAATCACTGCAGCACGAGTTCAATCCCCGCCCAGGGAGCTGGCCCACAGGGCACAGCAGACCTTTCCTGTCCCACCTGCTGCTCCCCTCAGCAGTGTATTTCAGTAGATCTGCCTGTTCTGCTCCCACTCTGTCTCTGGTGAATCCTCTCCCCATCCCTGCACCTCTGACCTATATTCCAGTCCTTGTATGCATAAATAAAATAAATCTTAAAAAATAAAATAAAATAAAAAGCATAATGAATCTTTGGCAATCTTTCAAATAGTGGTGATTATGTAAGGTAATGAAAATTTTAGACAATTGTGTTACCGAAATTCTAACCTAGATTTCAACCAGATTTAATCTGATTTTATTAAAATCAGAAAATCCAGTTATTAAAAAAATTAATGGGTGTATTTGTAAGTGTTCTATATCCTTCACGATTTATCAGAGTCAGTAATTCAATTTATACATGAATTGGCAAATGTGATTGTAATACATATGCTCTGTCATTTAATACTGAAACACAGAACATTCTAACAAATGAGGGTAAAACACCGCATAAACTAATAAATATATCATGAATATCTTTCCAGATTTAATTTAATGATTTTTTCTGGAGTGTTTGTTATGTGGCTCTCTGAAGGCCACAAAGTATAAAATCACACAATTTCTTGGTCCTGTGGTTAGTAGAAAGTTGCACTCGCTTTCAAAATATCTATTGAGTAGCTGGTGAATATGTAATGGTTCTATAAAAGGTAGAAGCTGAATGTCAAAGTGAAAGCAGGATAGATGTCTCAATACAGAAAGACCTTTCAACATAGTAAGGAAATTATGATATTATTATGATGCCTAGGTCACTTATAAATATTTCAAGCAGCATGAAATTATATCTTCTTTATTATTTGGCTTTGTTCTCAGACTCCCATTACTGTTGATTTATTGTTGTGCATTTAGAGTGACTTGGTAAAAACATTTGAAACTTTGATTGCAGAGAAAGAGTATGAGATTATGTTTGAGTAAATGTTTGTGCTCTGCTTCATAGTGCTACAAAATTCATTCCTGCTGTACCCTCCATTTTCCCTCTGAAGTCCACCACCTCCTGATAGCAGCAGAATTTCAATGGAAGCTAAAAATAATAAGATGATACATAAGTAAAGGAGACATAGGAGAAAGTTTCAACAGGTAGCATGTATAGTAGGTTAAGAACATGGTCTTAGAGTCAGATAAAAACCTTATTTGAAATCCTGGTTGTTTTTTTTTTTTGTTAAAGATTTTTTATTTATTTATGCATTTCGAGCTGGGGTACAGGCCAGAGGTGTGGGAGGTGAGAGGATTCACCAGAGACAGAGCCGGGAGCAGAACAGGCAGATAGACCGAAATACACTGCTGAGAGGAGCAGCAGGAGTTGCAGGAGAGGTCTGCTGCACCATTTGGGTCCTCTCCCAGGGTGGAGGCAGGGATCAAACTCACGCTGCTATGCATGGATGCTTCACAGTGTGGCACTCAACCCATTGCACCACCAGGGAGGCCCTGAACTCCTGTTAAGAGGTTATTTGACATCTATCAAGTTACTTTATCTCTCCAAGGTTCACCTCTTAAAATAAAAATTAAGACAATATTGGGGCCTCCCTGGTGGCACAGTGGGTTAAGCAATGCACTATGAAGCAAACCACAGCCACTGCAGCACGAGTTTGATCCCTGCCTCCGGTTAGGGAGGAGACCCACATGGCGCAGTAGACCTCTCCTGCCTCGCCCGCCGATCCCCTCAGCAGTGTGTTTCAGTCAGTCTGCCTGTTCTGCTCCACACTCTGTCTCTGGTGACTCCTCTCACCTCCCTGCATTCTGGCCTGTACCACAGCTCTTGTATGTATAAATAAATAAATCTTTTAAAAAAATTAAGACAATATCTACCACATTGGTGACAATGAGGAATATATGATGTGATACTACGCTGCCCAGCATGGTAGTGACCACATGCCAGTGGCTATTGAGCACTTATGCTGTTGTTACCAATCAAAGATTCAACTTATGTGGACAAGATGCCAACACTATGGCATCAGCTTTTGAGTAAAAAAAGTTTTATTTTGAGGTGGGCTGACAATAAGGCAGAAGGAAAATTTCAAATCTACCTCCCAAACTTGAAACTGGTAGGGGCTTTTAAGGATTATAATCAGAGTTAGTAACAAGGAAACATGAGACAGTGTAAATTTATAATTCACAAATCCCAAATCAGTCTGTAAATGGAGATTTTAATTCTTCAGTGACTTTTTCTTATTGTTCTCTTTCCTTTTAAATTGAATCTATGGATTCTCCTTCTCATACTCTTGAAACCATCTAAGCTTATCTTTTGTTCCTAGGAAGTCATCTATAGACAAGATATCACCTATCTGTGCATGCTTAAATATTCAGTTTAGTTTTGCTGCATATCCAGAAAACAAGCCTTAAAAGGTAAGTGAAATTAAGTTGGACCATGACACCTTATTGTACGATATGGGGGTCTAAGGGCAAATTGGCATTGGTTGTAGTGTGGCTGTATTGATTAGTCCAATTCAGTTCATAAGTATAAAAGATAAAACCTTTCTGAAATTTATGATTTAAATTAATTTTCATTTTATGTGAAATACATTTATATGAATTATATATTATATAGTGAAGTGAAAATAATGGATAGGATGCTATCATCATAACAATGATAGATAATGTATTTGATTGTTACCACATTGCTCTGCTTCATTAATTTAGATATTATTTTAAAAATATTTATATATGTTTCTAATTTAAGGGTGATTAAATTATATGCCTATTAAAATTTTTGGCATAATATCCTTATCATACCAATTTTTATATAAGTAAGTTTTGGATATAATTTTTAACACTGCCTCTATCTTTTTCTTCAAGAATGTAAACTATACAAGCATTTGAATTGTCTGTATTGATCAAGGTCTGTGTATTTTCTTTGTAATAGCTAAGTCTGAAGCATTAAGCTTGAAGTTCTTCAAGTAGATGATATAGTTGTAAAATAAATGTAGACAACATTCTCTAAATTTATGAAGTTTTAAACATTATCTTTGGCATCCATGGAATTAATATCATTCAACTCTATTTGTATTGGATAGCTCCCAACCTCCACTGGCAATATTCTCTTAGTACTTTATCCCCACTCTATCATAAAAGTAATGAAGAACATGTATTTTTAACTCCATCAATAAGCCTGAAGTAAATTTAGAAAAAATAAACACATAACTCTCAGTCACCGAGCTCTGTTCACAGAACAAAATAAACACTAAACCTTTCTTTGGTTCATCACTATAAATTTTTTCTCTCTGGATTTAGTAACTTAACTCTCTAGATCCCAACAGCCACTCATGCATATGAGTTGTATATATAAAATACAAATACTCATCAACCTAGGAATATTAAAATAAGAGAGACAATATTTAGGATTCAAATATACAAGGTAGAACTCATTTGTCTTAATTTTTCTACTTCTCCCAATTGCTAATATTGTATTACTGAGTAGGTTATAGATTTTCTCAATCATCAGATTTCTTGAAGTTTTGATGTTTCATGCCTAACAAGTATTAGTTATCCATAAGTAACTAGCGAGTTGAATGTAGTTTCATTGATGTCAATTTTTTTTAATAGAGAATACAGAAAAATGAGTATATAAGTATGCCCACATGAGGGAGAGGGAAAGATTCACCAGAAGACAATATTTAAACTGCCTCTGCAATTAAATGTGACCTAGTAGATAAAGAAGAATAAAGTTTGCAGTATGACACAGTCAGTCTCATGGAGAGAAAATTACTCACAGGGGCAATACTCCTCAGTTCCATGTTTGAAAAATCTTACCTACCTAACAAATAATTTAGCACAATAAAAAAAAAAAAAAGAACAAACTAATGCAATAAAGATGTGTATAGGTACACGCACCTGTGGTACTGCCTTCTGTCAAGAACTGATCCTGATTAGGTCTGCCTGAGTCCTGGAGACAGGTCTCCACTGGGCAAGGAAATTGTGCAGTAGAGTTCTGAAAGGTGGGGGATTGAGGAACAAGAATACCAAAGTGACGTATCTCCTTGGTCCCAAACCCTGCCATCCCAGGAAGAATCTATAGGCAAAGGAGGGCTCTTGTGTGTAGTGTGGCTGCATTGATTAGTCCCAATTTAGTTCACAAACAAAAAAGATTCTCTAAAACCCAGAGACATGGGCATAGTCCTCTTGCCAAGGACTATGTATGACTAGAAGTCTTGTAAGCTATGCGTAAGGGTTACTAACTTTCTCACAGCCTGAAGAGAGTTATTAAAGGTTTTTCAGAGGTGGTTGTCTTAAATAACATTTTTATTGTTTGCATAATTTCAAATTAGTGAAGGACACAGGCAGAAATTTTTTCTTGTTGTGCCAAAGTAATGCTCCATACATATCATAAGTTTCTTTAAAAGACCTCACTTATTAAGGAACTGCACCATAGATGTAATTAGAATTGACAAATGACATAATTAACATATTTTTTGGTATTTATCACCAGTAATGTTTCATTGAATAAAAAAACCCTCAGTAAACATGCCAAACTATGGTTTTAGTCTTGATAATGTTCACTCGAGCACTGAGAATAACAGACTTCCCACAAAGCAGGTTTGGAAATGTCTAGCTTAAGCCTCACATACTTCTGAGGAAAAGCAGAAGAGAACAGAATTCAGAAAATGCAGAAGTGGGAGCTGAAGTCTGCCACTCTGGTTTTCAGACAACCCAGACTTTCTCCCCTACATTTATTCCTTAAGTTTACAGACACTATCCACAAATCTTATAGTAATTCTTTTCTGTAAAAGTGTTCATCATATAATAACTCATATAATGTATACATGCAAGAATTGTGCTAAAGAGTGGAATTTAGAAATATTCAACAGTAGGATATAGAGCTCCAAAAAGAAATTCTCAAGCACCCTTTGGCTGATATTGTGAAACACTGTCCAGATCTGCCCCAATGGGACAAAAACTCTCACTTCCCAGATTTGTGGTGGCTGAGTTCCTCTCTGAGAACTGCCTTGCATCCTCCTACCCAGTAATCAGATCGAATTTTCTTCCAGAAAAGAAAAATTATCCATAACCTTGCGAATTTATATGTAATGATTATACTTGCTTGGTGGTGATGGAATTTCTTTCCTTCTTTATAATATCATTTGCAGACGACCTGTTACACATCCTACTCTGTGTTAACACTAATCAATACTATATTTATTTTGTCTAATTTCTATAATTGGGAAAGGGACTTCAGAATTAACAGGGGATTTCTACTTCTATTTTTTTCTGCACACACTGAATGTTTCTGTCACAAGAAAAAATATAAAATAAAAATAATATTATCATTACAATGCTAATTGTACTATGATAGTGATTTTTCCTGGGAGTTGATTGTTCTTGGGACTGTAGTTGTACTACTGAGATGAATATTTAGTTAGGGAGATAACTGGACTCAGTGTCTGGAACCCTCACTTGTACAAAAGGATTCTGGGCAAAAATCACACTTTAATACTACAGAGCTTGAAACCACATCCCCATGTGGATAATGATTTTTTTGTTTGTTTGATTATTGAATTAACATTCCATTATAACCTTATGTAAGTCCTAGGTGAGCATCAATGGAAATCAGTATGTGTATACATTATGTAACTACATTTCTGAGCTGAGACCAACTATTTGAGCAAACAATTAATCAATGTTGTCTGCAAAATTAAGCTCTAATAAAATCTCTGGAGGTTGAAACTCATATGAGTTTCCTGAGTGGCAATATGCAATTTACATTGCCACAGATCAATGCAAGGAGGTTAACATATCCTAAAGACAACAAAAGTTTGTATTTGTAACCTTCACAGACTCTGGTCTGTGCATCTCTTCTGCTGCCTGATCTCTGTCCTTTCCCTATAATAACCCACACCATGAGTATAACAGCTTTGAGTTCTGTGAACCTGTCAAGTGAATTCCTGAGCTCCAGGGATGTTTCAGGAAGTCCCTGAACTTAGAATTAATGTCAGAAATGAGAATAGTCTTGGAGACTAACTCCACCAAGTCATTCAGTGTATATTTAGAATCATCCCCTAAGTTTTAGACTTTTAGGTTGTTCCTAATTTTCTGCTCTTAGAGACAATCCTTTATTGACTATTTTAGTATACCTAATTAGTCTCTTCTTGGCTATAAATATGTATCCCTTTTATTTCCCATGAAAGTAATTCTCACAAGAAGTTTCTTCTATCACCAAATTTTCTCACAAACTGAAAGGGTTTTTTTTTCTTCAGTTTTAGTTCTCATATCTTTCTCTCTCTCTTTTTTTTTTGATCTATATCATTACTGTTTGTTGTATTAAAGGCTTTTTTGATATATAGGTCCATATCACAAAGTTCATGCAATTAAAAAACAAATAGGATGGTTTTAGTATATTTACAGAACAGTATTATTATTAAAAAGAGTTTCTAGCAATTTTTATCAGAGAAAAATTTCATCATTTACATTTAATCATTCTTAGGTATATACCAAAAATGGTAAATTGTAACATTCACTATATTCTGGCCATGCAATATAGTGGAAAATATTTCTTCTGTTCTTTTTAATAGGTGCTATCTTTGTATTGATAATGTAGCTCCTCTTTTAATATTTTTATTTCTTATTGGTATAGTCGAAGGTTGTATCATATCATTCTTAACTTTTTGTTTTTCGTTCTCACTAAGACTATCTACAGCTAGCGATAAACACTCTCATTTTTAAAAGAGAACTTGAGTCAAGAGAATTTGCCTGTCTTACAAACAACTCTTCAGATATGTGGTCAGTGAATTGGATCAGGTTTTACAAGGTTTTTATATGTCATGTTTTCTAATTCCTGCACCAATTGCCTGCTAGAACTGTCCTCCTGGGCACTTCCTTGAGAAATACCTACAAAGTATCCAGGAGTCATACTTTTCCATTTTCAGACTTGGATTTTCTTATAATTTGCTGTTGGGTTTGTCAGCTCATAAAATAGGAAACACCAAACCTTTAAGTTCTTTTGCCTACAGTTATTTTGATGGATTATTCCAGGTTGAAGAAGAACTACAGCACTGTCAGAAATTGCCTTGGTATTATAGCACATTTCCTAAACTTGTAAAACACCACCATGAATATCTTGAAATATCCTCAAGTTTGCATATAACCTGTGTTTCCAGGAAGGTGATTTTTTTTCTAAAAAATGTTTCTATGAAATGAGAGAAGAACCAATGTTTTCTCATAAATACTGTATGCTGCAATATATTATATGATAATATATAAAAAAAACTAAGCTGCAAAATTATTTATGGTAACAGTTATTCTTCCCTTTAATTTTCATTGACTTTATCCTATCTTGCCCACTACTTATAAACCCCTTGGTCATTGCATTAGTCATATAGCTCTGTGAATTCAATATATCTGTTCAAATTAACCCACACGATTGCCAGAATCAATTTTCTAAAATATAACTGTTACCGTGTTTTCTCTGACTTGAAAATCTTTGTTGGCTCCCATTTGCTTTAGGATAAAATAAAATATGTTAGGCAGTTTTAATGGAAGAGTAATTTGTAGAGATACAAGTTTGAATTCCTATTCTATCACTTTACAATTTTGTGACTTGAAGGCTTTTGCATATATGTGCAATTCTTTCTTTTTTGACAACATTGATTCTCCCTTCAAGGTATTCAGAAAGTTAATTAATGAAGTTCCTCCCCAGTTCCTGGGAAACAGTAAGTGCAAAATAAATGTTTATTTTTCCATTTTCTTGTATTAATTTTCAAGCCCTTTCCCTAGCATGGTTCAACTTTTTAAACATAAGTCTTTATTTCCTAAATATCTATTGTGTCCTATGTATAATAATATCAAGTCCTGTGAGTTGACAGAGGCAAAATTATGTATTATCTTTAAAACATTCACTGTAAACAACACAAGAACCAGGAACAATGAAACTCACATAAAGACATATGATAGATTTATGACATACAGCAGTGGTGGGTCAGCAAGATGTGGTGATAGATGGTGGGATAGATGAAGGGAAGGACAGTGTAAAGGAAAACGCTAAGATTTATAGATCCAGTCAATTCCTAGATGGCAGTCGTTTTTGTAACTTTTTCTACATTGTTTCCTTTTTTCTGTTGCATGCCCTCTAACCTCAAATGGATTGAAGGTTTCTTAAGTTCACATACTTTGACATACAATCTATATCTATGAAAGTGCTGTATGTATAATTGAATGCTGTGCATTCAATAAGTGTTTAATGAAGGAGTAAATGCTTGTAGAGAGGAAATTTGGAAGTGAGTAAGGTCTGCCAAGGGTCAGTGACTTCCCTTGCTATTAGCTAATCAGTTTCATCTCATCTTCTCAATAATGCCAAGACTTCCATACTCACTCCTGTGGTGAACAGAGTTATTTTAATAAAATTTCAAAGACTCACACATTTATTTTATCTATATTATTCCACCACTGGGAGTTATTAAAAACCTAAAACTGACTTTCTTAGGTTTTATTTTTATTTATTGACAATGGAAAATGAAAAGAAAATTTGAAATGGATGCAGTTATTGACAGGGGGAGTATAAGATGCAGTTTATATAAAGGAAAATTATATTCCAACTTTAGCAGTATTTTATGATAAACCATAAATAAGTGGCTGCTTATTAATATGCTCTCATATGCATAATGTATCCTATATATATTTAAAATATGTAAACATATATACTTTTAAACTACTAGCTTTTGTTAGTTTATTAATGTCATATATATATATATTTTAAACAACCTCTCCTGTCCTCTTTCATCCTTCCTCTTTCTCCCCTCCTTTATGTCCCAGATCTATGCTCTGCTTTCAAGAGTTAATCTTACAGTTTGTCTTTGTCTAACCTTTGTTTGGCTTCTCTAGATTCCACATATAAGTGAAACCATACAATATGTATTATACAGTATTTAAACAACCAATTAAGCTGCAAAATTATGTGAGGTTTGAAGGAGGTTTTAAAAAATGAATAAAGTTGTTTTCTTATTTTCTCTAATGTGTGCACTAAGAGAAGTTTAAAAAAAAAAGGCAAATACAGTTCTCTCAATTCTTGGTAGAAATTTCCAATAGTTCATTTAGAAAAATATAGGGTTGATGAAGGAACTAAAATTATTAAATTCTATTCACAAACACAGTGCTGGTTGTAGGCTGAACATGACAATGACCAGGGCTGGTATTTCAATCATGACAACTGACTTTGCTTCTGAATGAACAAGAGTTCACTTTATTTACCACTTAGAATTCTTACTACTTTGTAATGATGCTATCTATGTATCCACTAGGTAGTAAATAATAGACATGTATTAGCCTATTTTTTCAGAAATCAGACCACTGTTTGTAAATGATGATGCTGAAATGAAGTATTGTTTCTCTTTCTCAGAAGAGTATACTTGTGGGGTGACATGTAAATAAATATTTATAAGACAATGTAATCATGATGATCTCATCATCATAGAAGACATCGATCTTGCATGCAACTCTCAAGACTTTATTTCACAACCTCTCAACTCTATGGTCCAAGCATCTGGTTTACATCATTGAGAGTTGGGGTATGAATTGAGGTTATATGAAGTTAACAAGTGCTTCTATTGTATGGGAGAATAGCGGGAACATAGATTCTCTTATTGAGCCAATTTATTTCAATGCATGATTTTGACCATGTTCAAAGTTTGAGTCACAAATAGAGCCTCCAGACATACAGCAGCATAAATGCAAGTACCTTGAAGCAAGTTCTTGTAAATGGAATAAGTTCTTTCATAAATGCCAGTTTCTTGCTAAGCAAGTTGGGGCATAGATGGTTAAAATAAAAGATATTTACTGTATTTGCTGAGGTGCATCTGTTATTGTACATTACCCACATCCTCACTTTTTTTTTTCTTCCATAAGCTGTGCCAAGCCGTGGGCACAGCTTTCTACTCTATTTAGCATCTCTCTATGTTTGGCATTAGCTTTTGAATTTCCTTCACACACAAGCTTAACAAAATCATTTTCACAGATACTTAAATGAGGGGAGGTCTGAGTCAGGCATGAGAAGTCTACTGTGTCCATTTCTTGTCTTCCTGTGCAGTGACTCAGGCAGGGTTCAGGCCACATGCCAAGCTAGAGATGCCTCCAAAGAGGCAGAGATCCTGCCTGTGTATATATTGTCCTCCTCTCCCATTTTTTTAAAGATTTATTTATTTATGCATATAAGAACTGGGTTACAGACCATAGTTGCAGGAGGTAAGAGGCTTCACCAGAGACAGAGTGGGGAGCAGAACAACCAGATCAACTGAAAAGCACTGCTGGGGAGAGCAGCATTTGAGGTAGGAGAGGTCTGCTGCACCATATGGATCCCCTCCCTCACTGGGGACTGAACTCGATCTGCTGTGCCATGGATGCTTCGCGGTGCGGCGCTCAATCCTCTGTGCCACCACGGAGGCCCCCTCGCCAATATTTTTTATTATCATAGATAAAAAGTGTTTCTGAGTCTGTGAAGTCATCTCCTTTTCCCAACCTTGAGTGTCAAAGAAAGAGAAGAGGTTAGGTGACAGAAGTGAGAAGCAAAATTATAAAATAATGATTCTAAGTGGTAGGATTGTTAAAATAAATCAGGTCTGGCCCCTACTAGGTTCTGTATAACGGTTAAGGTATGTGTAAGTGAAAACATGATTTCAACCTGAACTCAAATTATAAATCTTATCTTCCCAGATGGCTAAAATCAAATAGCCTCTCCTGTCCAGAGGATGGAAAATTGGTATGGATGAACTATATTTTAGTGTTAGTTTTAATAATTCAGAACTTTTTAATTAAGTGACATAACTGAAATTTGCCTTATGTGCTAGAATTTTTTAATGTGGTAATGGAGGGAGTTTTTAACTTCTAATTTAAAAAGAAGGAAAATTCCCCTAACTGACCTGTTTGCTGGGAGATTTTTAGTGATCCTAATCCTGGATCCACCTTCAGTATATTCTATCCTTTCCATCAATGTCTTGGAGCAGTCATTTGCTAATCATTTCCATTATTCTTAAATGGGGGAACTCACTATCCAAATATATATTCTTTTTAATCAAAATAATTGTTTTTCTTGTTCCAAATAGCTCATTTATGCAAGATGGAAGAAAGCAAGAATATCTGTGCGCTAAACTATTCCAAACATAGTATCAATTGTTAAACATGATTGAAACAGCACCTACATGAAGTTAAGAAGATAGACCAAACCATTTAAGAGGATTTCTCCCCTATAATGACCATTTATATATGAAATGCAGGACTGGGATCTTTACTTTCATTTTCATATTAAATCTTGTGGAACTAAATGAAAACCACCCAAATGATATGAGATTTCCTTCTTAACAAATGAAAAATCACCCAAGTGAGAACAGAGTCCCCTTTTTAGCAAACCACCATGACTTGTATTTGGCAGAGAGATGCAAAGGCAGGCAAGAGGATGGGAAACTTTACAGTGAAAAAAGGGTCAAGGATTCATTGTGCTCTGAATGGAAATTAGTTACTAGCAAGATGAATATGAAGATGGGTTTAAAAGCAGTCATTGGTTTGAGCGGCATATTTGGCTTTTTATGGTTGATCCTGAATTGGTAAAAGGAACAAAAATAGAGAAGCTGGCAATTCTGGACCAAATCCTGATTGTCGACCTATTGCAAAGGTGGCTAATCAGAGTTCTATTAAATATCCCATCTGGCATTTTGTATGTATCCCCTCAGTCTTTACAATTCAGTGCCAGGTATGTTTTATTATATCCATTTTAAGTGGAAAAGAAAGAGGTGAATTAAATATCTTTCCAATGATCTTAATAGATCAACTGGAATTTCAAATAAGAGCCATCTACCTCTAAATCCTTAACCACTACTTTACCTATTAACAATACAAAGTAATAATTAAAAATATGTATATTATGTCTTTAGATCTCCAAGAGTTTTTTGCTTTGGTTTTTATATTTCAGAGCTCTGTATATATCCCAATGTGCATTATCACTTATAAAAGACAAAAGATGTCAAGTATTAAAAAAAAACTGAAACCTGAAAAATTGCATTTTTAAAAGCTTATGAGTTCAAAAATGATTTTTAAAAGACAGTTAAAAATTCAGTATTTTCAGAATTAATTTTTTTTCTAATTTTATTAACTATTTTTTGTTGTTGTTTGGGATAGGTTTGTCTAACAATAGAAAATCCTGACATATTTGGGACAGATAAGCAGTTTTTTCTTTGAAAGATTATCTGGTGCATTAGAGCAAAATAGCCTATTAGTGGAATTCTAAAGAGTTTAATAAGAAAAGGACACACTTCCTTATACCTGTGTTTGTAACAAGGTGGTGCCCAGGAAAAAAGGAGTGATGGGGGCCAACTAACTGTATTGTGAGGCAAAAGCCCATCATAGGGGAACTGCCCTGAAAAATCAGAGGTTCCACAGTTGGCCCTCCTCAGACTCCTTTTTATGTTGGCTGATTTAATAATTAAAGTTTTAAAAGTTACAAAAAATGTGCTTGCTGGAATATCATCCATGGGGATGGTTGTATGATTGGCTTTTTTATTAAAGTAATTGGTTGCCACACATTTTGATGATGTACTGCCAATTGGCTGATATTATAATACAAATTCTAAAATTAGATTATTAGGAAAAATTTTTAAACTCAAACATTTTACTATGGGCTACAAGCCTCGGGAATTTAAGCATGACTTTCAACTGGGCCATTGTGAAAGGTCTTGCATATCTGCCTTTGTTAAGGGTGGATCCTGCGTTCCTCAGGTGATGATAGTTGCAGGACCCCTCCCTTTCCCTTTTTACTCTGTTAATTAAATTTATGGCTTTGCATTTTTTAAGGGTGGGTTCTGCAATTCCTCAGGTGATGATAGTTGCAGGACCCCTCCTCCCTTAAGATAATTTAGCAACATACATTATCAACTAAATCTAAGAGACAAGGAAACTAGTGATTCCTGGTAAAGGACAGATACAAGGGTACAGATGCTGTTAGAGTATTGGTTTGGGTACCTTCTCCCTCCTGCTGACCTACAGTAGAATCCTGACACCAATTTGTCCTTAAGCTAATAATTCATTTTATGCTCAGAGTGAAACTAGAATAATTAGTTATGATTTCATAAAACTAGTATACCTGTATAGGGTTAGAAAAACCACATCTTTCCATCCTCTCACCACTGTGATGATGAACACCTGTGGTGTTGCGAGCATCCCAGGGTCGGCATGCACAAGTGAGAGCACATAAATTTGACACGGGCATAAATGGGTGGCATCATGAGGACCAACAGGACTGACAGAACTGACGAGCAGCAGCAGTAGAAAGCAGCCGAGAGGGTGAGATGCCCGGAACCCATGCCTGCCATTTACCTGGCCACTGCTGACAATAAAAAGTGTAAAGGCCACCAAGGGCTCCAAGACTCTCCTTCCTTGACCCGTCTTTCCAGAACCATCCCGAACCTTGCTCCTGTGCCATCCTTCCTGCTGCTACAATCTGCCATAATATAAATTAACCAATCATAAAAACCAACACTAGTATAAAGATGCTGTCTTGATTTTATAATCACCTATGTTATCTAGCCTGGCTGAAGGTCACATGACCCCAAGGTGCTCTTGAAAAAATGTAATCATTGTTAACTTCCTGATCGATGTACATGTTGATGTAATCCCACCCCTTTCTCCTTAATGTATAAAATAAAGACCTGCTGAGACTTTTCAGCAAGGATGCATACTATACCCCAACTCGAGTTTTGTAACTCTTAACCCCCCTCATTCTCCAACTTCCATTCCATCCTTTGGGGAGCTGGCCTTCTGTCATAGCTGGTCTTCAGCAGGGGAGTTTCCAGATTCCCTGCTCCACCCAAGGGAGAGTAGAGCTAAGGAGAGAAGAGGCTAGAGAGAAGAGACTACAAGAAAGAAGGCAGGATGGAGAGCCAAAAGAAGATCTGGAGGAGGCACACAGAGCAGACAGACGTGAAGAAACTGTGCTTGCCTTTTGGTCTTGAACTGGTTGGAATAAATGTGAGTGAGAGACCCGTGGGGAGGTTAACAATGGCAGCTTTTATCTTGATTTTGATTTTGCTCTTTTTCTCCCAGACTTGTCTGACTCTTTCTGATCTTTTTCTATGGGTCTCCATAGGAAGGTACTTTAGACTTGAGACAGGATTTCGGGCCTTGCTTTGAGCCAATCCTGTTTGGCTGAACTTTTGTCCATAAGGGGATGGGTAACTTTAGGTGCTCAATTTAGTAACTATATTCTTTGTCTTTTCTGTATTGTTCACTAATTGTATTCAAGTTCCTTCCATTAAAGGTCTTATATGTTTTGTCTTGATGGGGCAGAACCTATTTAGAGCAGGGATGTTTGGAGGTTTTGGGGGTACACCTCTTTATGCCTGTAACATATTTATTTTCAGCATGGTCTTAGAAAACTTCGTATTTCCTTATTTTATAAAGAAAAAGATGAAAATTTCTATTTATCTATTGTGTCCATTTTTGCACATCATTTTATGGCAATCCTTGAAAATAGTTACAAAATATATTTTGTAGAACTATCTTAATTCCATTTTTAATATTTTTAAATGTCAATTTTTGTAGGCAAAGTAGAAATGCAGAGAAAAGGAGGAATTTTTGCATTGATTCAAAAGTTTTTATTAAACTTTTATTAAACTAACTCAACGATGTTAGTCTGGTAACTGAAAATATTGAGGTATTTAAAAATATTTATCTTTTAAATAGCACCATGAAGAAAGAGATTTCCAGCATATGGTATATTTAGTAAATGAATACAATTTTAAATAACCATATTTTATGATCTTCTTTTACTTAGATATCCTTTTGCCAAGCTTCTGAGATTAAATGGACATAATCCCTAACTGCTTAAATGTAAAAGAGATTCCAAGGGTATTATTTCAACTTTAGTATATAACTATGATTTATTGAATAAATATAGAACTTTAAGAGAAATGATATCTTAAGAAAGACAATTCCCTATAAAAAGTTTTGTCAGTAATTTAGACATTCATCTTGGTATCCATAAAATAAGATTAATTTTCCTCATCTGACCATTCAAATTAATTTCATTTCCTGTCACAGAGCTTATTTGGATCTAGGGAACAATTTTCATCACCTTCCTGAGTTAGCAAAGAAACTTTTTATTTAAGTACATAGCATGATAATATGCATAGGCTTTCTATTTTCAACCTCCTTCTATTGTAAAAAGAAAGTGAGGAGACAAAGTTCCAAATATTAAATTGAATTTAAATAAATTACTTAAAAGAGAGGCATGACCTACTTACCAGATTTCATATTCAGGATGTAAAATAGAAAATTTTTAAGCTTAAAAATGAGTCATGGTAGCTTAGTAATAGATTAATAACACCAGTCCTTTAAAATAATAATATATCATGAATCATATGTCCTTCTTTTGAAATAATTCCTGAAACCAGGAGGTATCAATAAATAATATATTCTCAATCCATTTTCATTGAAAATTAAACCTAAAAAAAGTGATTTGTTTTAAACAACATAAATCACCCCCCGTATTTGTCTTGGTGTTTATTGATTTCTTTCCTTATTAATTTACTGAAATGTAAATACCAACTATTCTGCACAGGATGTTTTGAAGGTAGGAGAGAGAAAATATGGAAAAACTCCCTTTAAAGCAGCTCACTCTATAGCAGGTAACATAAATTATGCAGGTAATTTTGTAAAAACAAGTATTTTGCAGAACAGTGAACTTTCAGAACGTGGCCCAACTCAAGATTGTTGGGCATGTTAGAAAGAATATAGGCTTAGAAATAATACACAATAATTAATAAATCAACCTCATAACTATTAATTTACAATGATATAAAGTACAAAGAGCTTATGATGAACCTGGTTTTATTTATATGTTCAAATTAAATTATTTTAAACTTTATTTTTAGTGATGAAATCACTAGAGACTCCCTGATACTACTCAGGATTGTCTGGTTTTAGGGGTGTAACTTTGAGCAGGATTCCTTTGTGCTCACTGACATGTTACTCTACTGGCACTGGCACTCAGAGTTTTTAGTAGATTGGATGAAGTAGGTCTGGTGCATTATTTTTAAAAATTAAAAATACAAAACTTCATGTTGAAAAAAACATCAAAATTTTGAGTAAAGACATCAGTAAGGACCATGTTGGACAAGAGGAAATATCAGGAATACTGATGTTCACATAGTTCTCACATTCACTTTAATTCTTAAAATTTTGCATTAAAATATCTCAATGACTGAACTTTTTGACACCCCTTAAATACTATGCTTAAGGTATATATTGACATCACCTATTGCCCTCTCTGTTGGTAGTTTGATCCAAAAAATACCATGTATGGTTTTACCCATTTGAATAGCCTAAATATTTCTTTACCATAAAAGGAAGAAATGACTAATTTCCTGCAGAATACTATCAGGACAACCCACATTCCAACAATAAAACATCCCATCCATGTTTTTTCAATGTGTTCTGTTTTTCTACTTTAAGGTACTAGCAGGGAAAACTAGGTATAAAATGAAATTTTAACTTTGACTCAAAAAATGTTAGTATGCAGGCATTATAAAGGATAGTCAAAGGATCAGATACTTACAATACTATTTCTAAATCACTGCTATAGTTTCTCAATAAAATATTGATTTTACTGATTAAAAAGCAAAGGTCAAAAAATTGATAAAGTATCATTTAAGCTACCTGGATGGTTTTGTAGTGATGTGTTCTTGAGTTTAAGGATGACATGAACATTCAAAAAAGGATTCAAAAGAGATCAAATAATTTTTCTTAAAAATGAGGCTTTCAGAGACCTGGCTTTTTTAAACTGAAGAGAAATAAGTTGTTGTAATGTTATAATGGCTCATATGAAGCCAACAATAGACCAGGGACCATTTATTTTCGATCTTTAGTAGTTTCTGAACATAAAAGATATAATAGGGAGTCATACATTCTTTCAGAATTATTTACTGAAGGAACAAAAGTGAGTATGACAATGTCCCACTTTTGAAGAGCTCAAATTTTGATATGTATATGCCTTTTTTAAAGGAAAATAAAAATAAACTTGTCTTTTACTTTAATGTTTCAAATATGTGTCACAAATGAATTTTTAAATACTTTTCTAGCATTGTGGTTTTATGGACATCATGAATGTGAATATTACTTGTTGAAGCCTATCTAGAAAGTTCTGATAAACATGTTATAAAAAAAAATTCCCAGTTTCTCGAAATTCTAATTGTTGCTAAGTTTCTAGATTTATCTTAAAAATTATTAATTCCCTATCCTTTTCCTATTTTACAAAAAAAAAAATGATAAACATCATGTTGGAATGTGAGCATAAAGAAGGAATTTACATTTTCCCAGCATGTACTTAGAACCAGGCACAGCAGTCAGAAAAATCCATATACTGTGTATCTCATATAACCCAAGATGCATATAATTATTTCTATTTTATACAAAAAAAAATTATGTTATGAAACAGTGATAGGGTTTGTTCTTGGTCTTATATCTATTACATTACAAATTTTCTATCCAGCCCTGCCCCAAAGCTCATAGCTACCATACTTCATGCAGATCTACTGAAATACACTGCTGAGGGGAGCAGTGAGTAAGACAGGAGAGGTTTGCTGTGCCACATGTGTCATCTCCCTGGCTAGGATCAAACCCATGCTGCAGTGGCTGGCAATAGCTTGATTGTGGTGAGAGTCTAACCCCTGCACCACCATGGAGGCCCCCTAAACTTTAAATTTTTTTCCTTATATGGACTGGGTTTTCTAGTCCTGGCTGCCTGGAGGCATGTTGCTTAGTATTTTGATGACATTATAATGTGCTGTGGGTTCTTTCCAGGTCAGATCCAGTGTCCTCTTAGATCCAGTCAGCTTAAACAGGTTGGGAGGGCTGTGTCCAACATTCTGTGTGAGTAGCATCTATTAACCAGGAGCTGTAGCTCCCGCCCACCATTTTGAGTCTTCTTTCTATTTCAGGCCTTTATTATGTGGCATGAATTGTTGATAATTACATCATCTTTTGATCAATATATGTTCTATTGAAAATCATGATGCTCTAAATTTTCAAGAGCTTTGGTTCTGTTTATATAAGAAAGTTGTGTCCCTCTTTTGTTAAGGGTGTGTTCTTGGGAAAGTGATTTTTATGAACAGTTTTGCATATCGTATGGCCTCTTTGGTAATACAGATAAAGAAAATCTTTGAGTCTTTCTTTTGACTTTCTTTTGAACACAGTAAAGAAAGCCTTGAAAATTCTGATATGAAAATATCACATTGATCCCTGCCTCCCCTTCCACCTTGCCCACAGGCATATTATTATTCACAATCCATTGTTATTTCAGACTCAGCAGCTAAAATAAATAGGGTATAATTCTTGGTGTCAATTTAACCGGATACCATTTGTGACTTTTTTGAGGCATCAAATAATTGGATGCATGAATCCAGATAAATTTAAGAAAAATGTGTTTATAAAGAGGCAATAAGCATTTGTTTTAACCGTGCACATTTATCATTATCTGCGTGAGTTTGTCCTGGGGGCCATGACAGACTGTTTCTCTTCTTCCAGTCCATGACTCTACTCATCTAACATCATTATTTTTCCGGTGACTACATGGATTTTGAAAATATATTCTCATGTTTTGAGAATATATTTGTATCTTATCCCCTTGGCTTAAGAACAAGGAGATTCTGTTACTTTCTTGTGTTTTACTTAGCTTGGTATCTACAGTTTTGGGTGTTCTTTTTTTTAAGGCTTATTTTTATTTATGCATACACTAGCTGGGGTGTAGGCCAGAGGTGTGTGTTGGGGTGGGGGAGGGGCTGTGAGAGGATTTGCCAGAGACAGAGTGGAAAGCAGAAAATGCAGATCTACTTAAATATACTGGTGATGGGAGCAGTAAGACAGGAGAGGTCTGCTGTGCCATATGGATTACTTCCTTGGCCAGGGATCAAACTCCTATTGGAGTGGCTGCAAATAACTTCATAGTGCTGAGACTTAACCCTTATGCTACCAAGAAGGCCTCCTATAGATTTCTTGAGTGCAAAATAACACCAGCTATAAATGTAATGACTGTCCTCATTCTAACAAGAAAACATTAGGTATGGTATAGTTTGAACATTTATTTACTCACCACCTATCTATGTAAGCTTTCTGATTTAATTTTTCACACCAGAAACTTTGGGATTTCCGATTAACTTCTTAGAGAACTCAAGTCTTTACAGATAGAGACACATCCACTGATGAAAAATGTTCTTTTTAATCCTAGAGATTAACAGAAAATCCTGTTTTGTAAATCAGTAAATCCCTACTTACACTAAACAAATAAATCTGTTTGTTTTAAGTATCAAACTAAATAAGGGCAGGCTACAGGTTACATTTGCAATGCTACAATAAATAATTTAAAATAAACACAAGGAAGAATAAATATTTATGATCAGTTTTAAATAAAGAATGTGTTACAATTATATCTCTCCATTAAAAAAAAATGACTGGAATGTCATTAGCATTCTTCTCCACTGGCATTTTTAAATTAGAAAATTGCCCTCTAATTAATCTGAACAATACATGAAAGAGTTGAAGATCTTTGATTCACAATTTTGGATTTGTTCTATATCAAGGGAAAAATCTCATTAACACCTAGTTACCCTGAAACAGTGTAATGATTTTTTTCTGTAAAACAAATGCTTTACCTAGATTTGAGCTTCAAAACAATAAATAAATTGAAAACAGATTGAGATAACATTTAAATCCAATCCAAAACAATCTCTTTAAGTAAATACCAATTATTCCTTTTTTCTCTCTGTAATAGAAGAACATAAAAGACTGTAACTGCATTCAAAAAATATAGTTAACTTGGAGACCACATTTGAATTATTAACATTTAAATATTTATCAACAATGAATGTAATTAATAATAAGAACAAACCTTCAGTAACTGCAAAATAAAATAAAGAGTTCAGACAATAAGAACGTGATCTCAGTGGTTTGGAAAAATTATAGTGAAAATTATTGGATGCTAGAACTCTGATTAAAAATCTTGTTTGTTGGATCAAATATTTTTGTCTTTTTTTAAATTTTCTAAACAGTACATATGACATATATAATTTCTAAACAGTATATATAAAAGATATATTTAATGCATATAATTTGATGAACCTATGCAAAAATTCATAATATCATCACCATAATCAAAGTAATAGACATATTACTATCAAAAGTTCCCTTGTGTCCATTAATTTTTCGTTCTGCTTTTTGATAAGAACACATAATGAAATATTTTTCTTAACAAAATTTTAAGTGCAAAATGCAGAATTGTTCACTGTCGACTCTATTGTATACATCAAATTTCTAGAACTAATTCCTAATTTATCTTGCATAATTGAAATGTTACACCAGTTGAACACATTCTGATGTCCTTGTCCCCCATCCTTTCATAATAACTGCTACAATGGACATTTTTGGTATATTCTCAGAAGTGGAACTAAGGGAGCTCTATTTTTACTTTTTTGACTACTTTCTCTAGTGCACCATCTTACAATTCCCATCAGCAAGCAGTGTTGAAGAACACCAATTTCTTCACATGCTTGGCAATCTTTTTTGTCTTTTGCTTTATCTTTTTTATAAGTGTGTATGTGGAATCAATTCAATAGCCCTGAACTTCAGTGTTTCTTAATCAGCGCAACTGTACCACAGTGTCTGATCAGCCTCCTCTGTGCACTACGTTCTTAATCGTATCTCCAGATCAAGAGAAGAAGTATTCAAATAATTCACCATTGTTCATTTCTTTCCTTCATGGATGATAGTCCTGTTTTAGCTTATCCAACATCTGAAAACAATTTTCTTTTTTATATTATAATTGTCCAAATTCATATAAGAAATAGACAAGTTCAGTAGACTTATATCTATTAGTAATTGAATCAATAATGAATAATTTTCCAAATTTAAACAATGACAAATATCATGGCAACTAGATAGGATAAATAAAATCTACAAAACTGGCATCACCATGTGCTAGCAAGAACACAAGATGGCAGTAACTCTCACTGCCAGTGAGAATGCAGTATTTTAAGCAATTTTGAAAGATACCTTGGCATTTTCTTACAAAGTAACCATACTTATAATATGACTCAGCAAGTATGCTCCTAGTTATCCAACTGGTAAAACAGTTAGATCCACACAAAAACTAGTATGTAAATATTTACAGCAAATTTAGTCATAAAAACAAAAAGTTAGAAACAACCAAGTTAACCTTTACTATGTGAGTTGGTAAGCAAAATGTGTTAACATTTATAATTGGAATAGATCCAATAATAATAAAAGTGCTAACAATTAAAAAAATGGAGGAATCTTCAAGATATATTCCTAAGTTAAAAGAGTCAACTTGAAAAGGCTATATATTATGTGATTCCATTTAGATGTATTTTTATTCAAAAACCAAAATTATAGATGTGGATAAACAGTTTAGCAATTATTAGGATTTTAGTGGGGTGTTGAATAAATGAAACACAGAGCATTTATTAGGATAGTGAAACAATTCTGTAATGAATAATTTCTCCATTTATCAATAGAACTTTAAAAATAAATCTTAATATATGTAATTTAAAAAACTGAGAAATCTACAAATCCTGGGGTGGGATACATACTGTGATAAACTCTATTACAAGCATTTAAAAGAACATCACTGAAGAGGGTGAGAGAAAGTTTCTTATTTAAGTAACTTTAGAAATTAGTGGAGTGGGTAAGATGATAATGCACATAAAACAATTGATATTGTTGTTTCAAACTGAGGCATGGTGTAAGTATCCTGAAACTAATGGAATTGAACAACTAAGTAAATGGATGGTCAATGCTTGAGTCAAGTTTTTCATGGGAGATTACAGACAAGCAAGAGGAGCAAGTCAGAAATACTCACCTGGTAATGAGGTAGAATTGAAGACATTGGTAAGAACTCTTGTCACATTTAATGTCAATATATATTGTTACACGCACACAGACACACACACACACGTTAATCTACATGGCTATATCTCCTTGCTCTGTATACTGAGAGTGTCCAGAGCAATGATTCTGCAGTGAAACCAAGCACACTTAGTTCTCAAACTCCTTTCCAGTACTATTTTCCAATAAAAGTAAAAAAGAACTTGGGGAAATGTCTGGTTCTAAGACTAGGAGGATACATTTGCATGATGAAATTGGAGTATTTTATAGTGCCAGAAAGTGAGGTGTACTGAAAAAAAAAAAAAAAAGGTGAACATTTCAAAGGGGCATATGAGAAAGTTTCTGACTAAAATCAGAACAATTTAAAATGAGCAACAAAATAAACAGAGGTGGATTGATTGTGACAGTTAATTTTATGTGTCACCTTGACTTGAACATAGTATCCAGTAGTACATCAAAACAGATATAACTAGGGAGGTATTTTTTTACATAACACTAATATTTAAATTAGTAGATTTAAATATCACAAAAGATAAATAACCCTCCATATTGTGGGTGGGCATTATCCAATCAGTTGAAGGTCTTTTGAGAAAAAGACTGGGGTCCCTTGAAGAAGGGATTCTTCCTCCACCCTGCCCTTTGTGTGCAAACTACAACATCAACACTTCTGTAGCCTCCAACTTGCTGACCTGCCTTGTGGTTTTTGTATTTTCCATGTTCCACAAGCACATAAAATAATTCCTTTAAAAAAAATCTCCCAAGATGTATACATCCTATTTGTTCTATACCTCTTGAGCCCTAATCTAAACATACATTATAACACAAAATATAAAATATAATCTATGCATCCATACTGACATTTGATGTAAATAAATGATTAAACAATGATATATGAGATTAGACAACTCTCCAGCACAATTCCTCACTCAGTGGCTAATTCCTAATTCAGAACCTTCTACCAAATTTTTCTCTAGATCGTCTCAATTAACATTTTAGCTATCAAGTTATAATATAATCAGGAAAGATTAAATTTTACAGTAATTGACTATTTTCAGATAACTTTACAATTATCATAATTGACAAAATTCATTAGTTTGTTCATTGAATGTGGAGAAACTGCCTTATTTTTCTTCCTGAAAGGTTTTAAACTTTCTGTCACACTTTCATATGCAAATTGGTTCAAGTTAATATCAAAACTGACTCCAAAACTGTATCTATGGCAACTTTTCTCAATCTAGGTACTTTGAAAGTATTTTTTTGTGGCTACATGGTTAACTCTAAAGAAATATACTGTTTTGTAAAAATACTTGTAAAAGTTATTAAATATAAGCAATTGAACATTAGAGACATAAGGGTTCAGTTTTTAAACCTACTTACTCTTAATGTCAATTCCTCCCTAAAGCCTACTAAAAATGTATTAATACACTGTGATAGCCATGATTTTTCTAAATTGTTAAAATTTAAACTTTTAAAAATTATAATTTATATTAAAATTTATGTCTTAAAAATGCTGTGAAATGACTGCCAAACTCCTATTAT
Source organism: Galemys pyrenaicus (assembly GCA_019455555.1). Lineage (NCBI taxonomy): Eukaryota > Metazoa > Chordata > Mammalia > Eulipotyphla > Talpidae > Galemys > Galemys pyrenaicus. The sequence goes on from JAGFMF010011630.1 coordinate 35,410, forward strand.
TTTCTGGTAACTCTTTGAATTGATCAAGAGACTCACAACTGATAGATAAAATTATATTTTCTATGTTCTGCCTTTGCTGAGAAGGAAAACACTGCAGGTAATCCCAGCAGGTAATCCATGCAGATGAAATTATTAATGGCTGCATGTGTACTCTCTAGAGAGAAGTCTTTAACTTTATGAGAGGAAATTAATACATGTCCAAGAGTCTTCAGCAGACCTTACTCCATTTCAGCCAACAGGTTACTGCTGCAGCCCAATCCAGGGTTCAAGTTAGGAGCACTTTATCAATTTAATACATGCTAGCAAGATCAAAATTTCCAGTTTCTTAAACTTAGTGAATCAAATATATTTAGCCAACTTTTTCTAAAGTTGGAGGATACATTGGTGCATACAGAGTTGGTAATTGTATATGTAAGTATCATATTGTTCAGTAAACATCTGTTTGCCTATCCAAATGTGCTGGCTAATGGAAAGGGAGATAGCCGAGAAATGGTAACATCTGTCTTTTGAAGATTTACCTTTGATACCTAATACACAGTACACAAACCTCCACTGTTACTTAAACATAATTTCTATGCCCAGGAAGCATTGCTTGTTTAAATTTTGAAAAAGGACAGTCATATGTATTCATGAAAAGCTACTATAGTCTCATTCTCTTCCCTCAGAAAAGTATCTATGAATAATGTAAAAATATGAGACCTGATCCCTGCACAGTCCAAAACATAGTTGGTTGCAAAAGACTCAGAACAAAGTAAAGGCAAATTTGGTTTGACCAAACTGGGTCTAAATGCCCAAAATGAGGGAAGTAGCAAAATATTTGAACTAATTAACTTGAGTACATAGTTTCCTCTTTGATACAGGGTAGATAGAGAGGTGTGTGGAAGAAGTGAAAAGGCAGAGACGTCACAATTGAGGTAAATAGAGGTAAGGGAGCTGGATTAATATTTGTCCATGTACTATATCACCTTCAGGTGCAGTAAATTATTATATTCTGTTCACATACACATAATAACTTCTGGAGTTATATTCTGGTTAATTTTGGTAGGCCTTATTTTTTAGATGTCTTAGGTTCACAGCTAAACTGAGGGAAAGGCAGAAAGTTCTCCTATAACTCTTGCTCTCATTCATGCATAATCTTCCCCCACTAGAACAGTAGATTTACACATTAAATGTCATTCTCACCCAAAGTTCAATTTTCATTGCAATTTTCTCTTGGTAGAGTACATTCTATGGATTTGGACAAATGTATAATGATAGATCTGCCATTGGAGTATTAAATAAATTAGTTTCACTTCCCAAAATATCCTCTGTAGTTCACCTCCCTCCCTCACCATTAATCTCATGAAATCACTAATATTTTTTTCACTCTCTATAGTCTCTTTTTCCAAAATGTCATAAAGTTGGAATTGACCTTCACATGATAATGTAAAGTCCATTTCTTGTCACACCAGCAAAAGAATATCAAAATAATATTCCTATTTAGGAAAAACTATAGATCAAGGTAAACAGAAAATAGTTATTAAAGTAAATGGAAAGCTGTATTTTTTTTTTTTTTTTTTTTGGTTTTGACCTGACATTGAAGTAAGAACAAATATCTTCTAGCCTCTTTTTCCAATTAGACTTTACCCCTACATAGAGATTCTGGAGAAGTCCCTGCTCCCAGAATTCCTAGGGTTACAAATTTGCTTTTTTCTACAGAAAACAAACAACAACAAAAACCAACAGGGGCCTCCCTGGTGACACAAGATGTTAAGTCGCAGCATTCTGAAGTTATTGGCAGCCACTGCAGCAGGAGTCTGATCCCCCACCAGGGAGGTGCCTGCTGGCAGGCACTGTTCCCACTCAGCAGTAGATTTCAGTAGATTTGACTGTTCTGCTCCCCACTTTGTCTATGGTAATCCTCTCCACCTCAACCCCCTCTCTGACCTGCAGCCAGCTCTTGTGTGCATAAAAAAAAAAGTAATTAAAAAAAATAATGAAAACAATAATAAAAAATTCAGACAGAAAAATATAAGATGCATGACTCTAGACTTCCTGATCTTTAAGGGCAAGGAATTTATCTCTGTGTTCCTAGGAGCAACATGATAGCTAGCTTTTGATATTTATTATGGTGGATAATTTTTTACTTAAAAAAATAAAACCAAATAAATAAATCCATTTCTAAATGTCTTCCTAAATAAAAGCTCACACAGGGACCTGGAATTGAAATAGTTTTCTTTCTGACTGGCTTTTTCAAATCAAAAATTTCCTTACAAAGTTATCACTTTGGAAAGTGGATAGGAAGGACTGAAATAATTCCGGGTTTATTGGGGGGAGGCTCAAAAATTCCTGTGTAATAGACCTTGGGATGGCAATTTGGTTAGATATGGGAAACAGGAAGCTTGGAGAAAAGTCTTGAAATTGCGTTATCAAAGTGACCACATTGTTCTACTATGTTTCTTTGGAATTTTCCACTAGCAATCTACAAACACATCTATATTTGTATAAGTATAAATTGGTAGAACTTTAGTATATAATAATAATGAATGATTTTATAAAAATTTACTTGAAAAGCCAGCAAAATAGAACAAAATCATTATGAAGGGAGCTTACATAGAATAAAAAGTCATTTTTCTAACATGGGCCAAAATAATGGGTAGTTAAAATGGAAATAATACATCATTTATAATTTAACAAGGCCAAAATTTTAAATAAGAGCTGAGTAGAGCTGAACTTTTCTAATTTTAATTTAAAGTAACACTTTTTAAAGATTTTTTTAAAAAAAAGTACTATTCACAATCTAGAATTCACTTTCTGCCCTTTTGCCAAAGTAAAGAATTTAAGAGCAATATGCACTGTTTAATATTGTAGAACTGTCTTTAGTTTCCATATATTATGGCTGTAAATACTGTGTTAAATTGTGTGTAACAATAAATTGAAATGCAAAGAGAAGCAAGAAATAAATGGACACCCAGTGTTACTGTGAAAGCAAATTTACGTATGCAAAAATGGTTTGCATTCATTCTTAGAGAAATAATTTGACAGATTAATTAATTTCTCTTTTCTCTTAAGTAAGCGTTTCTGCCTCTCAAATCATCCCAGCCCTCTAAGCAATGTGCTTTTAAAGTCAGGAGTAGCACAAATTGTATATCTTCACAGCATGAATACTATCATTTCACTCCGAGGACATAAGTCATATGATATAGAAAAACATTTCCCTAAGGCTTGAATAGAGTTATTCACAAGTGTCTAGAAAATGAATACTATTTTCCCAATCTAAGGGTATCTATAAATTTTGTTTCACTGAATATTAAGAGTACTGTTGGACATCAGAATATCCTTCAGAAAGAAGGAGAAATATAGATATTTGCAAACAAAAAAATAATTCATTATTAAACCTCCTCATATAAATATGTGTGCAGAATTTGATAATCAATATCAATAAAGGCATTCAAAACACATCATTGTTCAAAATAAAAGACTTTTGGTGGTAGACATGATATAGAATGTAAAGATGTGGATTTATAAGCCTGTATACCTGAAACCTATATAATGTTATAAACCATGTTAATTATTTTTTAAAAAATTCATCTGCTAAAAAAGAAATAGGATATTCAAACTGTAAGAAAAAGAGAAGGAAAATAGACAACCAAAGAGGAAATGGGAGAGAGGACAGAGTAAAAGAAACCAGTATAATAAATAATTTCCTCTTTATGATATTTTATAATAATAAAACTACAGTGTTAGAGAATACCTTTTATCATCAAAAGGGAAAACTGGGGGAAACAGTGTTAATATGAGGAAGAGTTGAGGAGATGATAGAACTTTCCTTTGTCATGACAGTGATCATTATATAAACCTACATTTGTGGTGAAATTTCTAGCTCTATACCAAAATTTACCGCATTTAAAAGTATAAAAATAAATCTTAAACTTTTGAGTAGATATAATCCATAGTTATACTGAAAGCACATCTTTTTAGGTGAGGGAAAATTTTTCCCCCAAATTTGTGACTCACTCCACAAGCAGTACAAAATGCTATACAACCACTGAAAGTGCCTTTAGGACTTAAGTATTTTTAAATACTAAAATTAACAACAAAAATTTTAAAAATAGCAATACAAAAATTGGAATAATGTTTAGATGCAAAGACCAGAATTTTGTATTGTGAGCCATGTTCACACATTACATATGATAGCCAAGAACCTTTTTATATATTCATTTACCATACTATTCTCTACATAGAAAAAATACATGCCAAAACACAGAAAGAACAGGCAGGTATCCAAATTCTTTGATGCTATCAATATAATTCCATTCCTAAGAATGCTTCATAAGGTGTTTTACTGAATGTCTGAGGTTCCTGTCCCCAATTTTATATATGAAACCTAATAGTGTTTGGAGGTGTGGACCTTTAGGAGGTGCTTAGACCATGAGGTGACACAATTTCTAATGTTTCCTAAGCTTTCCTGCATCTGAATAAATAAAACATGTTGTTTCCTGCTTGTTTCATTTTTCTCTCCTACCTCTCTCTCTTTTTTTTTTTTAGCTCTTTTGCTTTATATTCAAACACAGATATGAACAACTAAAATCATGTAAAGGAATAGAATAATATTTCATAAGTATTCACTTCCCAGTAGACATTTGATACCAAAATCCCAATAATTGCCAGGATGTTGTAGCTGATTTCTATTGGAAAAATCAAAAGGTAACCTTAGATGGCATGAGCAGTGGGGAATAGGTTGCCACATATACATTCTGTAGAAAAAAAAACAAAACATATCCAGCTGTGGAACATACTCATGTTTGGAGATACTAGGCAAAATGAAAGGCATAAATTACACTTAAAGTCAAAGAGAATCACTCCTCTCCCCACATGCCTGCGATTCTTGGCAGCTACATGGAGCAGCTGAGTGAACGATAATCCCGGTTGCACACAATTAAGACTTCTCTGGCAGATGCAGCACAGGTATGCTATTCTTTATGAATTATTAAATAAGCATGCAGATCAAAGTGAAGTGATGTGAAATATACTAATGCTCAGCATGCCCTAATCATTTATTTGATTCTTAATGTGTTATTTGGACAGGTCAAAGACATGGCATAATTAAATAATGTATTTTTATATCTAATTGCTTAAAATCATACCACTCAAATAGTTCTCTAGACCAGTCAATTTAAGTTTCTGACTTTATTATGTACTACAATAGCCAGATGCATGATACATGGGTACTCAACAGAGAACCCCTCAAATCCATGACTGATACTTGATATTTTTTTTTTCCCTCAGTACCCAAAGCCTAGGGATTATGCTTTTATTCATGTCCTCATCAAATAGCTAGGATATAGGATATTTCTCACTTTGTTTTGAAACATTTTACAGCAATACATACTATTATTGCAGTAATTCATAGAAGGGCACATATCAACAGAATTTCCAAAATATGCCTATATATAGACTTTATTATAGTGATCTTCTAACAATTGGGAGAGATGAAGTCAACCTTCAATATCCTCCCAAAAAAATCTTTAATAGTGTCAATTACATTTATATATATATATTTGTCAATGAATTATGATATAATAGACGTGACCATTTGCGGACCTTTTAATTTTTGTAATTAGTCTATTTTTATGTAACTTTATTGAGATAACATTGTTCAGCAACATTATATGTGATTCAGAGGTATCATATCTACATCTCTTTAGGTGTATGTCCTCACACACCACACCAACTACTAAGACACCCACAGTCCTCAACCATAGTCCATTGTACTGGTGATTTTGGATTAATGATCATACTTATGTTTTTTTTTTTATAATCATACAATCATTTGAAGAATTATTTTACTCTCTAAGTGACTGAAGGAGAGCTAGGAATTTATTTAGCTATAGTCAACTGAAAAACTCACCAATGATTTACATAAGAGGTCTTTAATCTCAAACTTTCAGCCTCCTGAATGGTGAGAAATAAATATCTATTATTTATGGAATTTTGTTGTAATAGCCCAATGTACTAAAAAAAAAAAAATGGTACAAATACCTGCTTCCTCCTTTTTGAACATCTCAAAACATTCAGATTCTCTTGAGTCAAATGATTTTCCTGTATCTTAACAGATATGGTGCTGTTAGTTTTAAGGAACAGGGTTATGTCCTTCAGGAACTGGAACCAGAAAAGATGTCCATATGACCTGGGAGTAGAGCTGAGAGTGCTCTTTCTGGCTGCTCAGGGCAGGGCCTCAGGGAAACTGATACTCTAAATTACAGCCACCTCAGCCCAACAAACTGCCAAGTTGCCTCTGGCACCCTTAGTCATGAGGTACAAGAAGGACAAAGCTAGTTACTTCAGTTTTCTCAATCCACTAACAAGTTACTTTCACCTCTATTCATGCTGTTGACACCTTGAATATGTTCAAAGCTTCAGGAGAGTGAAGTAAAATTCACTGCAATTCTTTAACTTCTGAAACATAGTCCTCTGTAGCAAAACCTTGAAAATCAATAATTCCAATACAAACCTGTATTATAATATGTACATGGTATCCAGAAAGTAAATTACTTTTTGTAGATTTAGGGATTATGTGCCTGGAAGTACCTTTTCTATTAGTTTATCATTATAGGAAGAGTTATACTCAATCTCAGTGGTTCACTGTACTAACAGTGAGCACACTGTAGCTCACAAAAGTTAACATGTGGAATGGAAATGTACACAAGTTATGCACAAGGTTTAGGTTTCTCTGAAAAGTGGCTATGCTGAAGTATTAGAGGGATATTATATTTCTGATCATTTGTTCCAGTATCTCAGCCCTTATGACTGCCAGCTCTAATTATGTCATTACAAAATTTGTCTCCTGAGAGACTACTGGGATTTTTGTTCTGCAGTCTCATCTGGTGCAATTATTTGCAAACTTTGAGAAGTAAATTAAATTACCTTTCAATTTTTCTACATGACTGATTTAGAGCTATAAGCTAAGTGCAAGAATTCTAATGTTTAGTAAAAGGGAATTTTTACCCAGGCAAATTACACTGATAAAAATAATAATAATAAATCTTTATTGCAATATAGAAGTGAAATTTTTACCAATGACTAACATAGTTTAATTAAGTGTTTGTGTGTGTGTGTGCGCACCACATCACACTTTATAGCCTCCATTTTTATATCGAACCCACTCTCCCCCATTTCCTGCTTGATCTCTGCCTTCAGAAGTAGAATTTATTTTGGTCTAGAACAATAGTTTCCACTAATATTACACAATGGTTAGTCCAGAATTTTCTCAAAAAGAGAAAAATTATGATATTGATTCCACTGTTTACTTCTACTTAATCTGTCTCTTTGCTCCTATCAAGATTACATTTTATGTGATTCTTTACATGGTCTTGTAACAATTATCACTTCCAGTCATCATTCAGTCTTAAGATAATGTGATGGCAGATGGTTATAGAATTTGTAATCTTTAAGATGCACAAAGATGAAAGTTTCTTTTTTGACACCAAAGTAACAATAAGAAGACATGAGAAAGAGGAAAAAAAATTGTCATTCCCAGACAAGGACAGACTGGGGACACTTGGTGGGGAGGGGAGGGGGAAGGTTGAGGGGAGATGGGAGCACGAGGGACTGAGGTGATGGTGCACTGGTGAGATGGTGATGGGGAATACATGGGGAATACAATTGATGGCAAGTATAAGTAAATTTTAAAAAAATATTTTATATTAATAAAAAAAATTTGCCATTCCCTTGACATATTTCCAGGTGCCAGTGAGAAAATGAATGCAAGAGGGCAGCTCCTGGGAAGAAGTGAGTTCTTTCTTGACAAAGCATTTATTATAGAAAAGAGATAAATGATCATCAAAGAGAATGCCACAGAAAACACGGATTCCAAGCAGGGGTTTCCCAGTATCAAATATTGCAGTGGTTCTGACTTTCAATGAAATAGAAATTTCATAAGGGTTTCTAGTAGCTTCCTATGATCCTTATGGTGTTGAACAGTGATCTAAAGGAAATAAACATTCAGTCAAATTTTATTCTTCTAAACTAATCTGAGGATATCATTGTGTTTTTTTTGTTAAGAAATTTATTTTATAATCATGCATTGTATTTTTTTGGCTTCCATGCCTAATATTTATACTCACTTCAAGAAATCCTGCTTTTTCAGATTCATATCTGACATCATTTATTCTTGTAGTTATTCCCAAAATAACATTAAAAAATGTATTCTCCAAGTTTTAGATAATGCCCTAAGTCCTTATGGTGACTATTGTTTTGACTTATATAATGACAAATTGAGTGATGTATATAAAGCAACCAGCACACTATACATGCTATATAAATATTAGGTTCTTAAAGGTATATAGTCCTTTATACAAGTCCTGGGAAATAGCTGACAAAGGACAGGAAGGACTAGATGAAAAGGTGTGTTTGTGTGTGTGTGTTCTTTTAATTTTTCCCACCACCGTACTTTTGCAGTGTTGGATTTCATGACAAACTTTCTTCTCTGTATTTTTTAAGGTGAATGTTTCTCTCTTACCCATCTCACCCTCAATTCAGGTAATATTGTGCTTTGTGCTATTCTAGACTGGAAGCTTGCAAGTTTTTTGCCCATATGGTCCACAGAAAGAAATGCAATTTGTAATTTATATTTATATTTACCCTCATTGTATATCAGCCAATATCACCTTCCTTGGATATAATGCACTTTCATCACTCGTATTTTAGTCAATCATTTTTATAAGGTCAGTTATAGATCATAAATTGATTTCACGTTCACTTTAAGGTTATGATCCTCACTTGAAAAACAGCAACAGCAATACCCAACACTGATTTTGTTAGAGTGAGGAGGGTGGGGGACAGCTAGGCTGGGCTTTCTCCCTTTATTAATTTTATTAGATCGCCCTCTTGTGGTAATTTGTCCACTAAGAAGCTGTGAAGTCTTGTCCAAACTGCAAAGGGGGAATGGCAAAGGATAGACAGACAGAAAACATCTCCGAAGTGCTCTCTCCTCAAAGAAGGAAAATAAGAGCTGATTGGTGGCATAAATGGCATATTTAAGAGACCATAACTTACAGATATACAGATCTGGGTACAAACCTCCTGCTCACTCTAGTAACACAGATACTCCCCTCTTTTTTGAAAATTCAGTGACACCAGTTTGCTTTTACAAAATAACATCATTAGTGGCCGCTTTTCCAAGCCAGAAGAAATCTGAAGAGGCTTTTTGCTTTTATAGAAAAAGTTGAAAAGTCAAGTCAACACTCAGCTTGTTTCATGACAGCTGTTGCAGAGGCAGCTGCTGCCCCGCACAGTGACAGGTGGCTGCCACACTTGTCCCCAGAGCTGTGCTATACAGGTTGCATATGTATCAGCCATTCCTGCTTTGACATGTATGTCAGAATTATTTTGGCTTTCATGTGCTATTTATTATGATTTGGAAGCTTATTGGGGATTGAGAAGCACTTAAATTCAGCTATATGCTCTTTAGTCATGTATATGACTCTTTAAGTCATACATTTAACAAGGTTAAAAATTAAGCCTTGGGAAAATAAAAGAATGCCAATTGATCAATGTGGTATAAACAAATAAGACCTGTGAAAATTTCAACATAGATAAACCTCTGGGAAAGAAGTGAGGGTTGGAACAAAGATATCTGTAATCTTTCTGTAACTTATTAATCAAATCAGATATCAATACCATTTTACCATTTGTATAATTAATTTCCTATGTATCCTTTGTCAGGAAGAAACACCTATTCTTATCACTGATTCTACCATGCCAACAAAATAAATGCTTGGGAAGAAAATTTCAGTTTTCTCAGGAGGCTTGACAAATGATTATAATAAATGTGTGTACATACACATATGTGTAATTTGTTTCTAAATGAATGATCTTTCCCTCTCCTTTATAGTGACTTATTGATATTTAAATGTTGGAAGAGAAATATCATGGATATGTTATTTCATTAGGTATTAGAACAACCAATTCTACTTATTCTGTTAGATCAAGATTGCTTTTACAAAGAGAAGCAAGCTTGACAGAAAAAGGAAGTGTGACCTTTGCTATATTCTTGCATGAAGGTTATAAGTTTCTTGTCCAACATGGCACCCTTATTCCTAAAAGGTTCCTGGCCAAATGCCAAGCTTCTAAAAGACTTTCAGGAAAGACTTTTTAGCTATATGAAACACACTATATGAACATTTCCTAATCATATTTTCTACCACTTTGTGAACACAATGTTGCTTTGCTTAGTGATTTTAGAACGGGAGTTATCCTGTAGAAAATTACAAATATCTACAAATCTACTTCTTAATGCAAGATGCCTTCTGTGGTTTAAAACTTAGAGAAAGGGGAATTGAAAAGAAGCTGGTATGTTAGGAGAAAAAAAAAAGATTCATTTGTGTCTCTGAAGTTGTGCCTTTATGCCAGGACCATACACTCTTTAGGGGGCAGGGAAGCATCTAGTAGCTACCAGACAGGAGCTCTTCTTCTCAAGGAAATACACTAATACTCCTATTTAACCCATTTTCTCGCTTATGCTTTCCCATTCAGAATTGGTGATCTTCTGTGTTTTTCTTATATTCTTGGCCTAGGTGTACTTTCATGTTGTAGTTTTCCTTAACATTGAGTTTCTTTGCTTCCTGGAGATTAACTGGCATTCAAGTGGACACTTTCCTCATGCAGCTGCTTCAGATGCTCTCCTGCCAGACTCAGTTCTACCCTACTATATCCTAACACAAATCCACCAAAATGATGCTCAGCCCACACCAAAGATCAAATAGGGTATTAAATGCCATGTTTAACAGTGAGAAGGTCGGTCCGTTAAAGAACACATTTCTAAATGAAGAGGGATTTTTGTAGTTACTTCCCATGAGAAGTCATCTTTGGTTACTACAACCAATGTCTGTGTTCTTATCTCCATTTATTTATTTATGTTGTAACATAAGGCAAGAGTGGTAGCAGCAGCAGCAGTGATGGAGCATCCACATGAGGGAGATGAATCACACCAATGCTTTTTTCTGCAAGATCCTGGGATATAGCCTAACACACCATGAGTGAATGCTGCATGTGAAAACTAGCAAAAAGCATAAATGGAAACCTTGCTCTGTATGAACTGTGCATCCCTGAGGAGCCCATGATGACAAATGTTAAAGAAGAAAGAGGGGTTCAGCTAAAAACCATTCTAATTCTTCCACAGAAAATGCTGCTGACTTACTGGGATATCTGCTCAAATAGAAAGCTTTAAGCTAGACATCAAAAAATGGCACTTATCACAACAAAGGCAGTCCTCAATCAATATCTGTGCCCATATATCATGCTTTGCAATTGCCAGTGAGAATGGGACAGGTTGAGCAGAAATAATACCTAAACAATAGAAACTTCTTTATGAAGTTTTACATTCTTAGTATCTGCTGCTCCAGAATGCAGTCTTTATACTGATTCACCAGCTTTTTTTTCATCTTAAATCTATATATTTCATAAATCTTTACATTAGGAAAAAACACAGTACTGTTAATAGCAATTGTGTTTTTTTAAGACCCAATGATATTCTAGTAATGTAATAATGCACACAAACTTTCATGTATGTTTTATGCATAAGACTACATAAAATGACTAGTAATAATATTTATAATTTTTTCTTTGAATGTTAAACTTCTCTGACTTCACGAAGCTTACATAGAAGTTGATGGATAGTGATCAGAAGGAGAAAGATAATACAGGTAGCATCATTTATATGTGGGAATGTAGAAAAAGAAACAAAGGGTCAGATAAAACCAGACCAATAACAAACCCTAGAAATCTGACTGTGGAATTGAGGCTACCAGAAAGAGAGTGTGAAAACAAAGTGGGGGTGGGGGCACAGTGGACTACGGTGTAGGACTTTGGGTGCCTTGCTGGTGGGTGTGGTGTGGTGACATACACCTGAAGGGTGTGATCCCTTACCTCTAAATCATATCGTGTTACAAACTGATGTTACCTCAAAAAAATGAAAATAAAAATTATGTTGATCAACTTACCCCCTATAAACCATGTCCAGTTATAGAGGGGAGTGTCATAAAGGAGGGCCACACAGCAAGGGGAGCACATGATAGAAAGCCCAGACCTCGCTGATAGGGGAGTCTCCCCTGAGAAAGTGAAGTTTCAGTCCTGATCCAGAGAATATATATGAAACCTAAGTGAAAATGTGAAGGAATAGCTTTGCTGACACAGATGCAACCTGTAGGAGGGGGAGCATGATCTGAACAAGGTTATGTCACAGGGGAGAAGAAAATGATTTTGAAGAATGGAATGAGACTGACCTGGAAAAGTGCATTTTGGTCATATTTAACATTTCAATGTTTACAAATAGTGGAAAGTTCTCAAGTAGCAATGAAATGATCAAATTTGCATTTATAAAATATCAATCTAATCTTAAGACAGGAAAGATTGGAGTTGGGCAGCAGGGAATGTAAATTAATGCTTGGAAGTGATAGCACTGTTCTAGAGGCTGAGGCTAGAACATAAAGGAGATGGAGTGTCTGGTAAAAAAAAATGGATGCATTTTATTTCTATTTAATACTCATGCCTTTAGAATTCCAAATGAACTAGTACCAAATTAAAAAATAGCTTTTGCATATGAAATGTTGAAACAAAGTTATGAAGCATTTAATTTTTTAAAATAAATTATGTAGTTTTTTAATTGAGATAACATCAGCTTATAACATTTGAATTTAGGAGTATAGGTTAACAACTCTTGAAATTTATATATATATATATATATACACACACACACACTCACACACACACATATGTTATCATACCTTGCTCTCCACCAAAGCCTCCAGTAGAGTTCACTAGGTAGCCTCAATTTGCACTTTGTATTGTGGGAAAATGGCAAGATTTTATCTTTGTTTGTAGCTGAGCAATATTCCATTTTTTATATATACCACATATTTTGAATCCATTTAAATTTTATTTCTGTAAAGTTTTCAGTATTGACAACAGAATATACAAAGGTAGTAATATTAAACTGTATTTTAGGAAAAAATAAAAAGTGAAAGAAATGTTAACATGGTTTTCTTCCTAATTAGTTTACATCTCAAAGTGTATCTTCAGATTTCTATATTTTCTAGTTTCGTGCAAATGAATCTTAATGGAAGAAAACAAGAAACAGAACAAAGGATAGGAACAGAGATAATAAGTGATAACAGTTTTTAAAAAGTATGATCTTGAAGGCTATGATGATAAGGTAACAGTAAAAATTAAAAATACATATAATATGTTTTTTTCTTTTCCAAGACTATGAATGATTAAAAAAAAAAAAGAGTAGGAAAGTATTCCTTGCTTTCATAAGGTCAGAGTTATTTATTGCAAAAGTAATAAACTTGAAATTTTAATTTAAGGCTAGTAAAGATATTGAAGAATTTCATAACAACACCCTAATTATAAATCCTGGACCTCAACAAAATTGGAATCGCCTATCTCAAATGCAGACATTGTTTTTTTAGAAGATTGGTTGACTAGCACCATCTTCTGGCCATATAATAATTTTGGCTTTCTTCTTCACTCTAATTTGTTACTGATACAAAATGGATACAAATATTATGAGCGTAGTGCCACCTGCTGGATTTTGTTCTAGCAGCATCCATACCCTGAAGAGTTGTTGCTGGGAAATTAGATTGTTGTATTGGATGTGTATCATGCATATGGCTTCTAGTCACCCCCCCCCCCCACAAAAAAATTTGCAAAGTAGCTAGAACTTCAAATTCTAAGAATTATTCTAAATAATTCACACATTTTATTGTATTATCCTAAAGAATCATTATGTATTCTATGTACTTTTATGAGAAGGAACATATGTATTCCTTTGGTAACTTACTAGATGAATTGGTAACTAATTCCTTGTTTGCTATCCCACTGCGAATTTTAACCATATGAAAAAATTATCCCTGTAGAGTTTAAATACTTTAATAATTAATTACTTTTTAAGAAAATAAACTAATACTTGAGCACTCTTGAATACATTATTCCTTAAATCTTGCCATTCTTATGAATAGATAGTCTTACTGACTGGGAAACAGAGATGAACTTAAGCTTCGTCTAAAATAACTTATCCCAAAACAAAACAGAAAAATTTGCTTAAAGGTACTTTTTACACCTAAGTCACTGCTTTTTCTACCCTACAAGTTTTCATTGATACTTAAGGGGATATGTATAAAGGTATATGGAAACACCATTTTTAAAACCTATTTAAAAGTCTATCAACCTCCATCAAAAAAGATTTTCTAATTTCCTTTAATATACTTCCCTATCAAAATCTTACAGTTCTCAGTCAAAAGTATTTTTCCTCTATTAATTTTTCCATAGACTGACTGCCACAGTTTCTAATTGATATTTTGAGGTGTGTTTTTTTTTTTCTACATGGGTATCTCTAAAACCAGCCATGACATTTAAATGTCCCTTACTGGTGTTTGGACAAAAAAGTCCAAAGAAAAAATATTAATTCATCACTTACTCTGAAGTGTCGATCAGATTCTAACTAAAAATAAGAATGCTAACATTCTAATTTAAAAACAGATGCTCCATTAACTTACTAATACCAATTACACTTCGTGTGATTTAACCTGCGCCTTTTAATGAAGCATCCCACATATTCTTTGAGATATTCCTTAAGCAATCAGGCTCCTCGCCTAAAACTGGAAGTTCAGATGTATCAATAGGTAGTGAGTTGAATTGTTAAGAAGTTGGTGGCTTAGTAGGGAAGCAATAGATTAATAATAGAGGTCCCCATTTTCTGAAGAAAAACTTATCTTCAGTAGGACAGTATAAGACCAACAGAGAGGGAAGCAAAGTTAATAGAGATAATTATTTTTTTTACTAAATCCCAAACCTCCTTTATTTCCCAGTCATGTAAATGCAAACAAAAATATTAATCTACTTTAGTGTGTTAACTTCATAAGTTTCATAAGGTGAAAGTAGGTAGACGTTCACTCTGTTCAGTCCTTTCCAACTGGATATTCTTGTTCTTTCTCATTTCTTAGAATATTGGAGGACTGACAAAGTTCAGGGGTTTAGTTCAATTTAATGAAGACAGCAGTGGTTTCTCTGCAGTGGCTTACTTCAGTTTAAAAAATCTCTAATAATGTCACTTTTTCATACCACTTTTCCCATGATTTGAAATTTTAAGACAGGAGTTCTCTCTATCAGTAAGATATGACTTTATTCATTATTAAATTAAATTGCATTTTTCCAATATATATAAACTAGCCTTTTTTTAAAATCACGTGTTCATTAATGAGAATAGGGTTATTTAAGTTTTATGATGAAAGTGGGTTATGATTATAAAATATTCTTTGTGCTGTTAATGTTCTGTTCAGAAAACTAAGAATCCAACCCACTCTTCCACGTGAAGATCTGCCATTCGGATGAAGCATGAATCAAAGTTCTTGTAATTTAAACTTCCATAAATCAGAGACAAATAAGAAACCAAGAAGAGCAGGGCATACATATTTCTCTAGCTTGACCACATACATTTAAGATAGGTAGAGGCAGAGAATGAAGGACTGAGAAAACATTTGGTACTGTTAAACTAATTATACAGGGTCATCAGACTGAGGTGTCTAATATTGTGATTACGTAATAAGCAAACAAAAACCTAAGCAAATAAATACCTCAGGCTTACAGAAACAAAGCATGTAAGATAACCAATCACAAACAGTCAACTAGATTGTAAGAAAAACCAATTAAATAATTATTTATCTTTGCTTCCACAATTTATTTAAATCTTTTCCTGGCTCCCCTTTGTGGGATACTAACTACTTCCAGTTTGTCATTGTCTTATTTGAACCCACAATTGCTCAAATGAACTCTTAATTAAAATATTTAATGTGCCTCTGCTTATCTCTTAACAGCCCCATCTTGTGTGTGTGTGTGTGTGTGTGTATGTGTATGATGTAACATTGGGTTCTTTTCTGTAAGGGGTTGTGTTTGCAGTCCTTTCCAAACATTTTAATTGTCATATAGGATACAGTTAAAACATTTCAACAGAAAGAGAAAGAAATTATTCAGGTGGATCAATATCCCCAAGGTTTTTGTCAACTTACCTCTTCAAACTTCTAGTGCTGTAGCTTAAATAGCCAAATGTCTATTTGCAATACATAAGTTATTAATTTTGTTATACATTCGATTAAAACTACATTTATAAATAATATATTATTTTAGAAATAAAGTTGACTTCAGTACTCACATTTTATTAAACAGTTTTATTCAACGTACATTTTCAGCTTCACTGTCTTAATTGCAACTAGAGTTACTATTTGAGCAGTTTTCAAAGACTTTCATTTTCACTATATTCTTAGTGCCTCAAAATATAGAGATTTGAAAATTCTAGTTTTGAGCGACAACCCACCAACTGGGAGAAAATCTTTACACACAACATTACTGACAAGGGACTTATCACACAGATCCACAAAGAACTAACCAGACTAAACAGA
>JAGFMF010011630.1:52382-89359 GCA_019455555.1 Galemys pyrenaicus
GGTGAGATGGTGATGGGGAATACATGGGGATTACAATTAATGGCAAGTATATGTAAATTTTAAAATATTTTAATAAAAAAAAAGAAAAAAAAAGAAAATTCTAGTTTTGCTGTTACATGTTACTGAAAATTTATTGAAAACTAAGTACTCATTCACATAAGATTATAACAGTTTTTTGTTTTTTTTTTTCCTTTTGTCCCTGCATGTGTAAGGACCTCCAAAACAGCCATTAAATTTTTCTGTTAATTTTTTAATGTGATCATTATAAATATTGTTTATAATGACTTTCAGAACTTCCAGATACAGTCATGTGCTCACCTAACATCATCAATAGTTTCCTGGGAGGTGCACCTTTAAAAAAAAGTGAGTATAAAAAAAAAAAAAAAAAGTCTCTCTCTCTCTCTCTCTTTTTTTTTTTTTTTATTGCTTNCTTTAAAAAAAAGTGAGTATAAAAAAAAAAAAAAAAAGTCTCTCTCTCTCTCTCTCTTTTTTTTTTTTTCAATAGCTGCAGTTTCTTTTGTAGGAATTCCTTTTGTACCTAGGTATCTTTTCTGATTTTCTGAACCTGTATATCAATATTTAATTAAGAGTCTCAAACCTTGCTGAACATTCTCATAATGACTCTTCTGAACTATCTGTCTATTACACCACCCAATTCTGAGTCATAAAGCTTAGATTCAGATCTGTTCATTTTTTTATGTTACTTTCTTTGAGTTGCCCCTTGATTCACCAGAGCCTTGTTCTTTTTTCCCCCCAGTAGGTGATGGGATGATTTTAGTTTGGGGCTCCTCTGTATTTATCACGTAGATTGGAGTCCACCCAGAGAACCGCAGGGGAGAGGGAGCCTGGAGCTTCACCACTTTAGAGCCTTGGGTGGGAGAAGGGCATGCCAGTTCTGGGAAGTCTGTTGCTTCTCTCTCTTGTCATCAGAGCAAGTTCCACTCTGTTCCCAAAGGCAGCTTTCCATGTCCCTACATTACTATTGTGGGGAACTCTAGGTTCATAGCAGATTTCTCTCCAGCTTCAAAGAGCTCATTCCTTCAAGAGTAGAGGGGAAGTAGCTCCCCTCATGCTATAAGCAGATCAGTGCTCCCAGCTGATCCATCAGTCCAGGGCCCAGTATAGAATCAATACATTTTTTCACACTCACTGCAGAGGTCCCTGGTACCAGCGTAAGTGCACCCTAGCCTATTATCTCCTTAAGTACATTTGGAATATACTATGGAAATGACTGCCTGGAGATCCAGGGTTCTCTGCTCCAAACCTTAGTGAATAAAAAGAACATCCACCCAAGTGATGGTTACTCAAGTATGACACTGGCAATGAACTAGAGAGACATACATGTGTATGATGGTTGATTTTTTTTGTTAATTTAAGATTTAGGATTTATTTGTTTATGCATACAAGAATTCGGGTCTAGGCAAGAGGTGCAGGGATTGAGAGGATTCACCAGAGACAGAGTGGAGAGCAGAATAGGCAGATCTACTGAAATACACTGCTGAGGGGAGCAGCAGGTGGAACAAGAGAGGTCTGCTGTGCCCTGTGGGTCAGCTTCCTGTCCAGGGATAGGGGGTTGAACTTGTGCTGCAGTGGCTGGGATCAAACATGTGATGCAGTGGCTGGCAATGCATTTGTAGCTTGATAGTGCTGAAACTTTAACCCCTCCAATACTACGGATGCCTAGCTGTTTGGTTTTTCAGTTGTCTTTAAAGGAGAGGCTTGCCAGAAGAGCACTATCTGTCATGCCTGACTCTGCTCTCCTTAGGCGAGTATTTTAGTAATAAAATGTGAATGAAATATTTCAATGTATCTATAAATTCAGTTGCTAAATTATCAAGTCTCTAAATACAGGGAATTAAATGAAATAACTTTGAAGATATACAAATCTCAAATGATTTCATCTGCAAAACAAATTTCAAAATACTTAATGCTTAAAGAAAATTATAGTTAATAACTCTTAGCCTGTTTTACTGGACACAGATTTAACATTTATCAATGTAATGGTATTCTAACTGAGTCTATCATTGTATATATATCAAGTATCCAGATAAAAGGAATAAAAACACCAGCTGCAGTGTGGAAATACTCTAACACACTAATTATACTTGCATGATGAAACAGCCACTTAAGATGTAAAACAAAAATCAGTAAATATTGCATAGACAACAAATGAGATATGCACTTGGATGTGGGATAATTTTGATTTAAATATTTACATTCAGAGTTATTGATGCAGTTTAGAGCATAATGTGGCCCTGGTTAAATTAATGTAAAATAATTTTAAATCATTCAGAAATAACCATTATATTATCATTAATCTAGAATTCCCCAGATGTAACTGTAAGATTATAGAAAGCCTACTCAAAGGGGGTACCATAAGCAAAAAAATTAGAGAAAAATTGTATGATCTATGCTCTTCTGGGAATTCAAAATCAGTTTGGCATTTACAGTTTCTCAGTAGTCCTACAACAAAAATAGTCATTTAATTGTGCTTAACCTAGATGTTTAACCAAGATAAATAATTTTATTTAACCAGATTTATTTGAACTTAGTACCTATTTTAGGTAAGATGAAAGGGGAAGACTTTACTTGTTTCATACTTCATAGAAAATTATACATATTTTGTAATATTGGTATTTTCTGAAATATAATTTCAGAATTGTAACTGTACCCATCAGACATGAAGAAGCAGGAATACTGATTCTGTATGCAGCTAATGTTACGGAAGTGCTATAAATCATTTTACAGTTAAGATGTATTTATTTGCAAAGACAATTTTATGCAAATATACAGTACAGATTTGGGGAATTACTACTTTGTCCCTTTCACTGTTAGTTCTGTCACATTTTAGAGATTTATGCTGAGAGCAAGATATTGCTTTACTCTAGTGGTTTATAGTTATCAAACTGAAGAGTAGGGAAATTTCAAACTATTCTCAAAGACATAGTTGAAGGATTGCGATTGATTTCAGGGCATAATGGTTATTGAGCCATTTATTAAACTGTTTTTTTTTTTTTCATTCTAAACCCACTCATCTATATTCTGCTTTGTAAAAATAAGACTAGGACTCTGCTTTTTTTGTTTCTCTAGAAATAGAGCTAGAAATATAGCGAGCTGGAGTCTCTAACTGTAGCCAATAAGGGGCGCTGGAGGGAAACTGGGAGGCTGGTAGAGAATATTCTGTCATTCTTGTTTTAGTGTCATGCCAGCAAGGGCATTTCACCTCCTAGTAGCGATTGTCTCCATCAACAGTTGTTTTCAGTTTCCAAGTTCTTTCTATACACTTAGAATTGGTTTTATTGTTCTTTATCACATCAATGCCTGCCAGAGAGTGTTCCCTCCTAAAATTTCTTTGATCCTCAGCACTGAAGCAAGGTTACATACTTTTTCTAAGTCCTATTATTCCCAGTGAGGAGAGCTTCAAACAGCAAGTGGTTAGTGATTTCAGGCATCACAGTGGTGAGATTATTTGATTTTTCTAAGTCTAACTCCAGTATTAAGGTGGCAAAAAGTGGACAATAGATCATTGATGAGCATTTGGATCAAGCACCAGTAGGGTGGGAAGCATGAAGCAGGTGGCTGTAAGCCAAATATTACTCTGGATGTAAAGGATTGACTATTTACTCTAAATGGAATGGTCAAAGTCTTTTGGCTTATTAATTTGAAGAGTGAAAGATTTGAATAGTAGCACTTAAATGTCTTTGAAGAAAAAAAGCAATTTGGAGGTTAAGAAGGAGAGGAAACAATCTGTAGAGCAAAATCTTTGAGGAGGCTACTAGAAGGGAAATGACACAAAAACACATGGAGAGATTTGTTTGGCAGGAGAAATGGAGTAGCAATTTCTTTTTTTTTTTTTTTTTTAATTTCTACAGGACTCAGACGAAAAACTAGTGTGGATACAAGGAAGGTTATGGATGTATAGGTGGCAAGGTATTGAGGTTACTACAGTCAGGACGTTGAAAGAATTTGTTGGCATAGTACAGCAATTACAAGCACAGGCTCTGGAGACAGACTTAATTCCCAACTCAATCTCTAATTGTTTACCTTGGGCAAATTATTCAACATACCAATGCCTTGTTTTCCAGTTGGTAATCAATCACTCACTTAAACACTCAGGTTGTTGCAAGGACTTGATGAGTGAATATATATAAAACCATCTAACAGTGCTGAACATAAGCTCTGTATGTGTAGTCATTATCAGTGTGTGACACAAGAATTGCCCTACTTCTGCTGAAAGTGACTGGGAGATGGTGGATTTAAGGATTTTAACTGAGAGAACTTAGTTTAAAGGGAATGTTGCAGAATACACAAAAGAACGAGTCAGTGCAACATAAAAGAACTGTTACATATTGGTGGGGACCCAGTTTGAGTTGGAGATCATGAATTTGTAGCAGTCATCAAGTTATCATGGACAGAAAGCAGAGAGTTGAATGGATACAACTGAAAGATGTTACAGAAGGACAGTGGCGTGACCAAACCTGACAACATGAGAATCCAAGTAATATTGATTCATATTTTAAGACGTGAACAAGGTTCCATGGAGCACAAATAAAGAGGATAATTATAAATGACAGAAAACTGGTATGTTGTGGTCGAGCAAGAGCGCTAAAATGAGGAATTGTGGTTACCCAACATTCTTAATTCCACAGATGCTCTCCACACAGCTGGGAACCTCCCTTTCCCCGCATGGTGATTGGACGACCACTAAGCGAAGGGGCGGGGTCCACGCTGAGAAGATAAAAAGAATTGTGATGGTATAGTGTGGGGATTGTGGTGGGGGTGGGGTGGGGGTGAAGCTCTCCGCAATTACTGTACACCAGGCAGTGAACACCTTGGGCTCTGAGACTCAGCAGCATGTGCCTGAACTGCACTTCTGCCAATGATGATGCCATCCAGGTCGACTGTGTGAGTGTCCAAGACCCTTTGCCCCTCCTTGGCTGTCCTTCCCCTGGGCCCATGGTCTCATCAACCACACTCTCAGGCATTTTCATGAGCAGTTTGATGCCAGGAGTTGAGAAATCATAGTAGACAGATTAGATCCTGGATTACAAGACATATCCAGGTAGAGGAAGTACACACAATGTGCCTTCAAGAGGGCAGGCTCGTTCAACCAAGTTTGTTGACCAATCTGTTTTTAGTGACTTGCCCGCTAAGATAAGGCGTGGGTTACAGAGATAGATTCAGGTCAAACTCAGTATTAGGATGGCAGGAGATTGTTTTTGAATCTTTTGTATTATCAGTTGGATCAAAGTGAGGGGAGAGAGAGGGATTTAAGGTAACATTTAAAGTTTTGAGAAAGAACCGAAAGCTAAATTTCTTGGGCCTCACAAAACCATACCAGCTGTTGGTGTTGTAACTGACCAAAAACTCAGTCACCTTTCCCAGGTTTTAGAAGTTAAAGACCAGTTCCTAAATCAAAGAGCAGTATAGGGTCCTCCCTGGTGGTGCAAGGATTAAGGCGCAGCACTATGAAGTATCTGCAGCCACTGCAGCACCAGTTCAATGCCTGGCCAAGGAGGTGACCCACATGGCACAGCAAACCTGTCCTGCCTCACCGGCTGCTCCCCTCAGCAGTGTACTTCAGTAGATCAGCCTGCTCTGTTCCTCACTCTGTCTCTGATGAATCCTCTCACCCCCCACACTTCTGGCCTGTACCCCAGTTCTCGTATGTGTAAATAATTTTTTTTAAAAAGTCAGCGTAACACCATTTAAGTCATGATACCAGCAGAAATATGTCCTTTTTATTATTATTTCTTTTACATTCTTTTACACTCTTTCCTTCCAGAATAAATCGTAATGTTCTGTGTGTTCCCAGTATTGTGGTTTTTCCCACAATTTTCTAAATCCTACATCCTGGTTTTGATATTCTGTTTCTGCCTCTTGTGTTTGAGATAGTATGCAAACATTACATTAAAAAGAAAACAGTAATATAAGTTGTTTCCTACTGTAATTTTTTTTTTTCAATTTTCCATATCATGTAGGAAGTCTCAAGATGGCATCCTTCTGCAGCGATCATGAGAGGGCAGGTAATGTTGAGATAAATTCTGGTTCTTTCAAGAATGAGACTTATTTTTTTATGCGTGGTAGTCCTTAATGAGATAGAATTTTTATTTGAGAGCCACTTCTGTGTTATCTTTTTGAGGACATGGATTCTTGTACTACTATTAGAATAGGATTAGAATGACCTAAATGCCATAACCTCATTTTTAATGTAACATTTGGTACATACATAAGAATATATGTAGCAAATATAATGTGTGAAGCAGAATACTAAAATACAACACCAATTTAGGAAAATATTCTGAACTCAACTGGAGTCTACTTCTCTATTCTACCTCCCTGTATGTAGCTTGGTCAGAGACAATTATTTTTTTCTCAAGTTTTTAAAGTTTGATTTAATTTTTTATTAATGAAACAAACACTTTGTTGTGTTTTCCTTCCCCCACCACCCCTCCTGTTCCCTTGCCCTTCTCACCCTCTCCCTCTTAATCTCAGAGCCTTCATTTGTTGATCGCCATAGCTTTTGAAAGCATTTTACATTGCCAAGCTATTATGTGAATACCCAATATTTGCTCTTATTAATCTGACCTGCTTTGCTGCATATAATTTTCTTTAATTCCCTCCATTTTGTTGAAAATAAATGCATTTCATCTTTTCTTCGGGCTATGGAATATGCCATGGAATGTCTGTACCAGGAACATAGGATATTTTTCCATGCTGACATCATAAAATTATTAGGGAGTGTTCTTTCTGGTTTTTTTTTGTTTTAATGAAATAAGTACATTTGTTTTACATTCTTGTTAATATTTTCCCTCTTAGGTGTGATCATCATAGCTCTCCTGCCACCAAAGCAGCCATAGTCCTCCACCACAGTCTGCTGTTTTTACCCCCTTAACTCTCCCCACCCTCTTCCTTTTCTTCTGTGATCAGGTTTCAAGGGTTGCTTTTAAAGTAATTCGAGAAAGGTGGACATTAGTTCTTTAAAAGTTTGATAAAATTCATTTGTAAATCCATCTGGTCCTATGCTATTGTTTGGGGAAGATTTTTTATTACTGTTTCAATTTCCATGTTTGTGGTTATTTTGTTTGGTTTGTCTGTTTCTTCCTGGGTTAGTCTTGGTAGATTGTGTTGATTTAGAAATGTATCCACTTCTAGGAGTTATCAAATTTATTGGCATATCGTTGTATTTTGTATTTCTTATGCTGTCTGTAGTGATTTTTTTTCCTTTTCATTTGTAATTTTGTTTATTAATGTCTGTTCTATCCATTTCTTTGTTAGTTTAGAAAGGAATTTATCTATTTTATATTCTCAAAGAATGGTTTTGTTGATTATTTCCACTCTTATATTTATTATTTCCTTCCTTCTACTAACTTTGGATCTTATTTATTCCTATTTTCTAAGTTGCTTCAGCTGTAATATTAGGTTTTGGGGATTTTTCTCACTTTATTTTTTTGTATTGCAATTTCCCCCAACCCCCTTAAGACCACTTTTGTTTCATTCCATAGATTTGGGTAACATATCATCATTTTTGTTCATCTTAAGGTATTTTTCTAATTTCTGCTTTGATTTTCTCTTTTATCTAATTGCTGTTAAGTTTCATATTAATATCCATGTACTCAGTTTTCCCTGTTTTGTTTTGTTTTGTTTTGTTTTTCTTTCCTGAGGGTTGATTTCTAATTTCATGGCATTTTTGTCAGAGAAGGTTTTAGGTATAATTTCAATATTGTGGCTTTATTGACTTATATCCTAAGACATGATCTATTCTTGAAGATGTTCCATGTGTACTTTAAAAAAATATATGTATATAGCAATATTTGGGTGAAGTGTCCTATACACGTCTAGTAGGATTATTTGATCTAAGTATTAATTTACAGTTGTTTTTTTACTTTGTCTTGTTGATTTGTCTATTGATGTAAGTGGGGTATTAAGTTCCCCTATAAGTATCATTGTGCTGTTATCAAGTTCTGTTATTGTCTTCTGTATCTTGGTGCTCCATCATTTGGTGCATATATATTTGTGTTATTTCTTCTTGTATTAGGCATTTAATCATAATATAGTGTCTTTTCATATTTCCTTTTACTTTTATTAATTAAAACACTACTTTATCAGATATAAATGTAACTATTCTTGATTTTGGATGGGGGGTTACCATCTGCTTGTGTAACTGTCTTCTAATCTTTAATTTTAAGTCTAAGCTTTTTCTTTTTTGGTAAGGTTAGTTTCTTTTTTTTTTTTTTAAAGATTATTTATGCATACAAGCACTGGGGTACAGGCCAGAGGTGTGGGGGGTGAGAGGATTCACCACAGAGAGCGGGGAGCAGAACAGGCAGATCAACAGAAGTACACTGCTGAGGGGAGCAGCAGGCACAGCAGGAGAGGTCTGCTGGGCCATGTGGGTCCCCTCCCTGGTCAGCAACACAGATCGAACTAGTGCTGTAGTGACTGCGGTTTGCTTCATAGTGCGTTGCTTAACCCACTGCGCCACCAGGGAGGCCCAGTTTCTTATAAACAGAAGAAAATTGAGCTTTGTTTTGAAAGCCATTCAGCCATTCTGCATCATTAGACTGGAGCATTCAAGTCATTAACATTTAAGGTGATTATTGAGATGCAAGTGTTTATTGCCATTAGGATTAACTACTATATTGAATATTATTTTTAATCGATCTTTTCCTTACAGTTATATATGTTCCCCTAAATGTATAATTGTTTCTACTTGGTTTTGAACTTTATGAACATAGGATTACACAAAATATAATGCATGATTTATTCTTCCCAATATTTTTATCCATATTGTTGTATATAACCAGATATAGTTGCATATAATTTATCTATATTGTTGTATATAAAGTACTATTATTTTTATAAACAAAAATATATAATGTACAATATAAACATATTTTCCATTACATTTAATATTTCTTGGTGAATATATCCCACTTCATTAATCTTCCTCTTGACATGGATGTTGGGGGTTTTTTTTCCGCATTTTCCTATAATGAAAGTACGTCTTTTTTGCCTATAAACAAGAATTTTGCTTGATTATCTAGGCAGGAGTGGAATGACTGGATCACATAGGAAACAAATTTTTCATTGTTATGAAATAATACCACACTGTGACATGCAGTAAGAGAAGTAGATGTGCATGGATATTTTCCTTGTTTCTATAATAATATTTTCTTTGAGATTTTAAATGAACATTACCTTTAATATGAAAGTAAATACACAGCTCCATGAGTCTTGGATCTATCTAAATGTACATAGTTGGTACAGTAGCAATCAAGAGATAAGTAATGTCATTTGAAAACTCTGAGCTTCTAATGTGTTTTCTTTATCTATGAACCACACATTTGAAAAAAGATTCTTATTTCAGTGTGTCTATGTAAACCATATACACTGATCATATTTATCTTTTTTTATGATACAGAGAAAAAATAAGTTGTCACTTTATTCTGTAAAATGCATGGTTTATTTATTTCCTTTTAATTTTCCAAAAGGCCACGGGTAAGCGTATTGAAAATATGCAAAACCTAAGAAAGGAGAAGAGGAAATTTAGTCAAAAGTTTTCAAGGCCTGCTCCTATTCCAGAGCCAGGACTCCTAGTAAGTATAGAGACTTCAGTGAAATGATCAGATCCTTATATGAAGCAGTTATCCTCATTTATAATTTATATAGTACTATAAATTCTGTTATTCCTTTTCCTTGAGAAATGTATAATTTCAACCTGAGAAGTTACCTTAAACTCCTATAATCAAATTCTCATCTGTTTTTTAGATTCCCTTTGGAATTATCCCCTGGATATGATGTGATTTAATGAAAAGAGCTTAATC
This sequence comes from Galemys pyrenaicus, assembly GCA_019455555.1. NCBI lineage: Eukaryota > Metazoa > Chordata > Mammalia > Eulipotyphla > Talpidae > Galemys > Galemys pyrenaicus. The sequence continues at coordinate 62,210 of JAGFMF010011630.1, forward strand.
TTTGGAAGCAAGTCATGCTGGATTCCAGTTTTTGCCTTTCCATATTTTATCAGACCAAAGTTATTTACTTATGTTTTTTTAAAAAAATATATATAATTAGTTTGTTTTAATTGTGTTTCTTTTCATTGAGGTATATGAACAATGTATATGACTTATTGGTATAAATATGTTGAATTACCACTTGCACTACAAAACACCAGTAATTTTTAACCATAGTCCATTGATCTCACTCCCAATTTATTCCCAATCCCTCACTCTTGTCTAAGGTTTGTTTTACCCATTCCTTCACTTTATTTGCTTATATAATCCAATATTATATATTGGGTATATATATATATAATGTATGTATATAATCCAATGTTTGCTTATATAATTCCAGTGTAAAGACAAATAATCCAATGTTTGTCTTTCTGCATTTAACTTATTTTGCTTAGCATAATCCTCTCTAGTTTCATCCATGTTATTACAGATGGCAAGATTTCATCTTCTTTTATAGTTGAGTGTTATTTCATTGTGTATTCCATTCTATTCAGAATGACTGTCATTTTGCATTACAATTAACAATCAGATGTTCTTAATGCACTCATCTGTCATTGGGTACTTAGTTTCTTTCCATACCTTGGCTATTATGAATAGTGCTGTTGTTAACACAGGAGTGCATATCATTCCTTCATATTAGTGTCTTTCTATTCTTCAGGAAGATACCTAGGAGTGGAATTGTTGAGTCATAAGTTCAAGTTCTTCCACATAATACATATTGTCTTTATGAGCCTTTTACATGTAATATTAATTCTTTCTTGTAGCCAGGCATAAATGTAATGACCCTTTCATTAGATTCTTAAAGTACTCTAAATATTTGAGGACAATTATTTCCTTCCTTCCTATTCAGGGTAAACGTCTCCATTATCTTAATCCACTCCTCTTTTAATTTAGTAGTAAGGTTTGTCCTCATTTGAACAGTCTCCAGTATCAGAAGTATATCTTATCATAGAAAGGTTTGAGGAAAGTTATGCTTCTAATAATTAAGTTTTTTTCTATTTATTTTTTTAAATAAAATGTTATTGGTACGACTAATGTAAAGCTGTATCACTTAGGAATTGCTAATTTTAGCTCCTTATAGTAGAAATTCAAATTTTTACAAACATATAAGCCAGTGGCTTTTATGAAATTCTCTACAAAAGAACTTCTGACCTAACCAGTCTAGGATTGATATGGTGATCCTAAAAATCCTCAAAGAAACCCCAGGTTCTTTCTGTTTTTTTTCTGATTTTCAAACTTTTCCCATGACTTTTATTCTCATGGTTTCAAAGAAGCTTAGACATCAGTAGACATTACATCCACATCCCAAGTAAAAGAGGTATAGGACAAAGGTCAGAAAGCATGCAGTTACTGAGTCAGTTTTTTTTTTAATCAAAATAGCTTCCTCCCTGTCTCTGTGAGTGTGTGTTTTGTTTTTTTATTAGCTTCATGAAAGTATGATTGACATACAATAAACTGAACATATCTGAATTATACATTTTTAGAATGCTTTGACTCTTGTACACCCATTAAACAACCACAACCAATTTTCATCACTTGTAAAATTATTCCTATGCACCCTTTTTATTTAAATTGATAGACTTTATTTTAGAGTAGTTTTAGGCTTACAGGAAAATTGAACAGAAAGTTGAGAAAATTGTTCTTAACTCCTTTTCCTTCCCAGGAATTTTGCCTGTAATTAACATCTTGCATTGATGTAATAAATTAGTTATTAATGAATCAGTAACAGTATATTTTTTATTATTTTTAAATATGTATTTACATTATTTTTCATTTTTGTACATTGTCTATTTCTCATCTTCATGAAATTCCCATCACCAATTTACCCGTGCACCATCACCATAATCCCTTGTGCTCTTCCCATGTTATTAAGTAAGATCTGATGCTTTCTGTTTAGAAAAGTTATTAATCATTTACAAAAAGAAGTTTTACACATTTTAGCTGCCCCTCAGCTCTTAAATATTTTATTTGATATTTTTTCAAAAATTTTTGTTGACTTTTAGTTTGGATATTTTTGATTGAAATATTGTCAAGCTCTCTAAATTATATTATTAATTATTTATATTCATGGATATTGAAATTATTCTAAAATATTATTTTAAGGTTGAATTCCTAACAATATTGATATATAATCTTTCAGTGATATGTTCAAGACATTTCAAACCTTAAAATATTTCCCCTACCAAGTTATATGTTTTCTCAATCATAGTCTGTATGATTTGGAAAGGAAAATCTCTTGAGAAATGATTTTGAACTTTTCCCCAAACTTATTGTTGGCCTTTGCAAATTCTTCCTGCTTCTAACATGTATTACCTGACTCATAGAAGAAAAAATTACATCATACGTGTTTTATTTGATAATAGTGCTTTTCATATCTGGAGTCTATCAGAATGTCACCTTAATTTAATTTATAATAAAATAACTACACAATTCTTTTTGTATAAAAAATTCTTTTTTTAAAAGATTTATTTATTTATGCATACAAGAAACTGGGGTACAGGCCAGAGATTGTGGGGCTGTTGGTGAGAGGACTCACCAGAGACAGAGTGGGGAGAAGAACAGGCAGATCTACTGAAATACACTGCTGAGAGGAGCAGCGGGTGAGACAGAAGTCTGCTGCGCAATGTGGGTCACCTTCTGGTCAGCAACAGAGATCGAACGTATGCTGCAGTGACTGCTGTCTGCTTCATAGTGCGTTGCTTAACCCACTGCATCACCAGGGGTCCCCTGTATAAGAAGATCATGACCTTATGAGACATATAATTTTCAGTTGAATTAATTTTTCCTTTTCTTTTTTTCAAATCTCTTCTAGTGGTCATAAAACTGGAGTCTGTACAGAAGAAACCATGTGCCAGGTCAAAATAGGAGGACACCTAACAGCAAAGTGGCATTTCATGATGTTTCTTGACTTCATTTGAAACATAAAGGCAATACGCTGCCATTTCAACCAAATAAACACTGTGCAACCACTTACATTGAACTCGAAGGCTCTAGAATTTTATTAAATAGCATATCTCACTACCATTTTCCTTTTGGTAGTAAACTTGAGAGTTGCTGCTTTTCAACAAATACTATGTACAGGACTTTGAAAACAATATACTCATCTAAATTTTTGCAATTTAGAAATATAGAATTAAGCTTTAATAACAGTGGAAAATAAACTTCTGCTGTGTAGTTATGACTGTGTTTAAACAAAATGTTTAATATATTTAAACAGTCCCAGGAGACAATTTTAACATAGTTAAAGCCTATATGTTGCTATTGTAAAGAAACCACAGCGTAGTTAAAATTTTCATGAAGCTAAAATTTGTTTTTAATTTTCACTTTTTTTAAAACTTTTTTTCTTTATTCATGTATATTTGACATCATTTGTAGTCTTCATAGAATTCCCACCACCAATTCACCATTGCATCATCACCTCAGTCCCTTGTGCTCTTTTTGCCTTCATCCCAGTCACTCTCCCTGCCCCCCTCCACAAAGTGCCTCTGATTTGTCTTTGTCTCTTTGTTTTTGTTTTGTTGTGATTTGATTTTCTTTTATTTTGATTGTTGTTCTTTTCCTTGATCCCTCATTTGGCTCCCTTATATTCCTCCTAAAAATAAAATCATCCAATATTTTTCTTTTACCCTATGAAGGTAAAATTTGAATACTGAAATAATTTTACTTTTATATATGAAATAAATGCTAGTCCTATCTGCCTCTGCAAAATGTTTCCTTGACTGCATAAATATTTTCTAACATGCAAAGGAATTATCACAAGGTGGACTAAGGAATTCTACTGTCAGACATGCCTCTGCTCTAAGAACACTTCAGGACTGCTACAGAAGTCTGGTGGTGGCAGAAATGTTTGTGTATCAAGTCCAGCCCTCTGTATGGGGTGGCAGGGAGGAGGTTAAGCAGGAGAGAGTTGGAGGGAGAAGGAACCAATAAATTAGCTTCACAGCCTAGTCCTCAGGCTTTTGAAGCACCTTCTAGGATGGAAAGATGGCTTTATAACCCTCAGTTCTGTGCTGTTGTCACAGATAGTCTCTCTGCAGAGTAAGAATTTTTTTAATATTATACATACCAGTCCTCATTTATTGTTAACCAAGAAAGTAACATACATCACTGTTACAGAATCATGTTCTTTATGCACATGCAGTCCACTCTCATAAACCAAACCTCTCACAGGGAATATGAAAGTTGCCCCAGGCATAGGTTGTTGCTTAGTCTCAATTCTCTAATGAACTTGTCTTTGAATTACTTCACAGCAGTGATTATTTCAGTTGACAACTATTATTTTCTAAGTGAAGAGTATAAGTTGGTTACCAGGGGCAAAGGAGGAGGTGTTGTGAAGGAAGAGTCAGGCATAGGTCAGAGGAATTTGGGTGAAAGAATTCACCAGAGACAGAGTAGGGACTAGAACAGGTGGATTTATTTAAAAAATCAATATACTGCTAAGAAAAGCAGCAGAAAGGTAAGACAGGAGAGATCTGCCCTGTTGGGGTTAGGGTCCCAAGGTTATATTTGTACTCCTGGCATCATTGATTAGGTAAAATGATTGGTCTTGAGTGTGTCCTAACTGTTGACCTGAATTTGCAAAAGGGATCATCAGCTCATTAGCTTAACGCCCCAGTTCCCAAGGCAGTCCCATCATCCCCATTGGGTAAGGCCTCCCAAACTTGCCTGCTGGGTTATAATGGGGGCTTAGTTTTTAAATGTAGTAATGATACCACAATAGTAGGGAAAATAGGGAGAGATTGGTTAAAATGGACAAACTTTCAGATGTAAGATAAATGAAGTCTAAGGATCAAATTTACAAAATGGAGACTATACTTGGTAACACTGTATTGTATCACTGAAAGTTGCTGAAATAGTGAAACTTACATGTTTTTCACTAAAAAGGTAACTTTTTCACTAAAAAAGGTACTAACTTGATGGGGAAAATCTTCTCATAATGTCGACATCTCCTTGTATACTTTAAAATATCTTATGAATCTATTTGTCACCCTAATAACAATGGATTGGGGGAGAAAAATAATTTATTACATGCTAAAATGTTTTTTTTTTAAAGATTTATTTATTTATGCATACAAGCACTAGGGTACAGGCCAGAGGTGTGGGGGTGGTGAGAGGATTCACCACAGAGAGCTGGGAGTAGAACAGGCAGATTAATGGAAGTACACTGCTGAGGGGAGCAGCNGGCACAGCAGGAGAGGTCTGCTGCACCATGTGGGTCCCCTCCCTGGCCGGCAGCAGGGATCGAACTCGTGCTGCAGTGGCTGCGGTTTGCTTCATAGTGCATTGCTTAACCCACTGCACCACCAGGGAGGCCCCAACATGCTAAAATGTTAAGGAAGATTCTACATGTGGGGAATTACTAATGGGAGAAAGCTAACACAACATTGAATATAACAAGGAAAAGTGGAAATTTAAAAAAAATCAAGAAGCATTTTAGCAGAGGAAAATTACTGAGAGAAAATACTGTTAGTGTGCAGACTGAGGGGTATCCTGGTATGCCTAAACTTACACACTCTAAATGGGCTCTGCCCTCTACTGCATAAAGACAAAATATACTCTTCTTGTGAAAGAATTCTATGGGATTAGAGGGAAGATGTCAGGTATTATTTCTAAATTTAAAAACTAAGTTCCCACTATTTGCCCAGTAAGTAAGTTTGGGAGATTTAAATACATAAAGGGAGTGGATGGGATCATTAACTGATGGTTAACTAAGCGAAGGGGTCCATTAACTGATGACTCAACAAACTGCTCTGGATCTTGAGTCAAAACACACTCAGGACTAGTCACACTAACCAATCAATGATGCCTGGAGTATATAGTCTTGGGACCTTGTCTTTCTGCACAGCAGGCCTCTCCTCTCCTGTCTCACCCACTGCTTCTCTTAGCAGTGTATTTCAATAAGTCTGTCTTTTTTATTCTCCATTGTCTCTGGAGAATTCTTTCACCATAGAGCCTCAGGTCTACATTCCAATTCTTCCCCAACAAGGGATGATAGTTGTTTCCAAAAAAACACCCAAAGTTTCCCATACTCTCTTGGGTAAATGCCCAGACAGGGTTGGCTCAAAATTGGGTCACTGAGGCCTGAAAACTTCAACAAGTCCAAGGCACCTACTGGCAGGGAACCATAGGAAAGGGGGTTTTGGGGTTAGGCAAAATCGAGATGAAAGAAACAAAATCCAAAAACAAATTCAGGTACCATCTGCTATTTTAAGTCTATCCAGGAATCTTTACCCATGTCTCTTTCTAAGTGTGTCTAAAATACTCAATTCCATGTGTCTCCTTCCATATCTACCTTCTCTGCAAGTCTCCTTACCTCTCAGCTCAACCCTTACTTAGGAGGGACAGGGGACATGAAACCTCCCCTGTTATGGAGATTACACTCTGTAACAATTCCAGTCTGTAACAATACCAGGAGGGAAGATGAAATCTAGTTGAACTGAACTAAGGGTTTTCTTGGTGAATACAGGCCAGGGGATCAGACAGCACCTGGGGGATGATAGAGAATGAGGAAACTGATCAGATATGGAGGCTTATCAGTTGTTCAGGGTGGAGGGATCTGTTCAACTGATTTAGTAAGAGTCTGCTAAAGTTGAGCAATGCTAAGTGGGACAAGGAACTCCAAAAATCAGGGCCTCACCAAGAATAGAATTCAAAGGAGCCAGACAAGAGTTTGCTTAAGGAGAGAATTTTTGTCAGTCAGGTCTAGCATTAAGGATTGTGTAGAATGAGAATCAGAAGTTAGGGGTGATATAAATAGTCTATATCCTGAATTCCATGAATGTAAGCATTCCTTAAAACTCAGCAAATCGTGCAATTAAAATGAGTATATTGCAGTTTATGCAAACATTACATCTATGGGAAATTACCTGAAGAACATATTGATTGCTCAAACAATAAACTGTGGTTTCTGAGTTGTTAACTGTCACTTTACAGCATATACTTTATAGTTAGATATAATTTATATAAACATTTGAAGATTTTATAACAAGCAAGGAAGAATAATATAATTCAAGAAAAAAAATAAAAGTGGTGTGGTAAAGAAACCAGTAACTGGGCCTCCCTGGTGGTGCAGTGGGTTAAGCAACGCACTATGAAGCAAAACGCAGCCACTGCAGCAGGAGTTCGATCCCTGCTGCCAGCCCGGGAGGGGACCCATATGGCATAGCAGACCCTCTCCTGCCTCGCCGGCTGCCCTCCGGGCAGTGTGTTTCAATCTGCCTGTTCTGCTCCCCACTCTGTCTGGTGAATCCTCTCATCCCCCCCCCAACTCTGGCCTGTACCCCAGCTCTTGTGTGCATAAATAAATAAATCTTTAAAAAAAAAAAAAAGAAACCAGTAACTTCAGTGTTACTACAAAACCTAACTAGTAATGAATTTTCCAGTCCACCCTAGATTTACACTTTCACTAGATGTGCAGGTTGTTCTTATGCCTATTAAAATTTGAGAAGCAAAAAAAAAAAATTGAGAAGCATTAAAAATATTTCTAGAACAGAGAAAACTTTATCATTATTCTTGGAGAAGTGGGTCCTAAATGCCAGAAATGAATCTCAATTTTAACTGCTGCATCATTCAAAATGAGTCTAACACAAGACACAAAAACATTAATTCAAAAGAATACATGCACCCCTATGTTTATCACAGCACTATGTATACTAGGTAAGACTTGGAATCAACCCAAACGCCCAAAATTAGACGACTGGATCAAGAAGATATTTTACACACACACACACACACACACACACACACACACACACACACTGGAATACTATTCAGCAATCAAAAAAGATAAGCTAATGCCATTTGCAGAAACATGGATGGAGCTTGAAGGGATTATGCTCACTGAACTAACTCAAAAGGAAAAAGAAAAATACCAGATGGTTTCACTTATCGGCGAAATATAGGAAATCAAGGGGAAAAATTAACAACAAAATAAACAGACAACTGTAAGTCAGAGACATTCTGCAGGGGAAGGGGAGGGATTGGGATCAAGACGGAGAAGAGTACAAGGAACAATGGTGATGATGCACTGGTAAATTAGTGGTGGAAATTCTGTGGGGACTACACCTGAGGAAAAAAAGCAAACCTTGTAAGAAAAATAAATTCATTAATTAAAAAAAATGAGTCTAACACAGTGACAGATTTCTTATCCTGGCTTCTCAATTGGTAGCAGTGCTGAGAGTCTCTTAGAAGGCAGATAAGAATGCTAATGTCAACTTGCAATTTTGACTTTAATTTCTAGGAGGTCAATTTCCTTCTCAAAAAAGAGGTAGCGTAAACTATCCAGAGTCGTGTCACTCACACAAATGACCATGAAGAGCACAGGGAGCCACAGTCAAATATTTTCATCTCCCCCTGTAGGCATTTTACTCTCTGTAGGCATTTCCCCCGCACCAAGGTCTAGGTACTAGCCCGCCCAGCATTCGCCTGGCAAGGCGGGGCCATGCGCGACCAGCGACCAGTTTCAGAAGGTGCGGAAATGGCCCTGCCAGGATAGAAGTCAGTGGCGACTGCAGGGCTGAGGCGCGAGAGTGGGTGGAGATGGACGTTGCAGTAGGGGGCGGAGCCAAGTTGAGAAGGAGGGGCGGATTGGGACGTTGCCACAGGAGGCTGGGCGGGGGCGGGGGTGGGGCGAATTCGCCGGACGGGTGTGAGGGCGGGGCGAGCGCCAAAGACCTGGGACCCGGGTCTGACAGCTCACCTCTCACGGCCTGGTCTGGGGCGGGCCTATAAGCGATCCCCAGCCCCAGCCGCTTTTGCCATGGGTATGTGTTTTCCTTGTCCGGGGGAGTCCGCGCCCCCCTCGCCGAATCTGGTGAGTAAGGCCGCGTCGATGCGTCTCCGGGTCCGCCAGGCCCGCCAGGCCCGCGCTGGGTGCACCTGTTCCGCGGAGCTGCCGGCACTGGGACGAACGGTTGGACGCAGCTCCGCTGAGCCTGCTGGTGGGGACTCCGCGGGCCTGGATATGTGGACGCGCCCCGAGGGACGATGGGGCCCCGCGAGCGGGAGCTGGCCTGCCGCTTCCTTGTCGGTCCTCCCACTTTCTTCACAAAAAAACCATCCAAAGACTATTCTGATTCTTTTACCTTTCGTTGAGTTTAGCAAAATGGGGAGTTGGTAAGACGCAGGCTATGAAGACGGTGCTGTGTATAGGCCATTCTTGGCGAAGTGGTAGATGGAATTAGTATGCAATAAATAAATCCTCTTTTTCGGTGACCTGAATTGTTTAATACTCTAGGAGAAGCGCAGTTCCCTATGTCTGTACACAAGGAAAGAAGGTTCTTAATAAAGTCTCAAACTCCGGCCTTTTATCGGATATTGCTTCAGTCAATGATTTCACTTTAATGATAATCTTTCTTTTGCTTGCTTAAAGTCTACCTTAAAAAAATAGTACAATAATTTTGGGAGTACAAAGTATAGAACGTGTAATGTTATATTTAACAATTAAAAATGCAGGGTGCCCAGTTAAATTTGAAGGATACATTTTACAAGTAGGTTTGTCTCGTGCACTATTTGGGACATACTAGAAGCTGTTATTGTTTATCTGAAATTCAAATTTAGGGGATTTGTGGTACAACACATTTATACTTTTAGTAACTTTTCATTTTTAACACCTTTTTTCTATTAATAGTCCTTATAGGTAGTTAATAGAAAAAACTCTCTTCTATATCAAAAATTTCTTGATCGAAAGGAGTTATTTAGGGAGTAGATTAACGTCTGCCATTGACTATAGGTAGTAAAAAGGAGCTAGAGGTCGATATGGTCAAGTTCTTGTCTTTCTTGTTACTGTTGCTTTTAGATGTTAATTTTGTTTATCTGTGGTTGATAAAATACCAGCATTTGTAATTCCTTCCCCCATTACAAAGCTATTGTAATATATTCATTCAGTATGATAACCACAAAGTCCACTGCTTGAATGCCACTTTATTCATTAGGCTTGTCTTGAACACCCTAAAAAGTAGATTTCCCGCTCTTCCAACCACTCCTCCTTCCCTTTCTTATCCACCAAAGTCTTTATATTTCCCCGAAGCATTTACTAGTATTTGATATATGTAGTTACCTAAGTGTGTGACCTCTTTTCAAATTTCCATATAGTTTGAAATTATTAATAGAGCTCCAAAGAATGCTACTTACTACTTTATATATTAAAATATTTTGTAATTAATATATGGTATTGCAAAATGATATATTGTATTTTCCAACATGGAAAGGTACTATTCACAAATTTACTTTAGTACTTTCTTCCCTACATAATGATAGTCACCCACTTCCTTTGTGAAACGTCTCTGAAATACCAGCCTACTTCCTTTTTAACTGACAGTAACCAAACCATAGATTATTTAATCAACCAGCCTTTTGTGTGTGTATGCATATGGAGAATATATATACATGTTTTAATGTGTGCTCATTTGAAGATAAATTAAGAAAATGAAATTGAGTAATTTAAGTATTTTACAAATATTGTAAATAGTGCCACTCTTAGTGGGACATTCTGGTTCAGTTATAAATAGTTTTATAAACTGTATATTGCCTATAAGACATAAGTATAATGTGGTTTTATTTTAAAGCATACTTTTAAACATTTTTTCCTAGGAAGAGAAAAGAGCAAAACTTGCAGAGGCTGCAGAGAGAAGACAGAAGGAGGTGAGAGTAAAAGTAAAATTCTTCTTACCTAGATAATGAAGTCTGTATATATTTTTTTGATAGATGACTATTACTAGTAATATTTTCAATGCAAACAGCATATGATATCCTATAAATGTATATTTAAATATATTTTTAAAGTGATTAGTTTCTATAAATTACATGAAAGTGGTTATATCATTTAATATGAAAATTATTATATAGATGGTTAGATGCCCCTTTAATAAATACCCTTCCTTAAGATAAAATTGACAGTGTCTTATAATACACTGACAGATGAAGTAAGTTTAGGGGGAAATTTTGTGGGGTTACGAATAACATGGTGAAGACATTATAATATAGTATATAGTTTGTGCAGAGTTGTTGTAAATATAGTCTAATTCTTTCTTACCAAAACAGATCAACTCCCCTTCACATCTTTCCTGAAAAACCTAAAAAGCCAAAATCAGCATTGGGACAATGGATATTGATTTTTTGTTGCTTTTCTATACCTTTGACAAATTTCTTAAAGGCTGCATCTCGGGGCATTTTGGATGTTCAGTCTGTGGAAGAAAAGAGAAAGAAAAAGGAAAAATTAGAAAGGCAAATGGCTACAGCTGGACCCCCATCAGAAGGTGGACTTAGAGTATGTATAAAATTTAATTATGATTTAATTTAACTGGAATTAAAAAAAAACTTAAACAGCAATCCATTCAGTAATTTCCTCTTGAAATAGTTTATCAGAATTTTTTTTGAATTATTATAAAAGCATGAATAATGTAGTTTAGGAAAATCTCTATTTTAACAATTCATTGGAATACATTTGCTTTCATTGCTCCACACCAAAAATATATTTTTTTTTCCTATTGTGTCTAATTGTGTCTTAATGCTTAATACTAGCCTTCAATATGTAGAAACTTCAAGCAATATGGGAGGTTATAAAGAAGAAAGAACCCCAAACCAGTATTATTTGACAAACATTATTTCTGATCTCCATTTATGTATCAATCTTATTAAATTGAATTATACTGTAAATTCTAGTTTTATAACTTTCTATCACTGGTGATTGAAGACTTTTGGACTCTTCTGGCCACTCATTATCATAGTTATGTTAGTGTTAATTTAGGTAAGAGGTTTAACGAGGGTGGGGTGACACAATTACAATCTTGACTCTGGAAATATAATGGTGGACAAATTCCCTGTTAAAGTTTAGGAAAATAACAGTTCAGATACTAAGATTTTATCTTTCATCAATTTTTTTTTAAAGATTTATTTATTTATGCACACAAGCACTGGGGCACAGGCCAGAGGTGTGGGGGCAGTGAGAGGATTCACCACAGAAAGCCAGGAGCAGAACAGGCAGATCAACAGAAGTACACTGCTGAGGGGAGCAGTGGGCACAGCAGGAGAGGTCCGCTGCACCATATGGGTCCCCTCCTGGCCAGCAGCAGGGATCGAACCCATGCTGCAGTGGCTGCAGTTCACTTTATAGTGCGTTGCTTAACCCACTGCGCCACCAGGGAGGTCCCATCTTTCATCAATTTTTAAAGAAATAATTTTCTTAAGTAAATGTATTTGTGAAAAGGATAATGTTATTTTTAATCATTTACATGTAACTAGTCAATTATTTATGAACATTTTTTTTTCTTTTAGCTGATTACTATCTTCTCAGTTCAGCTTGGTTATACCTAAATACATATATGTACCTATAGCCCTAACCTGTGGAGCAGCAACTTAGGACATACTGAGCAGAGTGACTTGGTTCTGAGTATCACATAGAGTTAAGATTTATCTGTGTGTATTTGACCATTGTGTATTATTTCATCTAATTTCATTTAGCAAATAAAGTTAAAAGAAACTGTTTATCATTAGCTTTCAATAGTATTGATTTCAATATTAAGGTAATAGTTATAACTGTTTTGCTTATGTTTTCCTCTATCCCTATAATAGAATATAATATATCTAGTGTCTAGTAAGACATTTGAGAAACACAAGGTCAAATGTTTATCAGCAGTGTAAATACTTTTCAATATTCCACTGAAATAAAGATCTATGTCACCAGGTTTATTTCATATAAGATACTCAATAAACAAACAATTTGTGAAATTTAAATTATAAGATTGGAAATAATGCTGAGATTCACTATTTCATTGTCTAAGAAATGGAGGGACTGAGTGACTAGTCAAAGTGAAATATACTATTACAAGAAAAGGATACTTTATATACAGTCAAAATTAAGAAGGTACTTACAATTTTGCATGTACTCACCTAATAAACACCAGCTTTTAAACACTAAGAAAGAAAGGGTTTTTTTTAATTAAATATTACGCTTTCATGCTTATAATTTAAAAATAAATTGGACATGCATTTTGTTCTGGTGCTCTAAGAAGGTCTTAAAATGAAAAGCATTCCCAGTGTATAATTTAGTACCTTTTTTTCTTTTGTATACTATCCTCATAAAGAGTCTGTCTCTTTTAATAAAAATGACCCTCAAAACTATCAAGAAATACTTCCCTAGGAGTAGCTGATTCTCTTAAACCTCTGCCATTGCCCACTGTGTCATTTTCCCTTGGCATATTCATTATTTCTACCACCACACACTGACTTGAGGGACTTGTTCCTCCTTTCTTTCCCCTTGACCACCTGCCTCACTTATTGTGATCATATATTGAAATGCAGATTTTTTGACGTCTCAGCAATAACAGAAGGGAAAATACAAGCACTGATAATTAATCCTCAAATCCTTTGACCTAGTAGTTTCTAAGGGTCGCTAGCATGCCTGCCTCTTCTATAGGTTGGCCTGAAATGTCCTATAGTATAACTAGATTCTTCCTCACCTGATTCCTAAGTATGAGGGAGAATATCCTGCCCCTGTCTTACTGCCCTCCATGTATTCACTTCCTTACTAACACTGTCTCCTTTTAGCATAATTGGCATTGGTAATGCTAAGTGTCTTCTGAAAAGCAGCATTATTTTAAGAGTCCTGGCGATGATGGCTTTAGTATGCAAACTAACATCAGTGCAGAATCAGCATAGTACAGAGATCTAATGCTGTGGCTCTCAACCTTGGTTGTACTTTAATATTCTCATGAGGAGTTTTTAAAAAAGACTCAACTTGGTGTCTCACATAATACCAGCACAATGTCTGAAAGTGAAACTAGTCTTAAAAGATATATCATGGGAAATAGAGTCCCATGGTAAAAAAAAAAGAAAAAGAAAGAAATCTTGACTACTACTATAGTGTACACTGTATCCCTTTCTTAGACATTAAGACATAGTATTCCAGTCTCAAGTTATAAAAAAAAAAAAGTTTATTTTGATTAACCCTTAATTTTCAAAACATTTTAAACTCAGATCTTAATGCCCAGTAATATTATTTGGCTGCACTTGGAAAATACCACTAGTAATTCTCTAGTCTGATCCCAGTTGTTCTCTCAAAATGTACTTTGTAAGTTTAATAGATTCAATTAAACAGAACAACAAATGGAACAGTTTCTCAAGTCATGCAAGGGAAAAAATGCCAAATGATTTTGAAGATGTCTCAACTTCCTGACTCAAATAATAATTTTGAAATTTTTGTTGTAGTTTCATTGTTTTAGTTATGTGGTATTTTGTTTTGCTTTACTTTACTGATTTTTAGGTATTTGGCATCCAGCTAACCACTAATCGGCCCAGATTTTTTTTTTTTTTACTTCTATACATTTTTAAGCTATCATACATCTTATATCAGACTTTCAATGATAATGTAAAATTTCACTAGTTTCTGCTTTTATCTAAAATAATTTTACTTTCGTGCATCCCATATTCCTCTCTGTATGTGTTAATCAACTAAAATACTATAATATAACTTTAAATAAAATTTACTTTTCTCTGTATATTTTTATCTTTTTTAGTGGACAGTTTCATAAAGTATGAGTGGAAGAGTCTACTGCCAGCAACTTATATCAGCAATCAGGTGGACATCCTCAATTTAATATCTTGTATTTGAATAAATGAAGATTCTGACTTTGTAATATTAGTATCTGTAAATGCAGTGCTTTTTCAATATTAAAATATTGAAAATGCTTTTGATTTTCAAACTTAGAAAAGTACCAGATCTTTCATTAAATATTTATTTATTTTTCAATATTTGCTCTTAGTGGGCAATTTTCCATTTTTTGGTAGTTAAAACATCATTGTAAAGCATTGTCTGTAAAACTTCTGCATACATCTCAAATATTAATATTTTAATTATATTGTCCCTTTATGAAATAATCTAGATATTTATAATTGTGTGGTTTAGCGTTATATATTTATTTCATTATATGTGAAGGACTTACGCTTAAATTTATGGACTTGGTGCCTTTAAACTGATCATCAGGGAAAATAAAAAATCACTTGAAGGGCTTATGTGGAGGAACATTATGAATTTTTATAACTTAGTAAGTAATCAATATTTGTAGAAAATGTTTAATTTCTCCTAGTTTATTTTACATTTCTGCAGCTTATAAAATTAACATGGTATGTTTTATATTAGAATAGTTTTTTTTCTGAATTTATATGTTCATGGTACCATCCGAGGGCAGTGATGGTCTATTGTACAATATGAGACCAGAAACATCTTTGAGGTAATTAAATGAACTAATCTAGAAATCTGTATGGATTAAGAATGGTGATATATTTGTCCAAATTTTATAGCTGTGTTAATTCTTTTATTTACTCAAGAGTGAGCAGATTTATATAGATATGAAATTGCCACTGCAAATACGAAGTATGGAAGAAACATATGTAGTACTATATTCAAAAAGGTCTACTTTAAACAAAAATATGATGAGGTAATTCCATATGACGCTTAGTCATAAGCATTTTATACTTTTGTGCACTAGTAATACAAGTTTTTGGTAGCATTTGTATTTTTTTAGTTTTTCCTTTTAATATGTAACTAACTAAAATAGAAGAATTGCTATCTTTTCATCAGTTATTACTGATTGCTAATTCTTTTGAATGTTGAGACTGTAACCTGAAATCTAAAGTTTGCAAATACTAAGTGTCAATAGGAACTATAAATTAAATAGACCAGTTTATTTGATTTATAGAAAGGAAACTGAGCCAGTGTTGCATCCATCACTAAGACATGCTACATTACAGTATATTATATATGCTAATTTTAAGAGTTTGAACTATAATGCAGGTCTCTTGATTCTTTTTTGTAAAAATTACTTTTTCGATTATAGCATGAAATATTCTAGGAATATAAGGCAAGACACATAATCTTAATTTTCTTCAGCCTTTATGGGATTAGTGGTATTTTCATAAAGGATAGTGAAACCATTGAATTGTGTTATAGAAGAAAAAAAAATAACCTTATGAACATAATTAATCTTTTCAAGGTTGAAAGAAAATTGGATACTCTAATTGTTGGATGGATATGGAACCAGAGCATGTCATCCATAAAGTGTGCAATTCCTTCCTTCTGTTGTAATATAGAAAGGATAATCTCATCTGTACTACATGTCAAAGAATTACAGCTTGGGTTAATATAAACAAAAGGTTTACATTAGGGAATAATGCCCTGTTTCTGATAGCAGCTTATATACAAATACCATGCTTATTTACTGTTGAGACATGAATAATGTGCTGGTGTATTGCTTTTTGGGAATGAGAATATGCTAATCCAGCCACCCATGACCTGCCTGTGTGGATGTGATCATATTCCTCAAAACTCCATGGGTTTCATGGCCTAAAGGGTGATACATAAATGTTAGGAATAGTGTTAGGAAGTGGAAGGGAAGAGAGAGATTAGGTGTCTGATAGGAAACCAGTAAGTGACTAGGGGAAAAAACTGTATACACACATATACATAATACCCCTCATAAAATTATCAGTTCATGATGAAAATATTAACTTGGAAACAGTTTGTTATAGGTCATCATTTAAAAAGGAAAATATAATGCTTGGTACATCACCCAATCAAATTACTAAACTATAACTGAAATAGTAAAAATGCATATAGATGTAACTATCATGTTAAGATGAAAATAACTTAAATTGTTGCTTCTTAGGTCTAATCAAACAACATGGCTGATAACAAAAGTTGTATACTATTACACAGCCTTGGTTTTGACATGCAGCGTGCTTTTTTTAAACATCTCTGTGATACTATTGTTTCACTAATTGTATTACTTTGTAATTAATAGTTTTACCATTCATATCTTGTTAAAATTTCCCATACATGTCTTGTTAAAATTCTGTACTGCCTTATGAGGATATAAATATACATTTTTCTCATATAAAATTTGGCTTTGGCCGTCTCTATTAAACTTACCTAACATTTTATTTAGTTATCTGGAATTTCGGCTAGTTGTTAGGCAAATCTCAGCAACTTTCATCTCTGGGACTAATGAGATGAGAACTGGAGCTCCTTTGATATGTTAATAAAATCTCAATTTTTAGGTATGCCTGTTTCTTTTCATATATTCTAAAGATGAAATGTTATTATTTGTGTCGTCATATTTTTCTTTTTTTATATTTCATATTTTCTTTTTTTTAAAGATTTATTTATATATGCATACAAGCACTGGGGTGCAGGCCAGCGGTGTGGGGGGTGAGAGGATTCACCAGAGACAGAGTGGGGAGCAAATTAGGCAGATAGACTAAAACACACTGCTGAGGGGAGCTGCAGGTGAGGCAGGAGAGGTCTGCCACACCATATGTATGGGTCATCTCCCTGGTTAGCCTCAGGCAGGGATAGAACTTGTGCTACAGTGGCTGCGGTTTGCTTCACAGTATATTGCCCAACCCAATGTGCCACCAGGGAGGCCCCTGTGTCATATTTTTCTTTCAGAATTAACACTGTAATAAAGATTCTAGCTGTCACCCTTTGTACCCAAGAAGAATTTGACTTTTCCTTTTTCCCTTTAAGCATTTAAATTATTTTCACCCATAAGAATTATGCTACACTCTTAGGAGAAAAAGTAACTTATCAGTTTCATAAATAGGTAGGGGAAAGGTAAATATATGTGTATATCTGTGTTGAGATTGTATTCTTTTAACATTTTCACAGGCAACCATCTCAAATACCCATGACTACTGTATGTTCCATCTGTTGATTCAGTTGTCACATTGTGGCCATTTTCTGTGATTTTTCTTGAAGGCTACCAACACAAGGCATTTATTTATAGAGGAAACATAGAAGAAATTTTGGGTTAACACAAGAAGTTTGTGTCCCAACAACTCAGTTAAATTTCTTTATGGCATGATTTTACCCTGTTCTTTCTTTTGTAGGTAGGCTTCACCTTGCAAATATCGTCTAAATAAGATCTATGGCCTAAGAATTGAATAAATTACTTGACCCAGATACCAAAATTTTATTTTATACTAAATTACATTACATATTATTAGAACAACACATTTGACTTGTTGAGTGTTGAGCTTCAAGTTGTCCTCAGACAGAAAGACACAGGTTTAAGACATCTTCTCCAAACACTTCAAATATATTAGTCTCTTAGACTTGTGGCAAGCTTTTGAGCATCAGCAGTCCTGCTTTGGGTCAAATCTGTTTGGCTGGGCATTTACCTGGGTGGGAATGAGTAATTTTGGGTATTGTACTGGGAAACTATCCTCTTCTTCTTTCTCTGTGCACACTAACTTATTAAAGTTCTTTCACACTAGGATTTTGCTTTGTGTTTATGTGGCAGATGGCAAAACCCATTTAGCACAGCATGCAAATTTTGGAATCCCGGGTGCCCCTTAGTTTTACACACTTAACACTTTGACCAAAACAATCATGTGACAAACTGAAATACTGCCCCCTCAATTTTCTGGAGTAAGAAAGGGGAATTTGTTATTGTTGAAAAATGAAGAAAGTTTAACTCTGCCTGTACTCTGTAAATTGAAGGTCATCCCATTGCTTAGCTGCTCAAAATGAAATTTACTAGGTAACAACTTTCTTAGAACTCTCATGGAAAATTGCCACTTGAAAATTAAGCTTATTTCAGAATGATGTATTTGTTAGACTTAGTGATGTTAGATTTACTGATGTTAGATTTATTGCTGCTAGAAGCCCGCTGCCAGGGTGTCTCCATTACCTTCCCCAGAGGAGTCAAATCAGCAATTAAGGACAGAATGTGAAAAGACTGGCCTAAGAAATATGTCCTTGCCCTTTTATCTCCTGGCTCTGATCCCTAATCCAGAAGTATAAAAACCCCTCACCCTAGGCAACCAGCGCAGCTTCCCGCCCCAGGCTTGTGAGAGGTAGAGCGCAGTCAGTAAAACTTATGTCTTTGTTTCCACTATGACTCTGCCTATCTTTTCTAGTGCCTCGGCCTCTGACCTTTTGTCTGATCTTACAGTATTAATATAGAGACAAATACATTTTTTCAAATTTATCTTCTTTAATTCTTGAATCATGAGGACACTATTTTGCTGTTCATTGGTACAAAACAGCCCTGTCCTAGTATACAAGGGTATACAGAATTCTGTAACATCATTAGCTACAGTAAACTTACTTTACTAGATAGCATAGCAAAGTAGGATTAACTAAAGATATATTTAATAAGAAAATGCTTTAAAATAACATGAAGTCAATGAACATTTGACTGTACAATTTGCTTTGTCAAAATATAAACTATTGTCAGCTTATGTGTGTGAATTACTCTGTCAGTCTCAACACAGCCAGGTGTTCAGGTGCTTGGGAATGTGTGAAACAATTCATACACAATTCTCTAAGGGGTATACTTAAAACTTCCAAAAGTACCCCAGATATTTGGTCAGATATAAGGAACAAACTTTAAGGCAATCTTCCAAGTAAATGTAAACTCTTCTGAAGTGGCCTTTCCAGTAAATTATTACTGTTGGGAATATTCTGTACTTACAATGCTGTTGGGTATCATTAGTAGCACATGATCACACTGTCACTTTTTAAAAATTTTTAGCTCAAAAATCCTGCAATTATAAAATGTCTGGGATGCTTTTACTCTGTAGACATAAAACGGGCACTTCCTGTTGGCTTATCTGTAAATCCTAAATATTTTCTAGTAATAGTTGAGTCTCTAGCTAGAATTGTGTTTCTAATATTGTGTTCTAAATACTGTGTTCCTATATCAAGAAATAATAATTGGCTATAATTTTTCTAATTTAAATCTGAATTTGGGATGTATTTTAAGAGCTCATTAGCTATAGAAGCATTAAAAATAAATAGTGTTACTCTTTGAACATTTTTCATTAGGATGACAATTTTTGTTTGTCACCCCTTTTTCCAAAGTGATTTTTAGAGTATGTGAACTAAACTGACTACACAAGAGAAGTGGACACAGGCCAGTAGGAGAGCCCCCTGATATTGACCAACTGGTTTCATTTAATCTCTTTCTTAGCCTTATAAGTGGCAGAGACCACCAGGTAATTATCTGGATTCATGTCCTTCAGGGTTGGAGATTTGCTCTGGATGGGAGATGTTTTGCCATCCACACGGGAGATCTGCAGCATTCGGCAGGGGTCATGTTTCAACAAATACCCTGCAAAAGTCTCCCATCCTCCGCCCACACGGACCATGACGTGCTTGTTGTGCAGCATCTGAAATAAAAGCACAACAGAAGTGTTACATTCTGGGAATTCTAACAGTATTTCACATCAACTTCCAGTTCTAGAATTGTTATTTTTTTCTGTCTTGTTTTGCATGTCTTGTTTTTCTATTCCGTGTACAGTGTCTGAGTTAGCATACAGTTTATGAAAGAAGCTTTGTTTTTTTCCATGCAAGCACACCATGGATAGTTGTCCTAGGACCCAGCTTTGCCCAGCTATTGGGTCACGGACTATATACAACCCCTTGCTGGGCTCAGTGGGTCTGGAGGCTTCTTTCTGAAACTCCTTGTTCCATTATAGCCTTATCAGTGCTCAGGAACATTTCCTGCTGACCATCTCAAGCCAGTATTCTGTTTCCCCCTTAGGGTTATACGCCCCCCTCTGAATCAGAAATGAAAAGACCATGGAAATAGCTGCTACTGACTATAATGTTAAGAATTATAGAACATTCAATACAAACAGAAGGGAAAATGCACTCAGAAAACTCCAAGTCTTTCCCAGTCACTGTCTTCCAAGTTGTGTTATTGAATGAGCAAACATTTGTTTTCCTTTATGTTTATTCTTCCTTATTATGCTATAAAAAATCTAAAAGAACTTACCTTCAGACACGTGAGCCATCTACAACTTCAGATTAACAAGGCTACAGATTGAGAAAATGAGGACTATTGGGTCCTTTCAAGTTATTAAAAACATGTCATTTGTGAAAGTTTGGCCTGTGGAACACTGCATTTAATCTTGGCTTCTTTTACTATCAGACAATGGAGATTAAAAATGAATGTTTTACCATCACCAAAGGCCCTGCTGATGCTCTCACCTACTCATTATGTTATGATTATATACTAGCAGTATGATTTGGGAAGAGGTTGTGGTTGTTTTAGGGGCTGAAGGAGTCATTTTCCTTGTAGATTCTATAAAATCTATTTGAATTTCTTGCACAGTCTGCTCAAGATTTGGACTTCCTTGATCCCATTAAATGGAGGACAATTCCTTTTACTGCTTTTATTATCTGTTGAGAATCTTACAAAAGTTTTGTACTCTCTTTTGAATGTTCATATTCATAAAAGCTTGTCTGTATGTTAGGAGGTTCAGACTCCCAGAAATTCATCCATGAACTCAAGAAATTTTCATTCATGTGATTGAAGTAGCTTTAAAAATCCAATATTGTATAAGTTAGTAAAATATGAGCTGAATGGCTATAATTAAAACTATTAGACTCATGAGAATTACTGGTTAGTCTCATTTAGTGTGTATGAATTTTAGAATACAAAAGAACTTAGGAAATGTCTTTAAACGAGAAGTCTTAAAATTTATCTTACATTGAAATCTATTCATTAAACACAATCTCAGTGGAACTCCTGAAATATAAAAGAAGGTAAGTCAGGATTTAGGATTTAGTTTCCCCAAGTGCTACCAGTTGTTCTTGTTTTTCAGAGGAAATCATGAGATCCAAGTCTTTTATGTGGTTTCTTCAGAGTAGAACCAAGCTCTTCTGACTCCCAGTCTAATCCTACAATAGTTTCTCCTTATAAGATAAAATCCATCAATATTTTATATTTTTTATAGTTTTACTTGCCCATTTTCATTCACACCAGTTTCTGTGTCTGTTTCTGCTGCCAGTGTCAAAAAAAAAAAAAAAAAAAACACTTCAACCATTTCTTCCACTCTTCCAGAATATGGCTTTGCCTATTGCTGAAGTTTTTGCACCTCTTGACCCTGAAAATTAGTTAAGAGTTGCCCTGAAACATCCTTGGTATGAAGGCCTTTGGCAGAAAGCCCAAGATCATTTGACTGACTGAACGAGCTATTTCAAACAGAAAGAACCACCAGTCAGACATTTTTAAAACAATTATTTAATTCTGGAAAATAGTGAAAGAAATAAATATTGTTCTGTCTGGTGATTATGATCACTTAAGTATAAACTCAGCTTACAGATCCCTTAGTGAGTCCACAGGGCCATCTTAGTGAATCTGACGTGAATATGATTAACACAGGAATTAAATTTCTGTCCATTTCTTCCATATCCTTCTTATATCGAGTCAGCAACCTATAATTTCTCAAGGAAACCAGTGGTCAAACTAGTAACTGCTTCAAACATGGTATTAGGGCTTCATCACAATTCTGATGAGACATTTCAATATTCTCCCTCAGAGTATTCTTGGTCTCAAGAATAATAAAATTTTATACTCACTTGTATAAACAAAACCCCTACTGTTTAATTTAAGGAAAATACACTAACTATGAGCAAAATAATCTCAATTCCTTCTCCTTCCTACTTCTCAACACTTGTTCTGCAAGTTTATAATCTTCCTTCTAATCTTCCTTCTAAAACAGGGAAGCTGCAGAGCTCTGCTGGAAAAACTTGTTCCTTTTCAGAGATTAGTAATGTTAGACCAATTGCAACTGATTGATCCTTTTACTTTTTTGTTTGGTCATCTCCATTTCCTAGTCTTCTCTGTTATTCCAAACATACTCTCTATCTCCATTTTGACCCAACTACTGATGACCTTTCATCAGGGATAGTTTTCTTATTCTTGGCTCATTTACCTCTATCTATGTTTATTCCTTTTTTCAACCTTTTTTTTCTGGCAACAGAAAGTCCTTTGGCCCAAGGCCCTGCCTTTTATAACCTAATTCCCTCATGTAGAACCTAGCTGCATCAAACTTCCCATCCCTCTTCTTCCCTCTCCTCCCTCCCCAGCTTAACTTAAAATGGTTCACATCCTTCAGGAAATAAATATACCCAATTCTCTTGCACTCTTATACAAAGTTCCTTCCACCCCAGTCCTTACCTTCTTGCATATGAGATTCCTGATAAGTTTACACTAACCACTATCCAACCCACACAGTACACAGTTCATATTGCTTCTGTTCCTACCTCTTAACTGACTGCACAGGGAAAGAAGAACCAATTCTAGAATTGGCTTCTAGAATTATCAAACTCAATGGGTGGTTCCTTAATCTTTGTCTTTCTTATCTCTCAGGTAAGATATCTTACAATATTCACCACTTCTTTCCTCAAATGTCCTACTTTATTCTCTCTGACAAAATCTCTTTTCTGTATCCCCAGCTACTTATCTGATTGTTCTTTGTCTGCATCCTTTGTAGGTTCTATTTCTTTTACCTATTTTTAAATATTGCTGTTTCAAAGGATTCTGTCCTTTCTCCATTGCCTTTCTCACTCTAATCATTCTCTCTTTGCAACCTCATGGTTTTCACTATCATCTGTATTTTGCCTCCCAAATTATAACTCTAGCCCTCCTTGCCTCCTACCTGAGCGTCCAGTCAGAAAAGCTTCTCAGTCTTCGGCCTTCCACTAGAAGGCCCCTAATACCTGCCCTAATTAGATTGGTAACACGGGTATTCTTTGTAACTAGTCAGATGCCAAAAACATTGTTCTCTCCTCTCTGCCCATCCCCTTCACCATAAATGTTTCTCAGGGTTTTTGTTACCATTGATGCTATTGAGTTTATCATGTCTCTGGGCTACTGTAAAGATATCATTGCATCTAGTCTTGCCCTGATTATCCACTCAGTAAATTGCCACCAAAGAGACTACCAAAAATGCAAGCTGTATTATCTCCTGCCAAAATGCCTTTACTAGTTTTCTCCCTCCCTTAGGCTGAGATTCAAGGTTCCTTACTTACATACACTATTCTCCATGCCCTGCCAGGCTCATCTACCCTACTTTGTGCTCTAGGACCCACGGCATTTTTTTAATTTAATATTCCCAGATAACAATTTTTCTTTCACACTGTTTTCTCTTAAATGTGAAATGCCCTTTCTGCTCTGCCTGCCCTGCTTACCTAGAACATAAACATTATTCCAATTCAAACATCACCTTCAGCTGAAAAATTCTCCAGGATCATATCCCTTAGTGGATAAGGGTACCCTTCCCTGTTTAGTTTGCACATGATTTCACTGTTTCACTTACCTACCCTGAATTAATTGCAAATTTACCTGTATGCCCCTTTCGACAATATCTGAGCTTTCTGAAGAGATTGACGGAAATCTCTAATTTTTGAAAACTAACATGTAAACTGAATATTCTCAAGTCAGATTGTCATGTTCCTTTTCATTTATTATTCTACAGACTCTACTCACTCTTCCCAATCTAGATATCATTATCAATTATTACTCCATTGTATAGAAAAGAAAACCAAAGCTTTTGGGAGAAGAACTGATGCTCTTAAATATCTGTTGCAAAATCACACAACAAATCAGTGGGCGGAACATAAACAAGAATCCCCTTTCCATTCTACTATAGCTACTTATTCTGTAAAACTCCTAGATTTGTTTTCAGGCCTGCTTAGTTACTTACTGACAATTTAGCACAGGCAAGAATTCGCAGTACCAGAAATAGTAATAAGTAGTTTAAGTAGATTAAATGCTCATGTAAAATGACATTTGGTGTTAAGTTCTCATTAAACCTAAACAAACAATGACTCCAATTTTAGGAGATAAGCCTTTAGTGACCCTAATATTTTTCAGAAATAAACATGTGTAAAGTGCAGGTAATAGGATAGAATATATTTATAGTCAGCTGTCTGTTAGCATAAATAGAACTGAGCTTTGCTTCTCTCTGTTCAGTGTACATTCACCTTCCAGCTCTTTTACTTTTGATCCATTACAATATTGAATAATTGTGTGTTCTCCATTCCAAAAACAATTCCTCTTTGCTGGTAGCCTCAGTGCACATGTCAATTGAATATTTAATGCTGGTTTTCTGTGCTATTCTTCATTGCACTTCTTCACAAGAAAAATAAGTTGGCACATTTGTCCAATATTGTATACTGCAAAGCAGTAGTATTTGCTGGTTGGTCCTGTTCTAGCTATTACTGTTTTTTACAACTGATTTCATTCTTCTCTGTGCCCTTGATCCTTCCAAAAGGAAGAAAATTCATTACTTAGAATCATTTCTCAATGCTGAAGGGAAGAAAACAAGATAATAACAAAAATCATGTCTCAACACTTTTTCCAATGACCTTAATGAAGTTCTCTAAGCAGATCTCTGTTGCAAACATTGCAAACATTTTCTTTTTTGATGTTTATAAATGATCCTTATTTTTTGCTTAGAGGAAAGAATCGGTATGCCTCAAAGCTTTAGATTTTTTAATAACTTCTAATGGAAGAAATGTTTCCATTCGTATGAAGGGCATTTTGTTTTATGACTTGTCCTGTTATGAGCTGAATTATGTACTATTTTCCTCTTCAGGTATACCAGTGAAAGGGGATTCATTTTCCTCACGTGATCATAGAGTCACATAGTATTAGGAAACCTACCATGTACCCATGGGCCAGGTTATCTACAAATATGCCTTGTTGAAATAAAGACAGTAAGAAGGAAACACTGAGGTTATTGGTAATGCTGACATTTCACAAAGGTACACAGAGGCAGAGAGAGGGTCACACAGGTTCCCCAGAGTGAGGTAAGAGATCCCATATCCTTTATTCTAGTACAGTCTTAGAACTGAACAGCTGCACCATTCCTAAAATTATTATACTAAAAATAAATTCAATATGTAAAGGTGGATAAATCACTTAATGTCATTGACCCAACAGTGGTTTATGCATAACAGCACTTTTGAGTACAAATTTCAATCTTATTTTCTAAACATTACAACAAATTCTACAACTCATCTACTTATTTAATTTAAAGAGAAAAATATGGGTTGAGAGGAAATAGCTCTAGATATCAACTTAGAATATAATGAAAATTCCATATTTAATAGAAATAATTACTCAACAGCTTCCTATAATTTCAAGGTCACTGTAGTCCTCAGGGGGTTAGTACACTGACTTGATGGTATATGAAAACAGTATTTGAGAAAAGAGATTTTTTTTTCCTTTCTAGTTATGTAGTTAGACAGACTGGAATCACATTAAGTATAGCTATTAAGAACTTAAAACAGGAAAAAGTATTTGTATTCTTTTGAGGGACATTTGTTAGTCTTAGAAACAGAAATACATTTATTATTTTTCATTAACAAGTTACACTTGATATTTATGCAGATCATAGAAAATTATAGATTTGAATGAAATGAAATAAAATAGGTTATGTCACACAGGAGAGTAGGAAAGATTCTGGATTTATTGGTAATGTATTTGTCTTAAGGTGAAAAGCTATGGATATTTATAGTATATAAACAACAAAAAAATACAATACCAACAAAAGTAAGCAGTAACAGGGAATATCTTTTAGATGAGCAGAACTTAAAGTTAAAAGCTTCATGTTCATATTTGATAGCTTTATTTTCTCCAGCTGAGATCTGCTTGTTTTACATTAGTCTTAAATCATAATTCCTACGATAAGCTTCAGGTGTCACCATTTTCTCAGGACAACACTGACAAATTTGTTTCATTCTGACTTCAGTCTAGTCTTGGTGACCTTGAAGCCAGAGTGTCAGTCAAGTGCTCTGAATATCAATGTCATTAGACCCTAAGGGTATAAAAGCTTTCCAGCAGGATGCTCTTATCATCTCTCACATTTCACTAATCCATACCCTACTCCAGTGCCAGAGTAATCTTTCTGAAAGGAAAATTTAATCATGCTACAGCATTGCTTAAAAACCTAAGTGGTTCTCCATTCATTTTCTTTTTTTTTTTTTTCTCCTTCAGAACCATGATGATTTATTAACTATTTTTCACCGGTGAATATCCAGTCCTCTAATGTGGTTTCTTACTTGAAATGCCAAGGACACCTTTCAGTAATAGCACACAACAAATATAAATGCATTTACTTATAAAACTTGACTTTTTAGTGTAAACCTGGAAACCAAAACATTTTGATTGTTTTCTAATATTCATTATTGAACATGTCCTGCATCAAGCCCCTTGATTCTTTTTTTTTTCATTTTTTATTAAAATATTTTAAAATTTACATATACTTGCCATTAATTGTAATCCCCATGTATTCCCCATCACCATCTCACCAGTG
>JAGFMF010011630.1:89515-109558 GCA_019455555.1 Galemys pyrenaicus
CAACACACAAAAATCAGTAGCCTTCCTCTACACAAACAACCAAGCTGAAGAAGAGGAAATAAAGAAAACCACCCCCTTTATAATTGAAACTAAAAAATCCATTCATTTTCTGTAGTGTTTCTCAGCCACTTTCGGCTCCAGTCCATCTGAGGAATATGACTCATTTTCATTAGCACAGGAATTCTGTGGTCAAGATCCTGGGAGAGTCGTGATGTGTGCAAATGGGGCAGACCCCACAACTTCAGAGTGGGCAGACACACTCATAATTTAGAAGGGAATTTGCCAGTGTGTCTGCTACCTCTGACCTTCCCTTCAGCCATGGGAACAACTAGCCTGAGATAAAAAGCACTTGATGGTCTAGCTACTATTCCTTCTCACCAACTGCCTAGTAGGAGACAACTCACCTAAATTTAGATGAATTCAGTCTCCTGGGATATCATATGTTTCCTAACACCTCCCTGTCAACCTCATTCGCTGTGTGTTTTTACAAGCCATCATAACTTGAGTGAAAATATTGTTTTTAGAGTGCAGTCATCTGCTCTCCTGAGAAAGAGTGTTAAGTTAATTTATAAGACAACAGACTCTGTCATCATCTAATATTACACTGAAATGGCATATGCTCAAAATTGGGCGACTGGGAATTCAGCTGTCTGGCTGGGGTACCCTGCCACATGGAGGAGTAAGACGGCAGGTGTTCAATAGCTAGTTTGTCTTGTTGAATGCCTGATACCTGCATTTTCTAGATAAGTGATGAGGTCACCTTTTAATGGGGCAATTGAGGCTCTGATAATCACAGATGATGTGTGAAGATTTTTTTCTCAAAGGTTTAACTATGTCCCAATCTCTCTGGCTTCTTGAAATTAAAAATGATTAAACACTGACTAAATAAAAAAGGCTCTAGAATTGTCACTTCGTTGTTTACAAACCAGTTTTCATATTTTCTATCTTGTTTTTATCTTCCTTGTTTACTATGCCCTTTTCTCAGATAAAGCTTCAGAAACATAAATAACAGTAACCACAACAGATGCTATCTTTGTTTTTTCTTTACCGAACTTCCTAGATATGGTAACTACTAAATAGTTGACATTAACCTCTCTGTGCCTGTATTTCTCATTATAGACTTATTACAATGATTCCTTTTTCCTACAGTTGTTTGCATACATGTCAACAACAGTACCTGTTATGCAATATCTAACCATAGACTGTACTACTAATAATATTGTTGTGATGGTGATAGACTTCTTAGAGATTTTATTCATTTAATTCTTTGAATAACTGTAAGTAGTTTGCATTATTATTTCTCATTTACAGATGAGTAAATTGTAGCTCAGGTAGGTTAAGTACATTGTCCAAAGGCACCTAGCTAGCAATGGACAAAGTTTCAATTTGTATCCAGCCTTTGGGCTGCTCACCTTACCTTCCACGTGTGGCTTTTGTTGGGGAATTCTGGACACTGTGAACACTAACTGAAGCAGTACAAACTCTCTACTGTTTGTTCAATAAATCCTTTTGTTGGATCTTGAGGTTGAGTGCAATCGAGTGGTCTTGCAATTATACCCACAGGTGAGAATGCACAGTGACCTGTCCCCACCCTGGTCACTGTCCCTGAGTCCTGTTTGAGTCTCTTTTAAGAGTCTTTTGGAGTGCTTCAGTGCAGGCTGATCTTACTTTTCCACTGCACAAATAGAGAAAGAGCTTCAGAGAGGTTAAGTGAGTAGTTCATGGACATATAGTAAGAACACAGAAATGAGTCTTTGACTCCCAGTTTTGCATGTGTTGTTTTCATTAGGGTGAATATATTCCTCAGATCCTTATTTGAAGGATGCACATTTGCAGAGTACTAAATGTTGATAAATGGGGCTTCTAGTTATTAAAGATGGCCAGAAAAAAATTCTAGTCTGCTTTTGTTATTTTCTCTATGGAAGGGAGAGATTCATTTCCCAGGATCATTGTAGACAAATCACTCTCAGTAGCTTCTTTCTAAAAGCAAACATGAGAGGAGCAGCTAACAGATGAATATAACGATTGACTGGCAAAAGTTCCATTTGCATCTGCTAGGAAATATATATAGGAACATTTCATGCCAACTGTCTGTCACTTTTCATTTAATTGTTATGTAAGGCCTCCATTTTCCCATTCTTCACTAAATGAAATTAAGAAGCCTTTTCTGCATTTTAATTACCAGTTCTATGGCACCATTCCAGACAAGGAAAGCAAAGTTATGATAAATATTTTATAGAACACTCAACACAGTGAAAGCGATGAGGTGGAAAATGCTAGTATTGGAAAAAGAAGAGCTCAGAGAGGGAAGATTTGCAGTTGGTACATATAGGATTGAAACTAGAAATCATCTACCCCGAAGAATTAACTACTCTTGGATGATGGGCTCCAAGGGGCAATGAAAAAACCACTCCTTACTCTAAGCAAACAGGGTTATGTTTTCTGATTCAATCTGAACTCCATTTTTACGTCTAAACACTGATACCCAAAACCAACAGACTGGGTGCTGAGAAAGCCAAAGGTTAATGTGGTGACCAGGATATTCAACAGTGATTTTCTGCCTGGGGTCCTTCTGTGTCCTGAAAGGTGAAATAATGTTTGTGACTCACACTGGAAACACTGTTACTTAGTCATTGATTTTTATCATTTCTTCAGTATGGTGGTAGATCCATTAGAATGAAAAGCAAAGATCATTGAATATATTCTGATCTTCAGTCGTGACAAAATACTTAAAAACATGAGTTTCCTTTTCAAAAACTCTTTCAAATGAAAGGAAAGTAAAAAATCATTCTAAAAACACAAAGGCAAAGGGAAATTGAGAGGATATAGCAGACTAAAAGTCAATACATTTTTAGAGGATGGAAAACAGATGAATTGATAAGTCGTAAGTCCAATGCAGAGTGGAGAGAACTGATTTAACTAAGTCTGAAATGACAGCTGCCAAAAGAAAGTAAGCCAAATGATGTTTGGAAAGTAAAGGAATGCAGGTTTTAAAATCATCATCTACTTCCATCAGGTGAGGGGAGTAGTGGAGCTGAAAAAAAAAATTTGATTGGAAGTTGGCATAAGTACTAATTAGCCAACTAGATTTACTATGCTATACCTCAGACTTACTATTTATGTTACTACCCCATAGTGCTGGTGACTACATTTTCACATCAGGGTATCAAAGGTACATATATGCAGAAACTGAAACAGGGATACTCCTATGATACAGGCACAGGATGGACAGACACACAGATACAGGACAAAGGAAATGCACTGAAGAGTTCATTATAGAGCCTAGAAGGCAGTTACATGGGTATGAACTTCCCTTTATGTTTGAAATTGTTCATAACAAAATGTTAAAGGAAAAATTCATTCGATCCAGCTTATTCTCATCATGTCCATTGCTATCTACATTATTCAAATCCCTTCGTCTCACCTGGATTAACATAATATAACATTCAGGATGCTCTTCCTCCTTCTGCCTTGGTCTCTCAGGATATTCACAACAGAGAAAGTTGGGGATCTTGTTAAAACAGATGTCACATCAGGTTACAAAGTCATTTACAACCTAGCGTGGCTTCCCGTTTTACTGGGTATGAATTAGAGTCTTTCTGGCATTCTGCTTGGAATGCCATTACCTCTCCAAACTCATGTCCTAATAGGAGACCCTCTTGTGCTCTGTTAAATTCACCTTGACCTCCTTGCTATTTGTTAAACACCCAGGGTTACTCTAGACATGCCTATACTCGCTGTTTCTTCTGTCTAGAATCCATTTCTCCCCAAAAACTCAGGAAACTGCATAATGAACTCCTTATTGCCATAATGTCTTTGCTGACCTCTCACCTTCTCAGTGAGGCTCATTCCTAAAGACTATTTGAAATTGCAGTTTCTACTGCCGGCACTTTCAGTCTGCCTTACCCTCTCCTTTACCTTTCCTACCCGGCACAATATTTACCACTTTTTAGTAAGTTGTATAATTTAAATATTGACTCTATTTATTGTTCGCACAGTATAATCCTTCCCAACTACAGTTTCAGACACCCAGTTAAATTTGAAACTTCAAATAAACAATACATACTCTCTTGGTATAAGTATGTTCCTTGCATACTAAAAAAACTGTGTCAATTATCTAAAATTCAAATATAACTATACACCTTGTAATTAATCAGGAAGACACAAACATATACACACAGGAATATAATGTTTAATATTCGCAAGTAAATCAGGAATCCTTTTTATCAATTTCTGATGTATCCTTAAGCTCCTTAGACACTGCTTGTTTCATAATGTATTTTCATTCAATATATACTAGATGAATAAATGATAATGTATTTTTTTCAGAATGAGCCCTTAAATTTAAGGAGTTATCCAGTGATCCAGGAAATAGAGTCCAACATAAGTGCAAATTAATGTCTTGGGTGACACATGAAGCAGACTGGGAAAGGAGAGGAGGACAGAGATGAAACTGATAGATGAGCTGTGCATCAGCCTATGACATCACTGTGGTGGGGTTGGCAGTTCTCCAAGGGGATCTGATTTGACCCAATTTTGGTATTGCCAATGATGCTGGGAAAATAGGAGGATGTTGTAGAATAAGGGAGATGCATGAGACTGAAAAATTATCATTTTCTACTCTTGCTACACTGCATTTATATGTATACCATGTTGCTATTAAAGTTGTACTCAGATTATGCATATTTGGATTTCCCCCCAACACCAAACAAAAGTGTAATAATAATATCCTTAAGACTGTGACATGAACTTAGGGTCTTAAAACTTTGCTGATTGTATTTTTCCCACATAGCTTATTTATTTTACCCTTGTCCATAAGGTATCCCTGACTCTTGAACCATTATAAGACTCAGTATTTTCTCTTCCAGAAAAACCTTCTTTCCAAGATCCTGAATTCTTGTTCTTCTTATTTCCCCTTATATTCTAATAAAAGGCCACACATTTTTTCAGAGCTGATCACTTGGTAGAAGTATCCTCTAATTCTAATTGACTCCAAAGACCGTCTCTGAGTTACAAAAATATTGCTCTTTTACTAACTCAAATTTCTCAGGCTATTAAAACATTCAAAAGCATACAAGAAAATTATAAATCAATTTCACTCATCAAAATTATAAATCAATTTAACTCATTAATATAAATGTTAAAATATTACTTCTACATATTTCATAAATATTTGTCTTTTTTTTCCACACAGCTATATTCTCTATTCTAAATTCAAAAACCCTACTTTACTGAATATGCTATTTCAACCCTTCATTTTCTGACTGAGTAGGTGAAATTTGGAGTTCAATCCCAAATTGTTCAGTCTTCTTAAAGATGAAGTCCAAAAGAATTAAACAATTCATCACTGCCTGGGTCTGTCCATCCTGGCTTCAGACGTTGGTCACATGTTTGAATGTAAATAAATGAGACTTTTGTTCCACTGAGGCACCCAGCAGTATCCAGGGGGAGGATGACACGACTCTGTTGATAAAACCACACATAACTGAAGCCTGAGAAAACTAGAGCCACAATTGCCTGCTCAAATTCACTCCGCTTTCATACATGAATTCCCAACTTTTATGACAAGAAGTTCTTTGCTCTGCAATTGACCTTTACCTCCAAGTCTTATGAAACTGTAAAGAAGTAGAAAGGTTTGGGAGGGGGAGTTCTCTGAATGAGAACTAGGCAAAGAGAAGAGATAGGAGGCTGTAGGTGGCGGTGTTGAAGAATTCTGGTATTTCTCTTTTCCTGTCAAAGTTCAAACTAAAATTTTTATTAGTCTACCTCCTATGTTTATACGCCCATAATTTTACAACACTATATTCTGTTTCTCTTGCTCAAAGTTTTCATATAATTTGTGGGTATGCACAAGCATATTAGATACACACAATTAGAGAGCTAACTTGTGTGAACTCCCTGTACTACTCCCATATATCCATCCATTTCCACCTCCATGTCTTTATTTCCTTCAAATATGATTACAGGAATGCTGATTGTCTGACTAGGTCCTGATTAGCATGTTGGAATAACATTCTAATTGTCTTTTCCATCTATCTTAAATGGTATACATTTTCTCATGATAAAATACACAAAACAAATACTCAGCCATGTGGGTCTCTTGACCACTTCCTTGTCTCTCTATATAGCCCACTGAATGTGAGGGTGTGTTTCTGTTTGAACCAATATTTCCACGTGTATTTCAAGAACCACATAACTATATCCCTGTATGTCAATGAGAAACCATGTTTTGCTTTGTGTTTTTTTTTTCTGATAAATGCTTCCTTGTTAATTGAATAATATTGCTGAAGGTATATCTACTAATACTAAAAGAACATCTACTCATCATTGATAATTCTAACTGGTATTCCTTAAAACTTTGTTTCAAATTCAACTAAACCTTTAGTATTTTTTTTTTAAATAAAAGGTCTTATATATAAGTCATCCCTATCTCAAGTATCTAGGAGGCAAAGCTGGCAGCTGGGTAACTCACTCTTATTCTACACCTTCCTACTTTTACCCTAAATGTCCTCTTTTGTTTTTCTAATATCTTTTAAGGTGATTGAAAGTTCTTGCCTGTCACTTTGTGATTCATACTCCCTAGCATCTAGCCAGCTTATGTCTCAAGATCCAAACAAAGGTTTCTTGTGAATGTTGAAGCCACATTAGTGACTAACGGATTCTAAGATCTCTCTTCTTTCTTTTCTTGTGCTTAATACAATCAATACATATTCTATTCTTCCGTGGAAAGAGATGCTCTATAATTTATTTACTCATTAGCTTCTGAAGGTATGTTAGAAGTAAGACAGCCTGAGACCTTGGCAATGCTAGCACTGATGTCTAAGTGCTCAGATGACTATGGAACCCAATCTGCCAGGGGTTTTTGAAATGCAGCACCACCACCTACAGCCTCCCATCTCTTCTCTTTGCCTAGTTCTCATTCAGAGAACTCCCCCTCCCAAACCTTTCTACTTCTTTACAGTTTCATAAGACTATTATCCAGTCTCATGGCTCTTTCATCATCTGTTCATTCTTAAATCTCAAACTTACCACCTTTTCTCTCTGTCTCTGCACATCCTAAGGGTCTACAGGAAGGCAATTTTATCTGATTTTTTTCATTTTGAGCTTATTTGATCACTTATGGCAGCTATTTCTGTTAGCAATTCTTTATCTTTGCAGGAGTCTTGTTGTCTGTAGTCTCAGTGTTATTTTTATTTCCTGTCCCCATGTACACTTTTATAGACTGTTTTATTTCCAATTTTCTTTGATTCTTTGAAGCAAAACCAAGTCCTCACTGCATGTGCCTTATTTCACATTTCTTTCTAGTCTCACATGATTTTATTCATCTCCCATATATCTTCATCAAGCTTGTTATGATAAACGTTTGCAAGGGATACTATGAAGGCCTACTGGCGATAGCTTCAGTCCAGTCTTTAAGGGGCAAGGTACTTGCTACTATTTCTTAGAAGAAATTATCAGCATCTCAAGGACAAATAAAATGTTGCTGAATAAAGAGGGAGCTAAATGCATCTTCAGCTAAAGGAAAGCAGGTAGAAAAAAGGCAGATATAGAAAGCAACATGTATGTACACTAAGTGGTTCACCATTACCACAGCTAAGATGTGAGAAGGTCAGGGAAACACTGTGCACAGCTACAGCGGCTGATACATGTGGACAGTGGTCAGCTGTAAGAGGACGCTGGAGGCCTTCCCTGCCCATGAGACAGGAAGGTTTACTGGCAGATCTTAAGGAAGGGATTGGCATGATGATGTTTCTATTACACAAAGATTCCTCAGCAGATACATAGAGAAGTCAACACTGGAACAAGGGAAATTAAATAAGAAACTTCTTCAGTATTTAGGAAAGAGGTAGAAATAACTGAGATTGGTTTGAGATGAAGAGAAAGAGACACCCCAACATTATCTTTGTAGCTCTCTTACCTCCAAACAACTTCATAAATTAAGATCTTTTGATCTTAATTTTGTTTTCTATGGGACAACATAAAATTTTACATATTATGTTTCAACTCTCTATTTGGATATCTCTTCTGGGCCTGGGGGAGCACAACAGTTGGATTTGGGATCCCAGGACTTGGAAGGGGCTGTTTGAGGGGATGAACTAGAACAAATCTCAGTAGGAAATAAAGGAAGGTTTGATTAATGCCAGACATATTGCTTTGGATGGTGGGAAAACAGAAAAATCACAAAACAAAGATCAGCTGAAAAAAATCTGATACTAAGTAGTTACCAAGCCAAATTTTTTTAATTTAGGGTTTCTCTCAAGTCACCTCCTTATTTTCTAAACTCCCGTCACCCATCACCAGATATTTGTTTTCTTTCTTGAACAAGCAATTATTGCTTCCAGTTGCTCTACATTTTAGGACCACTGTATACACTTCTACAATACTAGCTTTGCCCTTTACTGAAAAACCTTTGTAATACACATTGTGGGTTCTTTACAATATGGCCAGAACTCTTTAGCCTCCTTTTACATGTATAACTTCTTTCCTTAGGCATCAGCCAGAGCTATACTATCTTACTCACTGTTTCCTGAATGCTCTCACTTTTCTTGAATAGAACATATTTTTCCCTGATGACTTATAGAAAGTCATCCCAAATCTATTTCCTTCATGGATGATTTCATGGTTTTTATACTTTCCTATATCCAAATCAGATGCTTTTTGTTCCTCCTTTGAATCACTCTCGTGACTTTTTAAAATCCTTTAAAATGATTTGTTTGCCTAACTTCTTATAAAATGAAGATGAAGAGGAAATAAATATGCTTCACATAAACATGGAGTCTTACTCAACACTTCTCTTCACAGTGCCAATACTAGATTCTTCAGTACTCTACCATTTCTTTCAAAAGATAGTTGCTAAGCAACTAGTATATTGCAGATAATATATTAGCAACTGAATCATTGTATAGGATAAATCCAACACTTGCCCTCACAGAATTAGAATCTACCAGGGAATGAGATATTGAGAAAACAAATGCAAATGTGACAAATGGTATAAAGGACAATTCCAGGGGGTTAAAGGTCAGAAACATGTTTTGAAAGTCAGTGTAGGTTAACTGACTCAGAAGCCATTCTTCATTTACTTCCCTTTCTTTGTCTCTACTCTAGAGACCATCAAATTTAAATGTTCACTTTTCTCTTATAAGAACATAACCAGTAACTTCACTGGTCAAAAAGGGACAAGGAGACTTCCAAAAGAAGTCCATGATATTGTCACCTCTCCTTCACCCTCTTCCTGCTTCAACTCAGACACACTGTCTCCAGTTTGCAGCAGTCCTGTTACTAACTTGAACGAAGAAAGTGAACACGGACACCAACATACTAAGGGCAGCAACGTAGATGGAAATAACTCCTGTCCATTAAGGATCACTGTATCAATAAACCAAAAGCAATAATAATTGATCTGCAAACCTCACTGTATACAAAGTTTAAGCTACTATCAACATAGTTTTCTGTCATAGGCAATCAAATCCAAGGCAAATGGATCCAAAGGTTAATAATCAGTGTTGGGACATCCAGGAAAACTGCTTGGAAGAAGACCTTTTGTGCTGAGTCTTGAAAGATGCTCAAGCATTAACCCACTAAGAAAGTTGGGGGCAGTAGTAGTTATAAAAGATCCCAGCCCTGGGAATCAAATTGATACACAAGGTGGTATACTCCTGGGTCACTAAAAATGATACAGAAGCATATGTAGAAATGATGGTAAAGAAACAAGAGGGATAATGTCCTAAGACCAGTCAGGCATCATCACACTATCATCACTCATACCCTGATGGGTCATTAAAGGATTCTACTCTCTAAATTCAAATACAAAGTCTGTGAAGGACTCTGAGGAGGAGAATAATGCATTTACATGTTTGTAAGTGCATTCTAGCTGCACTATGATGGTTAGGTGGGAGTAAAAGTGGATAGTGGGCCAGTCTAGAGGCTATTGCAGTGGTCCAAACTAAAGTGGGCCACTAAAGTGCTCCAACTAAAGTTGTTTACTGGGTCAGGTGGAGTATGCCTGCAAGAATATTTCTCGAAGTATTCCAGTGACCTCATTCTTATCTCATTTCCCCCATGAATTATGTTATCTTCTTCCTGTAATATACCACTGGTTCAGAAGTAGGAATCAAGTTATTTGCTCTAACACAATGTGAGAGTGGGTAGGTATACATTTCCCATTGGGTAGAGGAGAAAAATGAGACACAGAGGCAAACCACCACACTAAACATTTCATCAGTTTAGAGTTATTTTGGAACAGTCCCTGAAATTCAGGCTTTAAATCATGGCAAGTTACTTTGTCATAATTAATGTGTTAAAATCA
The DNA here is from genome assembly GCA_019455555.1 of Galemys pyrenaicus. Lineage (NCBI taxonomy): Eukaryota > Metazoa > Chordata > Mammalia > Eulipotyphla > Talpidae > Galemys > Galemys pyrenaicus. The sequence goes on from JAGFMF010011630.1 coordinate 99,822, forward strand.
ACCTGCACTCTAAAGTGTGGCTTATAAAAACTGTCAGCATAAAACTTGAGTTATAAACATTGATAAAATGTACTCTGGAAGTAAAACATTATTCTTTTCTGCTAATTGATTTCAGAGTATATAAAATGATATTATTTTTTTAAATCCATGTAGCACCCTAGTATTTTGAAGTGGAATTTTCTCTACTTAAGTTGACTAACTATTCACTATCAGTTGATTCTCTAAAAGCATCTCGGCCATCTTAGTGTTAATCCCAGTAAAACAGACAACTAACAGGACCTTGCATTTCTTTAGCTACCAAAATATTAGTGATAGAAACAATTATGTGTACCTTTATTTCAAATTTTTCTTTACTACAAAAGTACATCAAAAAATTTAGTAAGATCATGTATTATATCCTACTACCTCTCTTGACTATACAAATGAGTAAGTAAATTGATCATATTTGATGATAAAATTCACTACCTATTATATAATATTTGTCTCCAAATATTTTTAATTATTAATATTAAAAAGATTAAAAATCATTTGTTTATATGTAATTACCATAGCGTAGTTTTATGCTATGGTGATATAAGGGACATTTGGCAATTTCAGTACATGTTTTTGTTTCTTATAATTGGCAGATGGAGTTGTATTGGCTCTCATGGGTGAAGGCCAGAGATGCTACTAAACCTCCCATTACAATAATAAGTAGTACTGGGAAAATTGGACAGCCACATGCAACAGCATGAAACTAGACCACATTTCCCACAATATACAAAAATTGACTCAAAATGGGTAAGACTTGGCTGTAGGACCTGATACCATAAAATACATTGAAGAAAACATGGCAAAACACTGACATAAGATTCAGAGATGTCTTTGGAGAGTCAACTTCAATAGCAAAGAAAATGAAAAAGAATAGAAATAATTGAATCTATATCAAATTCAAAAGCTTTTTCACAGTGAAAGAAACTGTCACTAAAACAAAAAGACACCCTATTGAATAAAAGAAAATATTTGTCCACCATACATCCAATTGGGGTCTTACAGCCAAGATCTACAAAGAACTCATCTAACTCAACAAAAAGAAAAAAATAAAGAACCCTACTGAAAAAGGGTAGAAAAACTAAATAGGCACATCTCCAAAGAACAGATGCAGATGGTCAACAGGCACATGAAAAAATGCTCATCAATACTCTGGTCAGGGAAATGCAAATCAAAATTATGACCTCACGCCTGTGAGAATAGACTAGGTAAGTCAGACCAGAAACAACAGGTGTTAGTGAGGATACTGAGGAAAGCAACCCTCTTACACTGCTGGTGGGAATGCAGACTGGCCCAGTCCCTATGGAAAACTGCATGGCAGCTTCTCAAAGTACTAAAAATATATATACCATAGGCTGCAGCAAAATCCAGTCCTAGGTGTTTACACAAAGAATAGAAAAATACTAATTTTAAGGGAAATACACTCCCATGTTCCTTGTAGCACCATTTTACATAGCCAGATTATGGAAACAAACTAAATGCCCCAAAGCTATCAGAATGATAAATGTTTTCCATTTGTGACAACATAGATGGGAATGGAGGGGATTATGCTAAGAGCAGTAAATTAGGAAGAGAAAAACAACATGATCTGGTATTTGTGGAACACAGAGAAACAAAATAAAGGGTCAGATAAAACCAAACCAATAACAAACCCTAGAAATCTGACCATAGAAATGAGGCAACCTGAGGAGATGGGTAAAGGGAAAGGGGGGATGAGGACAAAGTGGGGAGGGAAAACAGTGGACTGTGGTGGAAGTCATGGGTGCTTCGGTAGTGTGATGTGGTGACAATAAACACCTGAAGGGGGGAGATCCTAAATCTCTACACCCCAAAGTTGTAAATCAATGTTAACTCAAGTAAAAAAACAAAAAAAATCAAACAAAGACGCTAATAGTGGAGATGTGGTGGGTGTATTCGATTTTCTTGTAAGACACCAGTGCCTTTCTGAAATGCAGTCCTACAGAGGAAATGTGCACCATTTCATGTGGCAGAGATGCTTAGACACCTTGAAGACAGACAAACCACACAATTACTAAGAAGCCAGTACACCATTCCACTGGTTCTGTCAGTTGTTCAATATCACACACTTGAAAAGGAAAGAGGGACAAATAAAATCTCACAGACGCATCTCTACATTATTAACGTCTATTTCAAAGTGACTGACCTGTTTTCCCACCTTGAATAAATAATGCCAAAGAAACACGTAGAAAAAATGCAGTTACTTGATCCAGGCACTAGGTGGCAGCAGCACATAAGTGCGTGGGTTCATCCTGGATGTAAGTTTAGTCCTGCATTGTTTAAATTCTTTTGCAACAAAACAAATAAATATGTCTTCCCCAACATTTCTTTTCTTTTTTAAAGATTTATTTATTTATGCATACAAGTACTAGGGTACAGGCCAGAGGTTTGGGCAGTGAGAGAATCCACTAGAGACAGAGTGGGGAGCATAACAGGTAGACTGATGAAATGCACTGCTGAGAGGAACAGTGGGTGAGGCAGGAGAGGTCTGACAAACCATGTGGGTCACGTCCCTGGCCAGCGGCAGGGATGAACTCATGCTGCAATGGCTGCGGTTTGCTTCATAGTGCATTGCTTAACCTACTGCACCACCAGGGAGCCCCCTCCCCCCCCCCCCACAACACTTCTTACGAATCCCTTGTATTTACTGAGATTAAAATAGAAATTATTAACTGGTTTTATTTCTTGTAAGAATCTACTTTATACTGCAGAATACTTGTTCCATGTGAGAATAACAAATATTTTTGTGCCAAATGGGTACATATACATATATATAGACACACTAGTTATATAAATATGTAAATTATATAAAAACAAATTTAATATATTTTATGTAGTTATATAAATTATATACATACAATTTATAATAATAATGGTGGTAGACATGAAACAATACTAATTATCCTATTTGGAGTATTCTATGTCATTTTATATATTTAACAACCTCTTTGGGAAACGTATACTATATTTTGGATTTCATATTACACCAAGTTAAGAATAAAATCCAGAGAGTTTGTCACTTGTCTTCAGCTAAAAGCACAGCTCAACAGTTGTGATTTACTTTCTGTTAAGATTTTCAATGAAAAACTGAGTTTTTAATTAGAGTTACTAATCTTTTTCTGTGGAAACAAAAGCACTGTAAGCATTCAAGAGGTAATAGACACTGAGCTTTTCTCTCTGAGAAAAGAGAAAAAAATTACAAAGGAGAAATGATAGATGGGGTTTGCTAGAAATTCTAATTAAATCTGTGAGCAAAAAACTCTGAATCAGGCCAAGTGGCAGCTGCACTAGTACATGACCTGCTGCAACAGCAGAGGTGGGGACACGTGTCAGGAAATAGATATCCTGGGAGAACAGTCATAATATCCTTGAATTTCATTTAATCCAGCTCTCCACAAGGCCCAGCTCTGAAGAGCCTTCTAGGAGACCTCCTGAGCTAGCTCAGTGAATATCTCAAAAGACAAAGCATCTGCTCTTGGTTGCTTAGCGACATCACTGTGCAGAACACAACATGTCTGTAGAGTAAGTGTGCTGTCCCTTGTTCGCCCAAGAACAGGATACCCTGCCTCTTTGTACTGCTGGCTTTGCTGCAGTAGTTAAGTAACAAAAAGGCCTGATCATCGGGGATTCCACATGCTGTGTCTCTAAAAACATGGATTAAGGAATATCAGCTACACATGTAAATATCATAATGCAAGCATTTCTTCTATTGCATGTTCTACTAGGAAGACATTCAGGGGGTGTATCTTTACTCATTCATATCTCACTCCACATGTTCCCTCACCAGACTTTGACAATTTTGGGGCACAAGAGGAAGATACTGAACTTAAAATCATTATGGGGAGAGAATGTCCTGAACTCCACAAACAGGTTTTATGGATTCCACCCCCATCCCAGACCAAAGAGATCCAAAGACTACAAATCCCATAATGTCATCACCACCAAAGGGAAGATTGCTGGGAAATAAAGGTGGAGTTAAGCAGCCAGGCTTGGTATATAATCAGATATGTGGACCTGGAGGGTACTTGGTTTTTTTCAAAGGCCTTCACTGTGTTATTGGGGTCCCAGTTCAGCAGAACTGGTAGGACACATTCACTAATTTATCTCTCTTTCTCTCTGGGTTATTCCTTTCTTCATTTGCACTTTTTGTATATAAATCTTTTATTAACCTTTTGTGTGTGTCTGCAGTTGAATCTCATTATAAATCCCTTTTAAGTGCATGAATGAGGATCCATGGTCAGGCCAACCCATTCCACAATGGGGTTGCCCTGTAACAAAATGACATAAATATATTTCAAACTTGACTCTATCACTTAGAAATGTCTGACTCTGGCCCTGCCAATGTCTCAGGTCCTCTTATATAAATCTATCTATATAGCTTCAGGATTTGTTTCAAGGTCAAATGTTCTTAATTCAAGGTGTCTGTAACTAGTCAGGTGTAAGTTTGTGACTATTTTTTCTTTGTTTCTAAATCATGCCTTTTGTCTTTACTATACTGTTTTAAAGTTAAAGATATAGATAGCTGATTTAATTTAATATTGGATCCAAGTTAGAATCAAGTTATTTGTAAATTAAAACATCTCATCAGAAAAACATGTTATTCCTTATTAAAACCATCCTTGACTTGCAGGTACCCAATGTAGATTCCACCAAAATAACAAAAACAAATCCAGAACGCCACTATTCAAAAGACTCTATTATTTTCACATTAGTAATTCTCATACCTTTAATTTTTATCACAAATTCAAAACCTAAATATAATCACAGTTCTAAATCTAAGGTCACAATTTATATTTGATGACCTGCGAAGTGGCCATTCCTTGTCATGTTTATCCTGACCTTTTGGGGAAAAGTTAGTACTTCTATTCTTCCAGAGCACTAGAAATTTTAGCTGGGGACAGAGCTTCCCAGAATAAAGGTTACCTGAAGCTAAATGTGGCTACAAGTCTAAGGTACGGTCAATGACATATAAGCAGAAGAGTCAAGTGATCGTTTTCTGGAACTTTCCTTAAGTAGGCACCTTGCTTCTCCTCTTACTTTCCTCTATTTTTCTGCCTGAGTCTCCCAGGACCATGTGTCTGAGACTCACCATTAGCCGTGGCAGAAACTGGGTTACTGAACTGCAAAAACCCTGACTTTCAGGAACTGAGTCATCAAACCAGTCCTGGAATTTTATGAAGGAGAAATAAATGTCTGTCTTCTTTGTCACTGACATCATTTTGATGAGATGCTGGGGTCAGAGAGTGGGAGCTCTAGGTTACCTCTGAGAAAGTTTCAGTTGCACACAGAGAATTTGCCAAAGAGACATGGCATTTGGTTATATCTAAAAAGTTTAGATTTATGAGAAGGAAGGGAGGAGAATCTTGTTCAGACACAAATGGGCAGAAAGGGTTGCTTTTTCCTAGAGCAGAAATTATGCTGATGCAGTGTTCTTCTTTAAGGAAGGTGTTCATTCTCTCATGGAATTGTTATCTATTGTTAATCACTCTTAGGGCTTGACTAGGGTGATTTGTAAGAACTCAGATATGGAGATTGGCCCCCAATCTCTATAACCCTACCTGGTCTGAGCCTCTGGGCACTTTCTATAGAGGTCTGACTGCATCTAAGGTGTTCCTTTCTAAGGATTGTTCTATTCAATTCTGGTTAAAGGGATTTCTACACCCACTTCCAGTTTCTGGTCTTGTGACACCTCCATTCCCAATTTTAAACTCTAAGGTTCCACTGCTGCACTATTTGCTTTTGTTACTCACAACCATTACATCTCCACATTCTTTTCGATCTCTCAACTTTCAAATTCCTACTTTATGTTTCAATAGTGCATGTTGACTTTCATGAAATATGTTGTGTTTATTAAGCAACCTGTCATGTGCAAGGCCATATGCCAGAGAGTACTTGCCCTAAGAGAGGAATTAGTGATCCTCTCTGTCTCCAACACATCACACAATGTAGTTTCTTCCCAGTGAAAGGGAAGTTGGGGTCAGTATCCCTTAACATGAAAATGTAATCTAATAGTCCCAGGTGTCTGAGGAGAGGAAGGAAGGTTTGCTGGAGGACAGGACTTTAGGAATAACACTGAAAAATGTGATGTTAAGGAATGGGCAAAGAGAGGAGGAACATTCCAGAAGAGGAACAGTATTTCTAAAAGTCTATGATCAGGAAACAGCACATTGTTTTGAAGGAAGAAAAACACAATAAGGTGGAAGGGACACACCAAACACAGGTGTAAAGGCTGACCAGCATGGTCTGAGCTTCTCTATTTTTTATTGTTTTCCCATCACCTTCCAAACTAGGGGGACGGGAAAAAAAGTACAGTAACAAGAGAGGTGCTGGAGTTCATAAAAAAGAAAATTCTAGTGTCCATTTTACAGAATTTTCTTGTGGGTGGAGAGATTTTAAACCCACACCACATTTCCCTGACTGTAACTTCCCCCAGCTCCCCAGAGGGAGAAACACTGTAGTGAAAAGATAACACTTAATGGGGTCATTGTTTGGCCCTCTTTTATATAAGAATGAACAGACCAAACTAAAATATGCAAGTCATCCTTCTCAACAGAAAGCTTCTTGTTCCCCTCTCTCTCCAAACCTTCTTCTCATTTACAAAAATGAATAAATAAAACCCTCTTCTTTGATAGAAACTGGCATCTCTGAATTTTTTGTTTCCTTTAAGGAAAATTGTTGACATATACACGTTTAACATCCTCTGTGGTACCAAGAAGTGAGTTGGGAAAATCCTTGAAGAGAATTAAATACCCCAGGGAGGACAGGAGAGGGCGAGTGTCCCTTTTAAGTCTATTTACAGTATCCATCCAGAGAATGAAAACTCAGCATAACCACTGTAGGTTTGAAAGCTTAAATTTCTGTAGTTTTCCAGAATTGTTCAAGTATAATATAAAAAACTGACTGTTGGTCCTCAAATAAGCTAAGCTCTGTACTAGCTCTCCCTGTCACCTCTGAACTGCTTGCCTGCTCATTTCGCGTCTAGTTCCTTTTCATCATTTAGATCTCACTTCAAATATCACCTCCTTAGAAAGGCTGTTCCTCAGAAATTTTGTAGACTAACTCCTCTGAATTCCATTCCACAATATTGCACCAATCTTTCCTTCTAATATTTACTAGAATCCCAAAATACCTTGTATATTTGCTAACTTGAAAATAATCTGTCCCCATAAAAAAATACAATGCTTAAAGGCAGTGGCCTTATCTTATTCACTACCTTATTTTCAGAAGCTAAAAAAGAATGTGTGGAATATCTGTTGAATAATGAAATGGCCGGACTTCTAAAATATATTATTATAATTCACATTATAGATGGTATGCAGATTTTAAATAATTTGATCAAGGTTGTGCAGCAAGTCAATGGCAAATCACCTGACCTCAAAGACTCACTTAAGCTATGTTTCTTCTCTTACCTAAATTTTTTGGGGAAAAGTGATTTCTTCTTAAAAAAAAAAATCTTTTTCAAGATTGATTTGTTTCTTCTCTCATTTGTATTAATGTCCAATCAACTTTTCTCTTAAAATACTATTTACATTGTCCATTTTTTTTAACTTCCCATTCTCTCAGTTCTTTACCATTATAATGATGACATTACTGTCTGGCACACAGTAGGTGTTTACTCTCTATTGCAGACCACTCCTTTGAATTGCACTAATATATACCCAGAACTCTGAAACAGTCACACATCTGGAACCATTGCTTTCTGGGTACATATGTAATGAAATCATGTAAAGAAATTTATAAAAGGTCTAAGAATACTCTGGGGAGAACTCTTGGCCCAAGAACAGTTTTCACAGAAAATGCATTGGTCTCATTGCTGGGCTTCTTGGGGACAGAGAACTGTACTTTTATAGCCCTGTTCTGCGAAACGAAACATATCCTAAATCACCAGGAAGACTGGGAATTGAGAATCTGGGTAACATCTGGAGAGTAAGAGCTCAGGGTAACAAATCTCTAAAAACTTGTTGATAGGTACACCAGACTGTACCTTTTTATTACTTTATTTGACTCCTGTCAATTGATAGTACCCTCAGGTTAAAACACACACACACACATACACACACAAAAACACACACCAAAACCACTACAATATAAAACACCATTTCTTGTCAATTTTTTTTAGTTATGAGTAGCTTGCAATTTTATTTCACTTAAAATTCCCACTAAAGGAGCTCCTTATTAATAAATAATAATTCTGATCTATTGAAGTGCTGTCAATTCCTCAGTACCAGGTAGAGGTATTGGAATGAGTCAAAATCAACAAGTTGCTTTTCAGATATTCTGCTTAGAGACAAAGATACACTTAATCATACATACCTGATATGCCCAGATAAAGAGCCTTACCAAGCAGAAAGTACATGTTTTATATCTGGGATTTTTATCAGACAGGTCTCCAGGCTGAGGTGTTGCTTTCATGTCCCAGCTCCTGTCCATGGCAATAGGGTTGAATGCTACTTCTCCAATTTTACATCCTTTCAATTCATTCTCTATATGATGACAGCCTAAGTGATTTAAAACATAATCCACCTCTATTTTGCCCATTCTAGCAATTCTCAGAACCAGCATCTTGCCTTGAAGAGAAAGCCAGAGCCTTCATGGGGCAGGAGCTGGCTCTGTGCCCCTGTCAGACTTTCCTGTCTCTTTGATATAAGCCTCTATTGTTCTAACTCCCTCTAGCCTGAAGGCTGCACTTCTAAGAGTTTTGATAATGTCTCATTCTCTCTCTCTCTTTCTCTCTCTGTGCCACCTCTGGTTAGGGTTAGGGTTAGGGCTAGGGTTAGGGTTAGGGTTAGGGTTAGGGTTAGGGTTAGGGCTTTTAGGAGGAATGTGAAAGAACAACAAGAACAACAAAAAATAAAAAAGAAGAAAACAAAACAAATAAACAAACAACAAACAAAAAAAAAGAGAGAGAAAGCTAAAGGAAATGGGCAATCATAATCAAAAACAACCAAACAAACAAAAACTCAACAAGATCAAAGATAAACCCAAGGGACCATGGGGGTGGGTGGAGGGAGGGGAGGGCAAAGACCGTGAGGAGGGCATAAAGAGCACAAGGGACTGATGTGACTGGTGCACGGGTGAAAATGGTGGTGGGAACCCCCTGGGGACTACAAACGATGTCAAATACAATTAAATATAATAATAAAAAAATAAAGCCTGATGCATGCAGAGTCCTTTCTGATTCTGGTGCAAACACTTTCTACTTTTTGTTTGGCTAATATCTGCTAATTTTTTGAGTCTCATCTCTGACTTCTCTTTCTTCTGATAGTCTTTTTTGATTCCTAAAATACAGATTAAAATAAGAAAATCCCACAATAGGTAACACTATTAGGAATTCCAATACAAAACATAACCTCAAGAAATGAAGCACATGAAAAACAATGAAAGACAGAGTTCTTAATTTTGATGTATCTCCCAACATTCTCTCAATTCTTAAAGCCAACATGTCAAGTTCTGATTCTAGGTAGTCCCCCAAGCAATTCAACTATGCTATCATAGGTAAATCTTGTAATGTTTTTCTATTGAAGAAATCTAGGAATTGTTCTTGTAAAATATAGTAGAAGTATTCTGTATAAAATGGCACACTAAATGTGTTTTTTTTTTTAAAGATTTATTTATTTATGCATACAAGCACTGGGGTACAGGCCAGAGGTGTGGGGGGGTGAGAGGATTCACCAGACAGAGCGGGGAGC
>JAGFMF010011630.1:109608-337052 GCA_019455555.1 Galemys pyrenaicus
GAGGTCTGCTGCGCCATGTGGGTCCCCCGCCTGGCCGGCAGCAGGGATCGAACTCGTGCTGCAGTGGCTGCGGTTTGCTTCATAGTGCGTTGCTTAACCTACTGCGCCACCAGGGAGGCCCTAAATGTGTTTTAATTGAAGATATATCTTGCTTTGAATGTCCTTCACTTTAAGGAAATCAGAGAGTACATGATTCAAGATAAGTCACTTATAGTAGCTCTAGCACCTAACAACATGAGAAAGGAGCAGATTATTCTAGAGAAATACTTGGACCAGGCTTAGAGCACATTGCCTTTATGAAGTTGTACATGAAATGAAATGGGGCTTTGATGAACTGGAATGTTTGGTAGCAAATACTGGGTGAATGCATTTTAAGTATATCAACACCACCTTCAATATGCTCTGGTATGAGGAAACTGCTGAAACTTAAATGTTAAAATGATTTTTGCCAGTTTTCCCAGATTCTACTGTGAGAGAAGGATCAAAAGTGGCATCATGGGGGTTAAAAAAACTGATTTAAGAAAAGTCAACAAAAGCAGTTAGAAAAGGTAATCCCAAAATGAGTGGTCCATTCCAGCTAATACAGACCTGCAAGATCCTAAGGTGGGCTATACTTAAGAAACTAAAATTGAGGTCTGCCACTGGACATAAGGGGAAAAGATGATTTAATAAGTCTCAATTGTGGCAAGGTATTTGAAATAAGGCAGGGAACATAGAAAACTGGGTATGGCACTCAGGAAGGAAGTTGGCGCAAGCCTTCCAGCAAGTCAGGAGGGTCAAGGGACCAAGTTCCCTCCAGGGAATAGTATAAAGGTAAAACAGGACCACCAGCAGCAGACCACAGCATTCATGGGAGAAATAATTGGGGGGTGGGGTGATCTCTGCTGGCCTCCAGGTATTTCTACCTTGGGTCCTCGGCATGACAAAATTTCTAGACTTTGCTTGCCTCTGAGAATTGTCTTAGAATGTTCTGGAGTTTAAAGGTGAAGTGAGAGTTGAGTCTGAAGGGGTTGTACTCACTGAAGTCCTGCTGTTGCTCTATGATCACTTTCTCTAAGTCATAAAAGCGTAGACCAACACAATTTAAGTGCAAATTCCCTTTTTACATATTATAAGATCTCTGAGAACTGCCACCAGGAAGCAAGTCTAGTTCTTCATTTTACTACATTTCACTTCAGTTAGGACAATGCCCTTGTTGTTAGTCTATGTCTTTATTTAGACAGAAGATAAACAAGGAACCAAGAGGCACCTTGAAAACTTGGCAAAGTGTGTGTCCTTCCTCTATTTATCTCCTCTGGATAATGAAGGAAGGCTGGGAGAAGGAAAGAACTCTGCACCATTTTGAGTCTTTTTTAAAAGAGATGTGAACTGCCCCCAGAAGATCTAGCATGTCAGTTCCATTTCAATCCACACCCCAAAATGCATGATGCCTACAGAGATCATAACTTCAAATATTTTCTTTAGAGAGTCACCCTAAAATATGAAGACTGACAACTGGGGTTATCAGATAACTATTTTGACTTTCTAGTCCAGTCCACGAGCCCTTTTAAATAACCCATGAAAAATTTAAAACTTACTTTTAAGAGAAGCAAAGAAAGGTATGGCCATGAAGGAGTGAAAAGAATGCAACGACTCAGTCTTTGAACAAAGGACTCAAACCTCACACCCAGCCGGCAAGAGTGGTTTCATCACCTTTGGTGGTAAATGAAGGTCAAGGCTGTCAAAGATTGGCACAATAGACTTAGGTTTCACCTTCACTTAACAGCAACTTCCTTGACAAGACTGCAGGCAAAATTTTTGAACAAGTCCAAGGAAAATTGCGCCTTGCTCCTGCTACCTGACAGCATAGTGCACTCAGGTTGAAAGATGTGTTCAGGTTAATTGAAGAGATTTTGAAAGTGACTTTCAGGGAACTCTTCTCTTTCTCTTGCTTGTCCATTATTGATGTATACAACCAATTAAGTAAATATTTCATTGCCAGAAAAATTAGTAGTGACCAACCATTTACACTACAAAGCATGATCTATACAAAGAAACAGAATTTAGAGTAGAAACTGTATTTCTAATACTGCTAATAACTTTCTCACATGCAATTTCTATTAGTTCAAGATTCTGATAGCTCCTTGTGCCTGGCACATACTCACATATTTAATGAATGAAAGAAAAACTTATGAATAAAGTAATGCATTTACCAATGCATTTTTAGAAACCCAAACTAATTTTCATGGTATAGTCTCAAGACATATTCATCCTATCTAAAAAAAGCATTTAAAAAGAGCCATCCTTCTATCTAAACTGGCAAACTCATGAAGTTTGAGATTATCCCATTCCTATTCCCTTTAACCTCTATTTTACCAAAATAATAAAACTCACATATCAGCTAAAACATTGCTGACACACCAAGGAGTTAAGTATGGTTAGAAGCAGATTCTGGAAGGGATCCATGAGGTTCCATATGTGTTAAAACAAAAGAGCTATGAGTATGACAGCAGTAGACTAGAAATATTCTGAAATTACTGGTGTTTCATTTTTATCCCATAGGGTATTAGTTTAAGTAATTTAAAGAAAAGACTAAGATAATATCATATATGGAAGCTATATCCAGGTTTACACTTTTAAACTCTTTTAATGATAAGCTCAAGGAAGGAACACACTGAAATATGGGAATTGAGTAAGATAAAAATTACTAGGTTACTCCCTACCACCCACCCACCATAAACCCCAGATTGCCATTTCCAAGTATAATGGGCAAAGGAGAAAAGATATTCTGATTCTTCACTAAGACAAAACAAAATCATAAAAATAAAAATGAAAAAACAGCTTTTAGGCTGCCCAACTTCCCTTGTTTGATTGGAGGCTGAAGTGCCACAGTGAAAGCAAAGTAGAGAGGTTTTCCCCTTAATTATCCAAGTAATTACCTTAAACGTCTGTTTTGCTTTGGCTGTGGAGACATAGTAACAACCATGAAGACCCTACTGAAACAAGAAGATAGGAAGTTCATAAAATGCTCTCCATCTCCATTGTAGAAAGGCACAGGAACGTTACCTGCAAATGCAAACTGTGATTTCTTGTGACGAGTTAAAGTAACGTTTTTTATCTTCCAAGTTACCATAATAATTATTATTCCTATATTTCATTATAACTTATAATAAAGGGAGGTTTTGCTGCCTAAGAGTCCGTGTGAAGTGACAACCGAGGCATATGTAGTCTTGAGAACTGTGGAATGTAGTGACCACTGGTATTTTAAAGTACAAATATTAGAATTCTCTATTTTCTGGGGTCCTTTGGTATCTTGCTCCTGGCTAATAGATTTTCCTATAAAAATAAGAGATACATGTAAGGAAATTATTTTGACAGGGAAGCAGACATCTGTTGATGCCCTGGTTCCACAAAAAGAGTTACCAGAGTCTAGAAAACATTTAATAAAGTTCTAAAGAGAATTTTTAGGTAAAAGAAGACTTTATTTTCTGTCTGAAACTTCCTATTTTGGGGAAATATCCTGCCATCTTGCTCTGAATTCCCTGGTATCACTGAGCTCGCTCATGTTGGCCCCTTGTTTTAGATGAAGCCCTGCCATTATATTTATCCTCAGAAAATTTGAGGTATAAGTCATTCTCCCACTTCCTTCTGCTTTGATTAAAAATGTCCTTACATAGCATTATAAGTTAAATTTCACAACAGTCAGATACAAAGAGACATCATTTGTATTTGACAGGTGGTATATTGAAAGACCTTCAATTAGTGTTAAAGGACAAGCCCCAAGTATCAAGATTCCAAAGAAAAGTCATCCTTGGGGAACACTTATTTCCTCTCCCACAATTACTTTTATTTCTTCTCCCACAATTACATACTCTGACAGCTGTAGTTTCCTTATCTGCCAGTCAAGGCTATCTTCCCTTTTACCCACAGTATATTTTCTATAATTGAAGCTTGTAAGTATGTTATCCATCAGATTGAGGCATGCTGTATGTGAGGAAAGATCCTATTTAAACCTTGGTGTCAAAATGTCACTTAAAGTGTAGGTTCCTCTGAAATCCTCTTAGTGCTCATAGAAGGATTTGTTTTTGTTATAAGTTGGGTTAATACAGGTGATAGATGAGAGTTATCCCTCATTTTCCTTCTAAGAACACTTCTAGGTCTTGTTCTTATTGACTATAGAGTGTCAGGAAAATAGGAGGTAGAAAGGAATTGTGATATAGTGATTTCTTGGTAAAATCTTTGAAATAGGGCAAATATTACTAAATAACTTCCTGGGATTTTTTCTCTTTTTTAGTAATTTCAGGGTTTACATTATATAATTTACATTATAATACATTGAGCTGTAATTCTGAGGCCAAATAGTCATAGTCATTCCAGAATCTTATACTTTGTTCTTTATGTTTATCTACATAAAGATCTCCTACGGAAATTAATATGCTTTAAACAAGATAGCAGGAAAGGCACAATATAACCTAAAACAACATGTAAGCAAGCCGCAAATGAAAATGTTATTACTAAAATGAGATGAAATAAAATGAAAACATGCCAGGAAATTAAGATTTTGATGTGAATTAGTAAGGTTCTTATAATTAAAGGGGTGGCACTTTAAGAGATGGAAGCTTCTATATTGAGGACCAAGATTACATTTTTTTACTGAAGAACTGAAATTCAAAATTTCAATTACTAGAGAGGCAAGGCAAACTCAAAGAAACTGAAAGGAAAAATAAAAAATGACCAAGTTATGTAGAAACACAATATTAATTTTAAGAAAAAGATACCACTAAATAAATGAGTCTTAATTTATCACAGTCAACATTATAATGATAAAATTTCCACCATGCTTGACTATATTCACTACAAACTCAAGATGGCCACATTTGCAAAGTATACTCTTAATGAATCTTCCAGCATCCTGTTTATGCAACTTGTGCCCAGGGGAGAATTATATACAATTTATAATGACAGGTATTTCACAGGTTTATTCTTTGGCTGCTAGAAGTCTCATCAATAATTCAAGAACACAACCATTATATATAATTATTTCACTTCTTTCCCTTTGCAAAACATCATTTGCATTTTAATCATTAAAACTCATCAACATTTATATCAGCTCCTGGAATGTGTAAGCCAGGAATGTTTTGTAGGGAAGATTACAAAAGGAAGGAAGAGAAAAATCTTATAAGCATTATAATTCACATTATTAAGTAATATCTACTTTGTAATGCAAAGCACATTTTCTTTAAATCAAAAACATAGTAACAGTGCTAAGTTTAAAAAACTTCAAAGGGAAATTTTATAGTGTGAAATTTAAAACATATGGAATTTAATATGTAAATATTTATAATATGATTTAATCCTAGATCAAGTACTTTCTAGCTGGATTACCTTGGGGAAATTGCTAAACCTCACAGCTGCAGTTTCCTCATCAATAAGATGCTATGAATTAAAAATCACACCGATTTTTCTCAAAAAGTTGCAATTAGAATAAAATGAGATAATGTATAAATTAATATAGTTTATGAACTATATAAAAAGCAAGATATACTCAAGTAGTAGGATAAAAGAGGTTAAGGAAAAAAACTATTATTTAAAAATTATTAGACATCCATTTGTAAGGAACTTGCTTCCAAAAGAATTAGTTGTTATGCCAAAATTTTTCAGTTTTAGTTTAAGTTCTTATTTAGACCTTCTAGTAAAAAAGAAGCTACAAAAAGCAACTTCACCTCTCCACCTCACCATATTATGTTCAGAAAATTCTTTTATACATAATCCAATTGGGGAGTTTGATCTTAACTGCATAAAAGCAAATTGGAAATGGAAATATGTAATTAAAGTAAATTGAGAATATTAATTTTTTCATTCCCAGAATCAATGCTTGCTTCTTGAAGACAATACAAATTTGAACAACATTTTGGAAAGAAAATCAATAAATATTTTTACCAACGTGGAAACTATGTTGATGTGCTTATCTAAAAATTTTTTAGATGTTATTGCTTCTAAAATAAGATTCTGCTTTCTGAGTACTCTCTTTTGAATCTCCACATCAGGTAATGACTATTAAATTTCTGTTTTGCCAAAATACAGGCAAAGGAATAAGCAAATTAGGAGCTACACATTAAGGGCAGGTCAATTATTAATGAAGATGGGAAGTTGAACACGAAACTCACAATATGAATGAACAGCATATAGTTTAATCCATGGCCTCTAAAGTCAGATATGTTGAACTCAAAGAAAAAATTTTGCTCTTATAAATGTGTGATCTTTGGCAAGTAATGCTTTGTTACCGTATTGTTAAAATGGAAAATAATAATGCCTATTTCAGAGACTTGTGAAGGCTGAATAAAAGTACCCAAGGAAATATGGAGAAAAGAGTCTGACACACATAAACATTGTTTGTGTTAAATGGTATGGTTAAATGGTTTCTATACAGAAAATAGAAGGTTTATTTTTCATACAAGAGTCTTTACTAGGGATTTAAATTTCAGCTACAAAAATGAATCAATTTGAGACAGCTTTTAATATCAAAAGGCCAAATTATTGCACTAATTCAGCTCTCTAATATTGAAACTTTTATCTTGATTTCTCTAATATTGATATCTCTAGCATTGAAAACTTTGTCTTTTAACTATACACACACACCACTATCTAAGACATATACACACATATATAATATAGACACATAACCAATTCTTCCTAACAGCAGGAAGGTTATAGCAATGCAGAAAATGGGGAATGCAGATCATAATGACTGTATATTTTTTCAATTAAGATATTTAGTTTTCCAATGCTTCCTTTCATTTAAATATGATTTGCAGCTAGTGAAAAAGAATTAACTGTCCATATTGTAGATGCAATAATATGACAAAAGAAAATGATTCAAGATAAAATAGTCACAAATGTAGTATACAATGTGAAGGTCTGATAAACCTTGCTGATACAGCTGGAGGTAAATAAGATGCTTATTCTAAAATATTTTAATAAATAATTCTAAAAACATTCTTATTACCAAGTGACCTTTTCTTAGAGAAAAGGGGGGGGCCTTTCACTTTAGCTTCCATTTATTGTCTTTTACACTTGAAATGTTTTCTTATAAATTCAAAGGAAGGAAAACAAATGAATTCTCTAACTTAAATAAGAATATAGAGACTTGCCAAATATATTGGTTAATCTTTCCATTGTTGTAAAACAGATCAAATTATATACTTCCCTTGCTTTCAACAGTAGTGTCTAATATAGTGTGGAACACAATCTTGGACAAACCCTCATTTAAATTTTTCTACATTTAAAGATTTTTCAGTCTCAAAGATAAGTCTCAGAAAAACAACAACCTACTGGCTGGATTCATTAACGCCATGGGTAATCATTATTTATTTTGTATTCATCCAAAATATATGGCTTTCTTAGAGAGAGGAGGTTAAGGAGATTAACATTTGTAAAGTCCTTTCAGAGTTATGTTACCAAAATGTAAATTATAACCATGTTTTTAGTCCAAAACCACTGAATGTGGAAAAATTTCCAACAAATGGGAGTGTCTTTAATGGAGCAAAAATGCTATGAAAAATAATTCAAATGTGAAATCGAAGCATTACAATCCATTTGCAGCATTGTGTTGCTTGCTTTTCCTAAATTAGTGCTCTGCTTTGAGGCAGCTGAGCAGAAGGAATCAGTATGAAAATATTCATGTGCTAATAATCACAGCCATGTTTCCCATCGTACTTTAAACGTCTTAGATTTTACATATGTCAGAAGCAAATGTGGCCATATATTTTTTTCCCTAGAAATAAATATAAACCATTAGTTTTGAAAACAAAAATGCCCTTCCATAAATTACTAAATTAGACAAAGGGGCTTTTTTAAATTCATGTACTTTAAAAAGTGAATTCTCAGCATTCAATTGCTGAAGATTGGCTGTTTCTGCAATGTCTCCACTAAGATAAATGAAGTTTTAATCTCCACGCTGTTTGCTTAAAACTCCTTTGCATTTTTACACAACAGCCCGTTTTTCATTAGAAAAGGTATGCAATTTGAGCCATGGTACTTTTCACTCACAGTAAATCAATAAATGTCATAAGAACAGGAAAGAAAGCAATATCGCTCACTATCATTGGACCTTCCCTTAGAGCAATCCCAGAAGACATTGCCAGGTTTGGTTGCTATAGCAACAGAGCTCTAGTGCCTCTCTTGCTTGGTTTGTTACAGTAAGTTGAATTTTGCCACATAGGAATAACCCTGAAGAATTTTTATGGTAAAGAAAAAATTGCAAGGCATCAATAACAATGCCTGTGACCTTTCTCGTGATCTGAAATGATTTTTAATTCAAAAGTAGTACAAAGAAGATTACTTCATAACATTTCACATCCTTTTGTTGACAGCCAATTAAATTATTCATTGCCTTTTCTTTAGGTTCCTTAAGTAGTCACATTTCTTTAAATGTGAAAAATAATCTCAGAACCATCAGAGCAGTGGCATTGGAATAGTATATAATTTTACCCATCCATGAAAGTCAGCTACAAAAATGTCTTGAAGTAATATTAACACCTTAGAAATGTCTATGGTTATTAAAAAACTCAACAAAATACTAGCAAAACTAGCAATAAGGAATTTTTTCTGATGTCTATTAAAAAGATGTGAAGACAAATAAAATATATGATGCATAGACTTCTAATTAGTCTTGCCTACTAAATGAGATAGGTCATATGAAGCTTTTTGAGTGGTATCAGGTATACAGTAAACATCTAATAAATATTGTTATAATCATTATGATTGTTGTAATAAAGTCAGGCAAGTATATTCCTTTCTTTAAAATAGGCATTACTGATTATGCCAGGATAATGCTCTTTGCATTCTGGTGTAAAGAGCACATGATTATGTAACTGAGCCTTAAATATATTGTTTTAGAGGTGCAGATCATTATTTTAGAGCAATAACCTTATGAATAGAATGCTTGTATTTCATGAACATGCCACAAGGAGGCATCCTGGAGTGAAATATGCTAGGTTTCAGTGTGACTGTATATAAGGCACCTGGTATTGACAAAATGCCTGACACAAGTAATTCTTATTACATTTTAGTTGTTTTCTTTAAAAAAATTACTGTATCCTTTTGAGATAACTTTAGCTTACAACACTGTGTATGATGTAGAGGTATAGGTTCACATCACTGAAGATGTATGTTACTATATACACCCTACCCACAACCAAATTACCCACAGTCCTCCACCATAGTCTCTTGGGCATCCTGCCCCCTGTATCACTCACCCCAACTCTCATTCTTCCATAGGCTCAATTCTACAGTCATATTTCTAGGGTTTGATTGGTTTAGCTTTGTCTCTGTTTTGTTTCTCTATAGTCCAAATATGAGAGAAATAATCCAGTATTTGTCTTTTCCTTTTGAGTTATTTGGTTTAGCATCATCTTTTCTAGTTCCTGAAAATTACCTTTTCCAAATGGAACTTAATGATAAAAATGAATACAAGTGCTATATATCTAATATGTAAAAATATATATATATATGGATTTTAACTCAGGAAAAATGTAGAAAATTTTTACTTCAATATAATTCTGTTACAAATAAATTTTTAAACTCATTTCAAGCAATAATGTCTTTCTCAAAGATGTTTTCATGACATTGTAGCTTAGGACATTGCTCTAGGAAAAAAAAATGGTGAGGGGGAACCATTTCTATAGCCAAACATGTATGATAGCTCACTCTAGGGATGAATAGATCACCTAAGTTAAACTCTCTAAGAAATTCCAGATAATCACAGATAAGGAAGTCAGTATTGTTTCCTGAAAAAACCACTCATTAGCTTATAATTAAAATCATTTGTTTCCTGATGGCAAATTTCAATTCCTCTATAAATAATATATAGATAAATTTTATCAAAGGAAAATATTTTCCAAATAGAAACTTGGAACATCATAACATATATTGAATGTTAAATGCTACATAAAGGTATATTATTCATAAATATAGATAATACATTTGTTGACAACTGACTAAATACAGAAGACTACAAATAAGTAAATATACATAATTTATATTATTACCGAAAGATATTAAGTTATGTCAAAGGGAAAATATGTAATTGATAAATCATGGGTTTGTCAACACTTCTACTACAAGAAGGAATAAGTACTTAAATAAAATCCTAGGTTTTTATTTGGCTCTTGGGCCTAATATTCTACAGAAGTTTGAGTCTCAAGTAAGAAATGTCAACTCAGTAAAATTTAAATGCATTTGGAGAGATAATATATCACTATTTTTTTAACATACTAAAATGAAAGCAGGCAGCTTGGCTAAAACAAACATTTGAGGTATGTTATCCTTGCAATAAAATACAAAGGACAATAAGTCATAGCTGGGGCAACTGTCTCTGAGAAGCTAGTCTCTCTCAGATTTGTTCTTAAATCTTATATTTTTAATGATTTATTTTATTTATTTATGTAGGAAAGAGCTGAGGTGTAGGCCAGAGATAATGGGAAGTGAGAGGATTCACTCACTAGAGACAAGAGTGAGGAGCAGAACAGGCAGAGCTACTGAAATACACTGCTGAGGGGAGCAGCAGGAGAGACAGGAGAGGTCTGCTGCGCCATGTGGGTCACCTCCTTCACGGGGAATTGAACGTGTGCTGTAGTGGCTGCTGATAGCTTCATGGTGTTGAGACTTAATCCATTGTGCAGCCAAGGAGGCGCCTGTTCTCAAATCTTTAATAATAGCATATCATTTTTTCCTTATCATTGCCATTTCAAAGAGAAGAGCAATTATTACATGGATTTTTTTTTTTAAATCAGTAAATACGAACCTAAAAGTAGGTTAAAATACAAAATGACTGACATTTTTAAGGCTAATTATGATTGGATTTTTCTTCAAATACCATGTTGCAGTCTTAAAAAAAAACTTGTTATACAAATAAGTTTTTGGTCAAAAGTTGAAATTAAGAAAATATTACACAGGTAAATTTCTACAGGATCATTTGAGTAGTGCTAAGAATGTTCATTGACTAGACTAGATGTACAAATTCAATTACAGAATGCAATCTTGTATTCTATAAAATAACAAGACTCACATAACATACTCAAGTGAGAAAAGAATATAACTCCTTTAAATCATAACCACTGTTCTTTAGGAAATGACTAAAAATAAGATAGAAAAAATTTTATACTCATTTGCATATTTCATTTTCTTACTTTTGAAAATGATTCTTAGTCTTAGCAAAAGTCACAAATTTATTTTGAGAGAGCAAAGCCCCTTAATTATGAATAAAACATCACAGTGAAAGACCTGGAATTCCATTTTGCTTAGTCACTAATTACAATCTAAAACAGTTCATGACATTTAATTATGATTTAAACAAGAATGACTGTGAAGTAGAGACCACTAAATGTACAAAATTTGGAGACAACAAAGTCATTTATTGGCATAGATTCACATTCATTTATTTTAACCCAGAAAACTAAGTTAGAAATGGTAATCACCATTTAACCAAGCTACTATAATCAACTTTCATTCTCCTCACTCTAGTTCATAATCCAAATTTCATCAATAATCATATTCAAAAAAACTAGAAATTACCCAGGATCAAGAAAATAGCCATTTCCAGAACTTAAGATACAGAGTAGGGCAAAATACTGTTTTTATTTCCCATTGGTGGTGGTGGTGGTGGGTAGAGGTGGAGAGGTTAGCTGTTTTGAAATTAAATGTATAAATGAAAAAGAAATTTGTTTCTTTTTACATTTTATTTGATGTCCATGATCTATTTGGTATGTGTGTTTGTGCATATATAAAAAGAGAAAGATAAAAGAGAAATATATTCTATTTATTTATCCTTTGATAATGATTATGCCTGGTGCACTGGAAAATGTTTATTAGTTCTTCATGTCTTCGAATGCAACTGTAAGCATCATAAGGTAAGTTCTTTAGTTATTGGTTATATTTCCCTCTAACCCCCAACTCAAATCCCAAAAAAATCTCACCAATGACAATAAGTAAGGTAAAAAGTGTAACTTTACCCTAATGAAAAGGATCTTTTCTCCCACTCGGTATCTTCCTTGAGAGAGTCTCTCCACACAGAACTTGTTTGGGCATTTGCAAGGAGGATCTTCAGAAATCCGTTTCACCTGAAATAGAAGAGGTGGCAAGTTCATGCTCCCTTATCAGGTCCCTTTTAGACTAATTTGTTCTATGTGTTCAAAGACCCTTAGCCAACTAATGCTTTTACATTTGTTCTCCATCAGACTAAGGCTCTGATATAAGTACAGAGAGATCACATTAAATCCTCACTATATAAAGGTTAGGCCCTAGATATATTTTCTGAAAGACAATAATTGCACTGAAGCATAAACTAGATGATGACAAAGATAATGACGCTGGAGGATACTGAGTAAATCAATTGGCAGTGCAAGAAGGATGAGCTAGATTCTCACTTTTTGAGAACTGAAAAAACAAAAAATAAAACCCATGTGCATTGGGTTGTCAAGATAGATATGTTCAAAACTAGAACAGATTGTATGCTAACACAGAGTATATATTATTTTAATACTTGTTTGACCCATCTTCAAAATAAACATCAAAATTTTTTTTAAGTGAGGCTATTATTTTTACCTTATTTTGAACTCTTAGAAGTCATTTATAATTCACCCAGATAAATCCGGCAAGTCACTCCACCCCAGTAATTCCCACCGACCAAAACCTACTTCTGTACCCACATCTAACATTGTAGGCATTTTATGGAATTTGTGTCTGAATATCAGGTTTCTGATATATTCTGATATATATTCTCCACACTCCCTAAATATACATTATTTAAATGCCATATTCACAATGCTTATAAACAGCTGTGGCTTTTAGAAGACAGTACATAGTTTTATGTTTATGTTTTCCTTGACTGAGAATTTGCCATACAGTGACTCATAGTTGTCTTCTCTTCAACTAACTAACCAACTAAATAACCCAAAAACAAGAATGTCAGAATGTCTTGTGCTTTGGAAAAGTTTCCAAATGAAGAAACAGAAAGATCTAAATAACATGTAGTTTGCATTTGAGAAGGTGGCTAGAAAAATTTACATTATGAAAAAATTGGCTGGATTACCCTCACTCAAATTCTTCATTCTACAAAGATAGGATTCCTAGAGGTTAGTCATCAAAGAAATTCAATTATTTCTTCAAACAATTCAATGTCTGATTTCAACAAACCCTTTCCAATGACAAAACCATGGGAAAATATCATGTAAACTCAATTGCATGTAGATATGAAGGACTTAAACAGCTTGGTTTCTCTAGATTATAAGAGATTCCAGAGAATATGGAAGCATAGGACACTAGAAGGAAAAGCAAGGAAAGATGAAGGATTACTGAAACAAAATGACTTTAAAGACTATACAATTATCAGGGGGCCTCCCTGGTGGCACAAGGGGTTAAGTCTCAGCACTATGAAGCTATTTGCAGCAAGGGTTCCATCCCCATCCAGAAAGCTGACCCACATGGTGCAGCAATCATCTCCTGTCTCAGCCATTGCTCACCTCAGCAGTGTATTTCAGTCAATCCGCCTGCTTTGTTACCTACTCTATCTCTGGTGAGTCTCTTTCACCAACCCTGGGGATCGAACTCACACTGTAATGGCTGTAGAAGTCCCACAGTGTGGCGTTCAACCCCTTGTACCATCAAGGAGGCACAATAAAATAAACCTTAAAAAAATAAAATAAAGACTATAGAATTATGTTTTAGTGAAGAGATACAAAGAGTAACCACAATGACAATGGGAATAGAAGAACAGAACTAACTTAAGGATACATGTTTTCTTAAGTCCCTTCTCTCATCCCTGTTGATTATTGTTCATGCCAACAAATAGAGCTACAGTTCTTGGAACTTACTTCTACAATGGCAAATTATATCTCAGTTATTGTTTAACCTTAATGTCTGTTGCATTGTAGGCTCAGATAGTATTTCATTACCATTTATATATTTGATATAAAGTACAATCCCTAATGGCACATGTGTTCAGTTACTGCACATTGAATAAACAAATGAAAATATGAATGAGAACACAAACTTGTGTAGGCCATGGGGGAAATCACTGAAACAAAATAAGACTGGATTCTAGGAAATTTAGTGAATGGTTTTCATTGAAAACTGAGGGAACTGACATCACTGTTAGTGATGAGGACCATGACTTTGAATTCTAAATTTTTCCCATTATATTATACTTAGTCCATTGATATATACACGTTCCCCCAGTATTAACAGAATTCTGTCTCTTGGTATTTTTTTGAAGGCATATTCCTGAATGGGAATGGGAAGGTGACACTGGAACAAAAGTATAAAAGCTGCATATTGATAGTGCCATTTCCTTCCATAAAACAGAAAAACATTCTTAGGTAGGAATGGGGTGATGGGGCCAATGAATATGTGTGTATGTGGGTGCTATTTTCAGTGTTTCTCCCTGTTTCTCTTTCTATATATGTATTTATAGAATGTATTTATTAAAATGTTTTTAAAATATGAATGTGTATATATATAATTTGTTTACTTTCTATCATAGCTAAACTTCTTTAGAAGTTTATAACTCTTCCTTATCATTACAGGAAGGATTTCCATGAGAGAAGAAGGAATAAAGGAAAGGAGACTGGGAGGAAATTGGTTTTGCCCATTCAGAGAAAATCAGACAGCTTCATAAAACACAGGCCCAAACTTTAGGAGGGATATGCTGGGTATGGCTTAACTAACATGTAGTGATTAAACAAACAGTAAATTGGTGTTTCCATGACTCCTCTCCTAAAAAAAAAAATATGTATGGCAGTATTTCCATCTTGAAGTATTTAGACAAAACCCAGAAACTGTTGTTATGAAAGTAAAAGACACAAAACCATGTTTTAAAGTGGCTTCTCCTTCTCTAATGCATTCCTAAGCTTGCAAAGTGGGACTTGATTTTGAAAATCAAGGGCTTTTTTGTAGTCTTGTGAAAGTGGAGGCAGAAAGAGAAAAGACAAAGCCGGACTTTGGGTAGTGGAAATAGATTGTTAAGTAAACAGAGCCGATGACATCTATGCTTCTTACATTACCTTTGAATAAGTTGGTTGGCCAGGTGTTCTGTCTTTGGCTAGGAACCCAGCCAGTTTTCTGATGAAATGGGATTTCAAGAGGAGCCTGATTACTCAGAATTATACTATCGCTCATCCCCAGACTGAGGAAGTTGATGGAGAAGAGGAAGAAAGTAAGAATGGTTTCTTAGAACTGTATTCAACTCATTGTGTGGGAACTAGCTCAACACAAGGGAAGCAAACAGGAGAACTCAATCCAACCCCACCATTTTATCACAGCCGAATCATCTATCAGCACATCTGGAGAATAAATTAATGTGAATGTACTTCACTGTGTTTCTTTTATGACAGTTGGATTAAAGGAGGTGGGGATCGTATCCATATAAATGTCACTTGTTATTAGTATTTTATTTATTTTCCTCAATTTCCATAAGTATCAAATAAGGAAATGTGAGAAAACAAAGTTTCAAAATTGACAATTATGGTTGAAATTCTTAACTGGGTGATGTTGTTTTTACCACAGATCTGCTTCTTCTCTTGATCTCTTTTTCTTTATTCTTTCTTTTTCCTTCTGTTATTTTCTCCCCTTTTCTTAACAATCCATTCTTAGGCACCTTTTTTGTTTTATTTTGTTTTGGTAGAGATAATAACTTTGCGAGAATAGAGATAGTCAAAATTACTTAGCAAACATAGGAACTTTACAATCTTATTTTTTAATCTCTCTTTAAAGGACATGTGGAGAGTATGAATTTCAACTCTCCACTGGTTATATATGCCTCATATGTAAGGGAGTTGCCAGGAAGTTGTTTCCCTTTTATACTTGACATATGAGGCCCTGATTTAAGACATCCATAAGGCTCAAATTATTTTTCTATTGGTTTTTTTCTCTCTCTCTCTGAAATAAAACACTTTAGTGGAAAAATCATTCCATAAACAGAATGCAAATATTTCAATACAATTTCCACAACATAGTATAAAGGAGCCTAAGAGACTTCTGTGGTCAAAATATTTGGGAAATTGCAGGTTGAACACAATCTTATTTTGTAGCACCTTTGATGTGCCAAGGTGCTTTGCCAATCTCCAGGTAAAGACTATGTAGTAAACCATATAGTCAAACTACCCTAACCATGGAATTCTTTTCTCACTGGGCACCTGATGGTGTTAGTGTTTGATTACACATTCTTTAAAATATGCTGGCTTATCACTGATGGCGCAAGGGGTTAAGTATCGCACTACGAAGCATCCTCAGTCACTGCAGCACGAATTTGATCCCAGGCCAGGGAGGAGACACACATGGCACAGCAGACCTCTCCTGCCTCACCCACTTCTCCCCTCAGCAATGCATTTCAGTAGATCTGTCTGTTCTGTTCCCTACTCTCTCTGGTAAATCCTCTCACTTCCCAGGACTCTGGCTGTATCCCTGTCTTATACACATAAATAAATAAATATTTTTTTAAATGCTGACTTAAAGACTTCAGAACATAATATTCTACCTGGCAATAGTATAGAGATATCCACTTCATAATTTCCTACATTTAGGCAAAAACCCTTAATTTGAAAGGAAGTTTTAATCTCTCTTGAAATTTCCTCCATTATTTCCAGTGAAAAGACTAGGAGTAACGGAGAAATTGTCTTTTTATTTGAAGAGACATCTATTTCTTTCTACTTCTCTGAACTGGGTATTAGTAGAATTTTTCCAGATTCTTTTCATGGATGGTTCAATACCTTCTCCCTCCTGTCCTTTTTCTTCCTTTTTCAAGGGTGAGAGATGGTCACATGAGACAAACTGGAGAAGAAAGCTGTTCTAGATGCTTCCCCCAGGTTCTTATAAATGTCTTCAAGTGGCAACACACCTCTTCCCTCTGAAAAACTAAAGTATAAGTGAGAAGTGCACATATTTTCAGTACACATGGCCATTCCATATATATAGAAAAAAGGAAAGGCTTTCTTTAACTTTAATTACCTATATTGGTAATTTATTCAATAAGCATGGCACTGTTTAGATATAAACTGATAAAATATGGTCCTTATCTTTGAGAACAAGAACAAGAAATGCATCTATAAGAGAACATGTAGAATATAAGAATGTGTAGAAATAAGAGAATATGTAAAAATAATTGGGGTACCAAGGACAAATTTGTCAGTTTTACCTGGGAGGAGATAGACCAAGAAAAACATCTATATTGGTCTGAATTTTACAAGGTAAAGGTATTTTAAGGTAGACTGAAAAGTTGGGTAGGCAAAGTATGGTGAAAAAAGCCAAGTGAGGAAAAACTTGGGATTTAACAATGTCCTCAGGAATTTGAGGTGAGCAGGCATATTTACAATAGATAAACTAGAATGTGAGGAGTAGTTCAGAGGGCAAAAATGTCTGGAAAGATAAAATGGGCCAGAATATGGAAGGTCTGTGTGAAACAAGTGAGTTTGGTTTTACCCTGAATGTTATAGGAAACTCATATAATTTTAACCAAATCTGAATGGCACATTGTTTGATAATTCTGTTAAAATAACATGTGTGGAGAAGAATTTCAAGAACAGGATGTTCAACATTGTCAACATCAAATATAATCTTATAACTTGAGGACTAAAAAGCTTATTTGATGCAGTAATTCACTCATTAGGAGGCTAAATGTGACTGGCCAGAACTCTTAGTGGAAATGAATGTTCATTTTCATAAAGAATATGAACAGGCATGATGGCTGAGAGGAGAAAGATCTGGTGTAGTAGGCCCAGAGAAACACATTTACACAGGGAAGACTAAGGGAGCATCTTACTCCAAATTAAGCTTAACCAAAGAGAGAGAGTAGAAAAAATTGTTCTCATCAATATATAAATGCACTAATCATTATCTGCTATCATACAATATGTTATTCAATTTCCATACAAAATAAAAATGAAATATTGTGACAGGCAAGACACATGGTTGACTCTTGAGGATATAATTAAAGACTGATTCCTAAAAACAGTGAAATAAAAATCATTTTCAGGTGGCATTATATTAAATATCCCTGCCCATTCTTTAATTATTTTCTTTTCATTTTGAATAATTTATTTATTTTATATATCTCTTACAGCATTGTTAATTTTTTTACAATGTTTGCTTTCTTTTCTCAGGTGTAGTCCCCATAGAATTTCCACCACCAATTACCCATGCACAATTACCCATAGTCCCTTGTACTCTTCCCACCCTCGTTTTGATCCCTCCCCCTCCTCCTTGCCTGCAGAACGTATCTGATTTAATTCTTAAGTGGACCAACCAAAAGAAAACTAAATTAAACTAGCTTTGGCTAAGAGATTAAATTTGCTGCCCTTTGCAGAAATGAGAATTCTCAATCTGCCAGACAAATTATTACATTTCTGATAATCTGTAAGATAGAATATAGTGTCACAATGGAGGAAAGAAAAAGATGGGGAATACTCTCTTTGTGCACCCAATAGCCATTATCAACCATTATCCCAGCTCTTTTCAGCTCAAAGAGGGAAACTCAAATATAGACCTGTCATTCTTTTCCATCATGTCTACTCCACATGAGCTATATGGTTGATGTAGATCCTAAGAACCCTCCCCACATAGGTGACACTTATTTCAATCTAACATTTTTGAGGTTACCATTTTCTATGAAATGTAGGTATTTTTTGCATTTGCACTGAATATGTGTGTTGGGGGTGAATGCGTACATAGAATCATTCACATTACTTATAACTAAGAGCTACTTACAAGATAGTAGACGTAGTCAGAGAGTTTGAATTCATCCTGCTTGCTATTATACTCAAAATCTATTTTCTGTGTTCATGAAAGTATGATATTCCTTAGTTTTTCAAAGACTATGGCTCAAGGTCTCTGCTAAATAGTGGGAACTGTGATCTCAGAAAGTCAGGCAAAACTGGTTGCGAATGTAAACTCTTCTCCTCTCCTCAGCAGATAATCCAATCTCTAAGCTTCAGTTTTCTCCATAAGCAAACTGCTTTAGAGGTAACAAGAGCACTTGAGAAACAATGACAGATCCTGACCCCTAGCAGTCAGGCAGTAAAGGCACTCGCCCAGTCTTCCCTGCAATATATGAGCTTTCCCTTCTTTAACAATCTTCAAATCACATGCCTTATGTTTCTTCTGTGTGACAAGAGGAACCGTAAACCAATGGCAAAGTTTAAATGTTTTCAAGAAATTTTCAGGAAGTTGACTTATTATCCTATACTAAATATAATACTAAACAGAATTGAAACTAGTTAAATTATTGACTCAGTTTTTGAATCTCAAGATGAATTATAGGATTACAAAAATATTCATAGGATTTTAAAATGAATTTCAGTGAAATTAAACTAGGTAAGGTTAGACTGATAAAAAATTGTATAGACTGATAAGAGGTTGCAAAGAACAAGTTTTGAAATTTAAAATGACTAAATGCTAGTAAGAAGTTTGGCCAATTTTACTTACTGCATCATCCAGTAAATTTCCTGTACTCTTTTTTCCAGAAGATTTTGATGAAGGAGAAGGTGAAGGAGAAGGGGCAGAAAGTGTTTCTTCTTGTTCAATCTCTTTTTCTAATTTTATCAATCCAGGAGGCTCCACACCATACCTTTAAAAAGATACCAAACCACAGATGCATAGTTAATGATCACACACTTAGTATGTGTCACATTTGATTGTGAATATTTAGAAGCAAATTTGACTTTTTGAAACATTACCTTTTTCTGGCATTTCAATGTATTTAAACTGGCAGATTTTTAAGCAGTGAAAAATAAATGTACAGTATATAAATATGCACATCTATAAACAAACACATAGTAACAAGCTAAGGATAAATAAAAATACCTCATGCAATATATCAATAATCAATAACATGAAGAAAAATGTAAAATTATTCTCCAGCTTTCAGATTTACTAACTTTAATGATATTTGTGTTGTCACTGAGTTTCTATTTTGAACACAAGCTTTGTAAAGATGGTAAGAAAATCAGAGCTGGAACCAAGTTTGAAAACATCAATCTCCTGGAATACACATCCCTAATTTTTCAACTGGGAAGAAATTTACTGTTAAATATACTTTCTATAGGCCCTGAACAATGCAGTGTGAGGCTATAGTATCATAGGTTATGTTTCTAAGAATACATAAATGAAGTATGTATAGTGTTACTGGGAAGGAAAATGAAAAAGAGGAAACAAAAAAAAATCTAGAATAACAAAATTGAAAAATTGTTTGTTATAAAATATAGATGCCATAGGGATGCAAAGAAAGAGATGGATGTATTTATTACTACTCTTCTTTCCTGAAATCATATTTTTCTTAGGCTTAATTTGAAATTGCTTTACACTTCTCAATATATAATAATTGCACCTTGATGGAGGAAGCCAAAGATAATTCCAGATTTTGAGAGTGGGAAGAACCTGTAGGATCACCTAGTTATACACTATCTTTTTACAGATAAGAGTATATGTCTAAAATAGTGCTAGGATTAACCAGGAACAGGACAAAAACACAAATACAGGTCTTTTAACTTCAAAGCTGATACCATTTTCCCCTGACATTTTAATCAGTTTATCACATGTTAGAAAAGGGATAGGAGTCAGTTGGAAATTAAAAAAACAGGTTATCAATGGGATACATAGTTTAAAAAAAACTTATAGAGAAATGCTAACAATACATCTAGTGTCTTTAAAGTATAAAGTATATTAAAACATCATTCAGCATAAACTTAGATTACTGTCCTGTTCTAATGATTTGTTATTTCAACTGATAGCATCACACATGTGTTCCATATACACTTCCAAGGGGAAGCGATTTCCCTGTTCTCAAATTTTGTTCTTATAGGGGCTACTCAATTGATTTAATTCCTGGCTTCACTCCTTCATTACTCATTCAGTTCCAACAAGATGAAGGGATTTATTAAAGCAGTAAATCTAAGAATAAGTTGAGTGTTCTTGACTCAGTTCACCTTCTTCCTATCTACATGGAGGCCTCCCCAGGAACACCCAAACTGATTCATCTTTGCTTACCATTAAAAAGTAATTGCCCTAATTCTGTGCTCAGTTAAGATACCAAGCATGTCTACCAACTTGGACCTTACTGGTTATCAAGGTGATATTTGACATTCCATCTGCCTCTCTTTTTATTTTAGTTTCTCAATTTTTCATAAAATAGATTAGGTTGTATACTATGTATCAGACCCCTTTTGAGAACTGGAGAGCTATTAGAATTCAGTAGAAAACAGTTTAGCTGGCATAATTCAACTGAACAACTGTTCTTTTGAGAACTGCCTTCAGGAAATGGAATAATTTTTAGTTACATGAATAATTAGCTAAAAGAAATAGGCACCATTTATCAAATTGCTAACCTTTTATACACATTATCCAGCTAATGGGAAATTAGTGGAAATATACAATAGATAGCCCATTTTTTAATAGTAGACACCTCTCTCTGATTCCAACACTAACATAAATCCTAGCACACAGTAGGTATGCAATAGCTACTGTTTGAATGAAAAAAAAATCCTGTATTCTCATAAAATGATTTCAGTTTTCCAGGAAAATTTTGGTTGAGTTTTTGTGGATCTCCATATGCCTATCATTTTAATAAATTATGTCGACATTTAATGTAAATCATAATGCTCGCCTCCACCACAACTATTCTCCTATAAGACTTAAAGTTACGTCCCAAACTAAAACATGTATTTTTTTTTACTTTATAGTACTCATTAATTATGCAGAACTCTGTCTAGCATCTCATTTCTTTTCACAAGTACCAACAAAACCCACATGGAGGTTGGTTTAGCATTTTTCCATGGAGTAGACTTAAACTAACTGTGCCATTAAACTACTCTTTAGATTTAACAAATCACTTAACCTCCAGGAGTCTGTTTTATATCAAGAAGTAGCAACAAAAATGACCTGCCTGGAGTACAGCTGTGGCAGTGGAGGGAGAAGGAGGAAGTTACAAAGGCAATTGGTACGGGCCTCCTTCCATGTGACTAGCCCAGCTTTGTATCTTGATATACAGTATTTCTGAACCTCACTTTTATCTCAGTGTAAAATGGAAATTCTAATTCTCTTTTTCTTCCTTTCTTTTGGCACAGAATAACTGGGGTGTAGGCTAGAGGTATATGTGTATGTGTGAGAGAGGATTTACCAGAGACAGAGTGGGAAGCAGAACAGGCAGACTGACTGAAATACACTGCTAAGGGGAACAGCAGGTAAGACTGGAGAGGTCTGCTGTATCATGTGGGTTAGCTCTCTGGTCAGAGATCAAACTGTCATAGTGGTATTAGTGCAGAGATTCGACCCCTTGGCCACCAGGGAGGCCCTGAAAATTCTAATTCTTGTGCTTTAATATCACTAAAAGGAATTACACGGTATTGATTACCTGCTTAGTACAGAGCCTGACATAACCTCTGAGATTGCTGTAGATACATTATTTGATGCATCAGTGGTTGTCTGACAAGGAAACTGCAGCATTAAAGAATTTTTGTCAAAGTTTTAATTTTTTCAATATATTCTACCACCAAGTGAAATAATGTAACACCCTATTCTTATTTGTATTATTAGTCATGCATGTATCCTTTACAAGAGAGCTTGCTATAGACTTTATTCAAGTTAATTTTTCTAGAATAATGGGATGTCAGAAATACCTCACTCTGGAGTATAGAAAAAGTTATAAAGTCAGTGTTACTGCTGACTCATAGGATGGACTTTGGCAGGCAACATTCTAAACCACTTTGGATTCTTAGTCCCATTAAAGTATACCATTTTGTTATGTTTAATGTTCTTAAGAGAATAACATAAACTGGGCTGTGAGGCTTGAGGAATTTAACACACTAGAAGTCACAGCCAATTAAAAGTCAATCATAAGTGAACACACCATATTTGAAAGATTAAATCAAGTCAGTTGGAAACTATGATCTCATCTGTAATTAAGGGTGGACTCTTGCCACCCTTCAGGAACAGATAGCATAGCTTTTGTTTATTTGCTTTACAAAGTGAAATAATAAGAAATATGATATTAGAGTAACAGCAGATTCCATTCCATGTCACAAACAAAGTAGCCTAAATTTGAATGAAATTGGTAACAAAGACATGCATAGAAAATCTTGTCTGGAGACTTTTCTTTATCTGTGAATGCTGAAAATTAGCTATGCCACTGAATATAGAAAATCAGCACTAAGCTCCAAATCTCTGCTTATATTGGCTTTTGAATACTACAAGCTGCCTAAAGTATAGTCAGGCAGTCCTGAAATGAACACTTAAATACGATTCATTGGCTTCCTGTCTGTCTGGAGATGTCAACAGACTGTAAATCACAAAATTCCCCTTGGATTCAGGGCCCACACCTGCAGGCCAATTTAGTCACCAAATAGGTCTTTTTTTCTGCTCTCTGAGAGGCTGCTTTATTCTGGTTTCCATGATTAACTCTGTACCACTCACTGAACACTTCTACTTTGTCCATAAAGTTTTCACAAATTTATGCTGTTTTCTACTTTTCAAGTATTAGATTTTAGAACTTCAGTGACAAGACAACAACTCACTCTCAAACTGAATATGGGACAAAATAAAGGTAGCAAGAAAGTTGAATCAACCATAACCAAATCCTCACATCTGTTCATTCTGGCAGTAAGAGCAGTATGGCTACTAAAAGGGCCATAACAGATTATTTTATCTCAAAAAAAAAAAAATGCAAAGTGCTAGGAAAAGGGACTCTTAAGGTTAATGATCTTTGAGGAGAGCTAAAAATGGATTTCTCATTTTCTGGCACATGACACAACAAATTTGAGATTGATCTTAATGAGATAATTGGTTCCTAACAAGAAAATTTACTACAATTATTTAGTAGACTTTAGTTTTCAAATAAAAAAAAATTGGGGAACTATTTTATTAGGTTTACAAGAACATATCTTAGAAACTCCTCCTTGTTAACACACTTTTAACATGTTTTATAGATCCTTGTAAAATAATTTTTGCCCCATCTTTATATCTTTTAATTAATTAACATTTTTTAAAAGATTTTTATTTATTTATACATACAAGAGCTGGGGTACAGGCCAGAATTGCAGGAGGTGAGAGGATTCACCAGAGACAGAACCAGGAACATAACAGGCAGATTAACTGAAACACACTGCTGAGGGGAGCAGTGGGTGAGGCAGGAGAGGTCTGCTATGCCATGTGGGTCCCCTACCTGGCTGGCAGCAGGGATCGAACTGGTGCTGCAGTGGCTGCAGCCTGCCTCACAGCATGTTGCTTAACCCACTGCGCCACCAGGGAAGCCCTAATTAACATTTTTAATTAGGGTAACACTGGTTTATAACATTGTATAGTATATGATTCAGAAATATAGGATGTCACACTTCGGGCATATGTTACTACACTATTCTGTTTTAAAGCAAAATGAAAATAGATTTAGATTTGGAAGATATGAGCATCAAAGACTATCAAAACCTGTGATATTTTTAATTGCCCACATCAAGTGTTTTATTTTTTTTCTGCAAAATAAAAAAAAATTCCATTTATGCCACATGCCTCTTTAAAACCTTTTCCAAAATGGATGAGAATAGTTTGCATTTGTGAAGCTGTGTGCAAAAGCTCTGTCTGGGAGAGTTCTTCTGATTTTTTTCTTTTTATTTATTCTTTATTTGTTTTTTTATTAAATGTATTTATTTTCTTATATCATTGTTCTTTTTGTATTTGATTTCTCTCCTCAGGTGTAGTCCCCATAATTCTCCCACCACCACATCACATGTGAATCACCACCATAGTCCCTTGTACTCTTCCCTCCCATTTAGAATCAAGGATTTTAAATAATATGAATCCATTAACCTGAGTCAGAAGTAACCTTAAGTTCTTTAAAACATCAATTCAAAATATAAACTTCACAAGCTGCTTATCAGATGTGAACTTCACTGTAAAAACTGAATGCAAGAAAAACTAATTAAAAAACATATTAAATATTATTGAATCTCCACTCAACAAGAAGTAAAAATATCAATTTGAGACATTTGGAGGTCTTGCATAAAAATATTTTTCTTAAATATTCATTGGATCATGAACTGAAATAGGAGACCAAAAATTATTCACAAAGTGTATTTCTTTTGAATTGTTATAAGTTACGTTCAACATCATCAAAGACTTACAGAAAAGTATATGTAAAAAATTCTACTGTGATGTTTGATTATTGATTATGTCCTTAATACAAAATATCAAAGATAATCTTAAAATCAGTTTGTATAAATGCATGTGACTTTCTCAGCACTGAATATTAAAACACTATCATTAAAAAGATCTGCTTGTGCTGTGTTTTACTTTTCAGAAGGCAAACACATATTTTACATTCAGAAACTGACACGGTTTCTGAAATATTAATGGAGAGATTTTACTTTCCAGTGATGACAGTTCTATTTAGTTGAAAAAAAAAGGAAGTTTTACCCATGAGACCAATAAAAGTGGTCTCATTCTCCCATCTCAGAGCAGCCCACAGCTCTCAAGCAAGCACTACTGAATGTTCCCAGGCAGGAAACGTGGCAGAGAATCAGAAACATTTTGGGATCATTTCCAAAGTGATGTTGACACTTTTAAGCTGACATTTATGTAATTTTGAGAAGTAAATTTTTAGAACCTAATCTAAAAACCATCATCTACCAGTGATTAAAACACAAAACTCAAATGATTATAGTGGAGAGTTAGTTATGGTAAAATTTCATCTGTTATGCATGAAAATCAATGCTATGATTCTTGAGAGCTCCCCCAAAGTCACTTCTAGCTTTGACTCAAGCTGTCTTAATAATTTATGTAATCTTCTCTGGAGCAGGAGAGAAAGGAAGAACACATATAAGAAGCTATAGGTCTAACATATCTGCAGAAAAATTGAGGAGTTAAATTAGATCAGGGAGATGAAGTTCCTTTTTTTCCTTTAACTACAACAGTAAAATTCAGGTCATTGATTTACTGTTTATGAAACACAGTTGAACATCCATTAAAACAAAATGTCTTCAAATGTATATAGAGAAAAACTTAAGTACATATTTAAATGTTCAATTTATCCAACTGTCTTTCAGTTACTTTTAACTCTATGCTGCACACAAAAGTAAGACCCTGAATAAAGTCTTGGTATATATTTTTCTTTTTCAGTTAAAATGGGTAATACTTGCCATGACTCAGATAGGTGGAGAAAGCAAAAAGCAAATTTTACAAACTGAATATTGTAAAGTTTATCTAAATCCTTAGATAATGTCTTTGTGGAATTAGTAATATAATGTGATTATGAATTAGTAATATTTTCGTGATGTGAATAATAACTGTTCTCTTGAGCCAAATGGTCATTAAGTATGATCAGAAAGGGAGCCACCCATTTGTATTATAATGATATGATGATGATAGTAATAATAATAAAAAGGTCAGAGAAAACTTTTGGAAGTGATACATATGTTTATGCCATAGACTGTTTATTGGTGTCACAGATGTATATATATATATCCACATTATCAAGTTGTACATGTTGAATATGTACAGTTTATCTTAATAGAGTAGTTAGGAAAATATGGAGGCATCCAAAATCACAACTTTAAAATATTTGGGAAAAATAATACATAATCCTTCAAATGATGCATCACTTTGAAATGCACAAAGCTAACATTATTCCCCTACATTAAAAAAGATTTTAATTTATTTTATATATTATACATTATAATAAAGGGCAATTTATTCAAGACAGGGCTGGAGGAAAAGTGATTTCTCTAGAAATCTTGTCACTGGGTAGCATGCCCTCCAGCATAGTATGTTTACGCATCAGAGTATCCATATAATAAACAAGTAGTTACACAAAATAAATTAAATTCAGAAAACAGACAAATAATTTAAAATAAACAATAGAAAAATGACAACCCCTGGTAATTTTGGAGTTAAAATTTTTCTACCTCTATGTTCCAGCTTTCATACTCATGTTGCTTATTTGATTCTTAATCTTAGATTATTAAAGCAACAAAATGAAATCTGTCATTTTAGAATATTCTACTATTATAATTAATACTTCCATCAAAAAGTTTTCTGCCTAATCTATTAAGTAGGAACTCTAGATTCTCTATGTTTCTTTTTACTTAACATTTCAGCAGTAGATAATTTATGGAGATTTTATCTTATATGTTTTCTACCCCCTATATTTTTAACCTATCTTTCTTAAAGGATTTCTTCTGATTATTTGGTATTTCTCTGACTCCATGCTTTATCTTCAGGCCAGAAGACCCAGGACTGGTAAGAGAGGGTTGTGGTAGTGTTCCTTCTTTACAGAACCCAAGAAAGTGACAGCACTGAAAGGCAACTATAAATTCAAACTTTGCCTGAGGAGTAGATGTAGGACTGAAAGCTTAGAAGATCCTTTAAAGGGAAGAGGTCCATACGTGGGAATGTTGTGGGAGAGAGTAGGAAAACCTCCAGATGTCTCAAATTGATATTTTTACTCCTTCTTGAATAGAGATTCAATCATATTTAATACATATATTTTAATTAAAACAATTTTTCTTGCATTCAGTTTTTATAGTTCAGTTTTTGCACTCAGAGATTTGTTTGTGAAGATTTATGTTGACTATGATGTTTTAAAGACCTTAGAGTTACTTCTGATTACAGGTTAATTTTCTATGAAATAAAAAGTTCTACTCAATGACAGCAAGATTTCTATTCATTATAATTGCTGAAGTGCATATCTTGTATTTACTTTTCCTTGGTTTTTAAAAATAAAATTCTCCTTAAGAAATTATATTCAGAGTCAGCTTATTTTATCTTTTAGGTTCAAGTGATTTCAACCATAAAATATATCCAAATCTGGATGAACAAACATCTAATTAATTCTGAACTTTAATTTTAATTTTCAGACTTCCAGCTTTGTATCTTCATTTTATTATTATTTGGGCTTCAAAGAACTGTCAGAAGACTATTTAATGGTTCACAAGATAATAAAGAAGACAGAAAATCAAAGTAAGTTAGCTCAGCTAATAAAGCTTCTTCCTCTGTTTATTTAGCTGAGATTACGATTTCTGCAATTACTTCTTGTTTTCATTTCCAAAGGAAAATATTCCAAAGATGTCTCTATATAAGAATATTCTTTCTCTAATTACACTATGGAGAATCTATTAAAAACTATGCCCTCAATCACAAGTCGAAATTAAAAGAGCTGAGGGATGAGATGGTGAAGGGGGAAGAGGTGGAATGATGAAAAGAAAAGAGGAGGTTGATAATTGTTAAAGATTAAATAGGAAGAGTAATAGGAACAGATTTTTCAATGAAGAAACTTCATTCACAAGGGTCTCCCCACTCACTAAGAAATGGTAGAAAGGAATGGATTAAAGGAATATGAGCAAATTCTTAGAGATATTGGTTTTGACAAAATGATGATGTTAAGAATATTGGCGACTAACTTTCTGTTTGAACAACTACTCTGTAGATGTCAGTAGTGATAATATTTAAAGGAATAGCTTCTCAATATGCAGGTTAAACAACTGCAATAAAGGCCAG
This sequence comes from Galemys pyrenaicus, assembly GCA_019455555.1. Lineage (NCBI taxonomy): Eukaryota > Metazoa > Chordata > Mammalia > Eulipotyphla > Talpidae > Galemys > Galemys pyrenaicus. The sequence continues at coordinate 138,112 of JAGFMF010011630.1, forward strand.
CAAGTGTCCCAATGCTTAAATGTTAAATAGTCCAGGTCTTGACAATAACCGTAGTTTGACGTACCTGGCTGCAATCCGGCCAAGTTCTAGCAAACATAGACACACTTCTCTGGGTTGCTTGTGGAGGACTGAAAGACAAGACAGAGGTGGACAACTTTACAATGTAAAGCAGCTCTATGGCAAACAGACTTGGAAATGACCCTTGCCCCTAGTGCTCCCAGTAAAAGTGCTAGTTTCCATTCACAGAAACCATTCTAACCCATGGTCAAAGTATACTAAGCCCCATTAAAGTCTTAAAGCGGCTTTCAAAACACTTTGCCCAACTTCTTTTCAAAAAATTATGAGTCTCAGGAAACCTTACCCTAGGTAAATCACACCCTGAAATTATTTTCTTGAAATTAGTTAGTATTAGTAAGCCAATACTTGAAAAATATGTAACTATCATTCTAAATAGTTAGTAAAAACACAAGCACAAAGAAAACTATGGAGCAAAGTTTGATTTTTTTAAAATTTCTGTGTCTACTTCACCAGTGATTTTAGCAGAAAAAAATGCAATGAACAAGAATAATTATACATCAGTCCTTTGTTTTCCTCCAAACAATGTGAAATGAAAACCTAAAACTTAGTGTCCTTTTCTAATCAAATATGATTAAATGATAGTTTAGAAAATAACACTTTCAACTGACTGGATTTTAAAAATATGCACCAATATATGCCAGCAGCCAGTTTCATCGATTAAAAAATATATTAGAATGTTTTTTGGCATTGAGATTTCTATTATGACACAAAATGACCATTTATTAAAGTTTGATTTACCAATTGCTTTGACATATTCAGAAATGTTGACAAGTCATACCTCCATTTTTTAAGCCTACCACTTTTATACTACTCACTTTTTAAACCAAAATAAAAGATTTTTAAAATGCTATTACATACAGCATCTAATTAAGACAGTAGATGTTAGGAAAATGTCACATTAAGATTTTTCTTTACATAAATTTAATATTCTTATATAAGAAAACTAGTTTATTGATAACTCATTGATTAAAATTTAAGAAAAATAGAAAAAATATTTTAATAATAGAAAGAGTAGAATATTTTTAAATAGAACTCTTAATCATAAATATAGAATTTCACAATAATTTAATTTACCAGCATTTTTTTTTATTCCCTTATGTTAAACATCTAATTCCTTCTCTTCAAAACTATGGTGGTGGCAATATTCAATCCACTGATACCAGACTGGAATTTTGGGGGAGAGTGTGGTGAATAGAAAAAAAAAGACATTTAGTAGAACTGCAAAAGTATTTAATTTCATTTAGTTTTAATAAGCACAAATGTATAACCTTATAAAATGGCACCTTTTAAAGCTTATAGAACAAGTCCTAATAGCATCAGCAATGCTCACCAAAATATAATTAGTTATATAAAATCTGAATTGTAGAATTTTTCCATTATTGGTAATACAAATTTTATTTTTAGGTGAACCTTAGTAATGCAGGAAGCCAAAAATTACTCTTAAGTAAATGGGCTTAAAATACTTATTTCCTACCTCCAATTTCAAATGTACCACTAGTTGATTCTGACTAGATGATACTGATTTTACAACTCTTGTCATATTAAATCAACTTCAGTGCAATACAACATATGAACTATATTATCTCACAGGCATTAATTTCAAACGGAGAACAACAACAAACATCACAAAACAGAAGCAAACAAGTCATTCTAGTAGGAGTGGGTGTAGAAGGACTACAAAATGCTAAAGAGAGACAGATTTTTAAGGCCCTGCTGATAGTCTCATATTCAGTGAAAGCTGTGTGAAGGAGGTGGCCAAAACTCCAGGAGTCTTGGAACAACCTCATGCATTTCTTGATGGAGTCAAAATATGAAAAGTGTTAGTAGGCTGAACAAATTGTTGATAAGAAGTAAATAACGAACTATAAATGAAACAATTTTAATAATTCCTTAATTAATTTAATAACATGTTTTGAGGACTATATAAGTATTAGAAATAAACAGATAAATTTTATGGAAAATAAAATTCACCCTGAAGATAAACAGTAATGTGGATAATATAAGACAGACAATGTAATATGTAGGAGGCATCATTATAGCATTTTTTGCTTTTTCAATTAAGCTATTAATTTAAAACAGCTTTTGCATGTCAAATCTATCATGGATTCATAAGCAGATTGAAAAGTACCTGCATGATTCTCCATTTTATATCCTCAAAAGAATCAGCCTATAAAATTTAAAAACAAATCTTTTCCTGAACATAATTTCTTAGGAAATGCTAATAAATGTAATGTTTTATTTCCCAGTTTTCTTAGAAATACCTTTTATAAAGGAATAAAATAACTTCAAAACATATCTACAGACTCATCTGACATGTTAATGACTTTTCCAGGGTCAGGAATATGAGGGTTATTCCATCATATCCAAATAAATAAATAAAATCAATGTTTGATGACTATTAAGCAATGAATGAGATAGAGAAGTATAATTTAGCACATATTTATAACAGAGTAATTATTATGTATTAAATCTTGATATTTTATACTATAGAGGGTGAAGACAATTCTGTGATAATTAAAAACTAAATAAAGATGAAAATCTTTCCTAGCATCTTTAGAAATGTTCAAATTTTAATTATGTAAAGGTTTATTGACTATAACAGCAAACACTCTTACCTTACAGCTATAAATTTAATTCAGGAGTTTTTAAGTAATGTCTACATTATATCTCATGTGACTTTGGTTTCTGCACCAAGATAGAGTTTAACCAAATTTAATAGATAGCAAAAGTATAGTTGCCATGGGATTTGAGCAACAAAAATCTGGGTGCTGTTATTAGATCTCCAATACTTACAAGTTTCATTATTTGGGGAGGTTATTCCCCTATAAAATGTGTCCTGAGAGAAAAAATAATAGTAGATATTATTTCATGTGAAGCTTTTTTTTGTGAAAATTAAACAAATTATTTTGTATAAATTATATATATATAATTCAGTCATTATATTATAACAAGTGTACTTTGAATATTTTACAATTTCTATTTTATTATGGATAGTTAATTACACATTTAATCAAATTATAGGTTAAATAAGTCAATTTGCCAGTATCTATTGGCAGATATCCTATAGCTATGATGAGTTTGTGCCAAGTATAAAAATTTAGCAACAATTATTTGAGGATGCTGTTACTTGTCAAACAACAAGCAGTTTTGAATTTTACTCTGTCTAGGAGAAGAGAATAATTTAGTTCATTTTCAATAAGATTTCTAAGCTGATTATGTGTTACATATTTTAGAAGTACAAATAACTGAAGGATGCATTTGTTAGGTTATTTATAAAGGCAACTTTAATATACTGTACTTGAACTAAGACCTTTATATAGATATAAATATATAGATATATATGTAATACTCATTCTAAACATATTTACTGATTCATTTTTTCAAAAGTATAAGGAAATTCCTACACTTTAGAGTAGCAAACTTTTTTTCATTCTATCATTGTAACATTAATATTTTTTGTTTTAAGATATAAGGGGTCAGTATTGCTTTTTTTCGTGTGAAAAAAGTTTCTTTAAAACAAATTTAAAAGCTCTCATCACCTGTGATTACTATGCAAAAATTTCTATCATTGAAGGCTTCATTTTAAATAATCAAAGCTATTTCAAAGTAAAGTAAGATGCAGATGACCCCTGGGAAAAGTAACACAGATTCGTATTCAGAAATATGTGGCAAGAGATTCAATTTTCTAATCTAGATTCTATAAAAATCTCCCGGGCATCAAATGTCAAATGGAATGCTGCTAGCTCCAGGAATAGAAAATGAAGCCTTCGGCAAAAAAGCCAGGGTAGAGTATCAATGTCACAGAATCTGTAAGGATAAAATGAAGTAGACCATAAATGTATAGTTTAGCTGCATATATTAAGTTTTAAGAGCTGGGCAAAGAAACACAAAGCTTGCAAAGTTGTCCATTTCATTTCTCTGCATTAAAGGTTATTACATTCATGTTAATTTTCAAGAAAATTAGATTATAGATTTACATTTAGGAAGAAAATATGCAAAGATTTTTTTTTGACTGAATGTTGTTTTGTGGAAATATAATAAGTTAATGGCTGGCTAGAGTCCCAGAGTAGAGGACAGGTTCTAATATTCAGAAAGAATGGATCCAGTAAACTAGAAATCAGAATTGGGTTCTAATATAAGCTATATAAATATTTTTATCTCTCAAATAAGTATCATAACTTCTACTTGGTTTTCATTATGAGGTAATTGTACAATTAAGTACCCTTGGTATGGGTTCGGCACCCAGTGTATCATACTCCCTTATTACATAATTATGGTTTGCATAAAAACAGCATTCACATCTGCTGGGCACTTGAATGAAATGTATATTATTGGGTCTTATCCCAGACTTAGTGATCAAAATCTGCATTTACATAAGCTCTCCAGGTGATGAGTATGGTTAAAATTTGAGAAGTACTATATTAAACAATGCTATGATTTATAATACATGTCAGTTATGATCCACATATTTGACTAAAAATATCCAAACATGTTTTGATATAGAAAGTCCCTTGATGAATGTTTAGGATAACAGTGGTGATGACATGATGTGATGATAATGTTGAAATGATGACTTGATGATGATTTAGTGATGATGTGAAGATGAAATGATATGATGATGTGATGTTGATGATGATGATGATAATGATGTGCTGATGATAATGAATGAAGGGGGAAATAATTAGTGTTATTAACCCTTCAAGGTATCCTGGGTATTTCTCTCCTAACAGGATCTACAAGTTACAAAAGATGCCTCCCAACAAAGCGAAGAGATAGTCACTGATTGTTCTCTATATTACATCACTCCTAGAAAGACATATGTAGAAATCTTTGAGTTTAAAGGTAGAGGGCAATTAGGTTATAACAGCAATTTAGATACCCTAAAACTTATCTGAGGGAGCTCAAGAGAAGAAATAGCAAAAAAAAAAAAAAAAAAAATTGGCTTGCAAATTCATTGATGCTAATANAGGGCAATTAGGTTATAACAGCAATTTAGATACCCTAAAACTTATCTGAGGGAGCTCAAGAGAAGAAATAGCAAAAAAAAAAAAAAAAAAAAGTGGCTTGCAAATTCATTGATGCTAATAGTGTGTGTATCCAAATGTTCAGAAACACTACTCACATTAAAACAGGAAATCTCCTAACCAAAGTTTACTCATAAACATATCAGTAGTGGAAGATGTAGAGAATAAAGTGTAATCGACTGCCTTTGTCATTAGGTCAAGAAATGGCCTGGAGCAAACAGTAATCTTTTCCAGCACCCAGATCTCAAATTAAGGAATTACATCACTTCCACTTAGAATAGCAGTAAAGGGAAGAGTTTCTTCTAATTCGGTTTATATATTTGCCCCTTTACTTGAAATAATCATATGAACTTCTAAAATTAACTCAAAGAAAGTAGAACTTTCTAGAGCACAGGGACATGATTTTGGGAGTTAAATGATGAGTTCAAATCCTAGCTGGTTTACTGAGAAGCTGTGTAACATTGGGAAACATACAATTTTCTAGGCTCCAGAATTCTTAATGAAGATGATGTTCGTTGGGAGAGTAGATGCATTGGGCTGCCATTTTGAGCCCACAGCTATTACTACTGAATATCCTGTAGTGAAAAACTGGACCCAGGAAAGCTAACAAGCTGTCCACATTCCTAATACAAGCCTGACTTCATCAAGTCCTTGATAGAGCCATCATTCTAGAGAAACATTTAGTTCTCTCAATCAGATTCCATACTGTACTCTCTTGATATTTTTTCTGCATAGGGCATGTGGCTAAATTTAGAAAGAGTTACTAAGCTAAATAATAAAAAATGAAATGAGATGCTTAATAAAATGAGTACTTTATAAGATCAAGTGTTTAAAAAACAAACAACCAACCAAAGTCAAATTGTTCCTCAGAAAGTGAATCTAAAAAACAAGAGGTAGATGGGAATCTTGACATTGTTATCCTACATTAATACTAATAAAGGTCATATAGCTTTTTTACACAGAAATACTCTTATAGTCCTCAATATAGACAACAAGAAGAATAAGAAATGACATAAAAAAACTGGAAGAATACAGAATTTTTTACTGATGCCACATGTGACTTTAAATTATAAAAAAAGGAAAACTATTTAAAATTTCACACACAGTCCTTTTTATTTTTGTGTGGCAATATCAAACTTATACTGCAAGTGGATTGGTTCTTGAGCTAATGTTCAATAGAACAAAGGATTTTGAAGATAGGTATTTGTGGAGGTTTGAACCTATAACTCCCAAAGATGCAATGCTGTAAACCAACTTTATGTCAAAAATATGATTTAAAAAATGCTCATCAGAGCCATGCATTAGAAGAAGACAGTGCCACACAGCAAGCACAGACAGAAAATAAAAAAAAAAAAAAAAAAAAAGAACCACACACATTTGCATGCAAGCACAGCAGAGAGCAAACCCTTTTGTTGCTGAGTAGATTCTTTCTCAGAGAAATAGATGAATAGTCACTGGCTTCCAAATCCTATAATCATCCAATAATATAATGATATTGACACAAGTAAAGCAAGCAAAAACTTTTGTATTTTATAAGCATCCCTCCCAACCTTATTTTCTCCCAGTTCACCAGAAGATATACAAATAAGCAAAAATAAACAAGCCTCGCAGAAAAAAAAAATTAAGATGACAATTTCTAAATTCATTGTACTATAGTATATTACAATAGCAGATCACCCCACAAGAAAATCATTTACTCAATTGATTTTTATTTAAAATACCTTAGAAAAAATTTATACAAGAACATAAATTTTAGGACTTGTAACTTGAAACTTGTTAAGATTGGAAACACATCAAAGAATTCTGATTTTCATTTAAATCACAAAAATGAAACATATCCAAATATCCAACATTATTTTAGAAAAGGAGTTTAAAAAGGAAGAATATTTATTATAAGTTTAATAACTTCATATTGCAGAAATGTTCTCTCACCAGAGCCATCTAAGCATGTTTTTTCTTTACTGTATAATTAAACATAACTTATTTATTTATTTTATTTTTTTAAAATATCCTTGTTTATTTTTTCATAATGTAGGATTCATCTCCTCAGTTGCGGTCACCATAGTTATCCAACCACAAGTGTGCCCACAGTCCTCCAAAATACTCTACCTTGCTCTCCTCCCGCATCCTCTAATCTCCCCATACCTCCCCTGAATATCTCAGATCTACCATCTGCTTTCAAGAATCAGTCTTAGTTTGTCTTTGTCTGATCCTTTGCTTGGTTTCTCTAGAGTGCACACATACATGAATCCGTCCAGTATTTATATTTTTCTATCTGACTCATTTCGCTTAGAATAATCCCTTCCAGTTCCATCTATGTTGGTGCAAATGACATGAATTTGATTTTTGATTGCTGAGTAGTATTCCATTGTGTATATATGCAACATTTTCTTGGTCCAGTCATTTGTTCTGTAGGTTTTTTTCATATCTTGACTATTGTAAACAGTGTTGGTATAAACATAGGAGTGCAGATTTCCTTTTGAATCAGTGTTTTGTGTTGTTTGGCTAGATACCAAGGACTGGGATTGCTGGTTCATATTGTAAATTCATTTTTAGTATTTTGAGGAATTTCCATGCTTCTTAAAAATAACTTATTTTAAAAATATTGGGACATATTTTGTTTTTAGAGTGATAAATTACATATTTTAGACATTCATCCATTTAAACTAAATCCCAATTGTAAATAGTTTTAAGGAGTGAAGCCATCTATTAATCTTAACAAATTAAAGACATGGGGAAGAAATTCTTCTTTGGCTACTGACTTATATGTCAGCATGACTTGAACAGTGGATGCTGTATGTAAACACTAAATATAGACTCTTAAAATTAAAATATGCTCTACAGATCATATAAAAATCTATGTCACCTGTTCCCAAAGTAATATAAACTGTTACCTTCATTTGAAATGTCAGTTTAATCTCAGCAATATCAAAGTCTTTTCAAACACAGAGGTATAAAACTTTATTTCAAGAAATAATTCTCTGTGCAACTTGCTTCAAATTGTATCTTAATATAAATAAAGTTAATTGTTCATGTTTCAAATTATATGGCATACCTGTTTATTGTCTAAAATTTGTTAATAGACAATTGAAGAAGAAAATGATGTCACATAACCCACTACTGTTTTTCTTTCAAATTCTAAATGGTTTATTGTTATTTACTAGATATTAATGTTTGACTTCATATTCATAGTATATCTTATTTTTTTCATATTCCTAAATATCTTAAGAATACTATAAATATTGCTTTTGGTTGTTATCTATAGAAACTATAGCTATGTCCAAGTGTTCACCAAATGCAAAAGATTCAGTTCATTTCCATATTCTCTTAATATAGTGAAAAAAAACCACTTAAGTGGACATTTTAGTGTTATCTTTATTTCCTTCCTTCTAATTAACTTAGATATAGAACAACTGCTAAAAGAATATGAAAACATGTAGTCTTTGATATATAATGTCAAATTGCCCTCCAAAGGAGATAAAAAATTTCTAATTTTTTCAGCAACAGATAGCAGATCCTGTTTCCCTCCCACATACTCAACAAATAGACATTTTCTTTATCTTTGTTAGTTGTTCACAGTTATATTTACATTTTTTATTATTTAGATGGCTAACATTTTTATATATTTATTGGCTATTTATAAATATAAATAGGCTGTTTATAACCTTTGTTATTCTGTTTGCTCATTTTGAAAAACTATTCTGGATACTAGGGAACTTATGACCTAAGTACTGATATTTCACAGAGGAAAAAAGATCTTTTTAGAACCTCACAGAAAATTAGCTGCAGGCTCTAATCTGTATGTGTTTGCATCATGAGGCATAAAATGTTATCTTCCAAGAACCAAGAAGCACATGAATAAGCTGTAGCCCATACTTCAGACTCATCCCTGGCATAGCTTCCCCTCCCACTGAAATTTCTTGTCATTAGCTGTTGTGGAAAGAGAACAGATTGAGTGAGTTGTGAATCAAGATTCTCTCACAAATAATTGTACAAAAAGCCCTACCGCACAGGGTAGTATATCAGTTGCAAAGATAAGAATGTTTTATGCAGACAAAGACCTTTGAACAGCTAAAGACAGAAGCCTCTTGATCACATTCAGTACAGTGATCTACTTTATCATTCATTCAAACAGATTTTTCCCCTTCATCAGGGCATCTTTTCATTTTATTTGCTGTTCAAAACACTAAGACACAAAGGATGCTCTTCATCTTGTATGCTACTGAAATGAAATCTTGAGGTAGAAAAACAGAAAAAAACCTTGCCCTAAATTCCTTTTCAATAGTGAAGTGTGAAAAGATAGCAAGCAGAGAACACAGAGTTATTGTTGTAAGAAAATCAACTCTGTAAGTGCACAGTCCAAGGTCATCAGCAGTGGCTCCATCACTTCCTCATCCACTGTGAATAAGGAAAACCCAAGGAGAAAGGGTTCCACTTAGGGAAATGGTATTTCTTATTGTCCTTCCTATCTATGGACACAGCTGTTTCCTTCCTCTGAATAATCCTAAAGTCAATGCTGTAATATTGGCTTCCTTCTTCCATCTCCAGGGGACCTATTATATAGCACCTTATGCCCTACTCTAAGCAGGAGAAATTTCAGATTTATGTTCTCATTTTTAACTACTTGATTTAGTTTAGCACTGATAGGATTAAATGTTATTTTTCCATATTTATAGACTTATAACCTGGTATTATTAAACTTTTTTGAATATGTAGATGTGTTTCAAGTGCAAGTTATAACCCAAATGTTTATATATATATATATAAGGATATATGTGTATGTGTGTGTGTTAGGGAAAGAAATCAAAGTCAAAGAGTTTTTAATAAAATACTTGATTAAGTTATTACATATGGATTATCATGCACATTTTAAAAAATAAAATCAGGTTTTTTTCTAAACAAGGTGAAGAACAAGATCACGTAAATACTCTTCTGATGCAACTTTATGTACTATAGAGTATTTATATACAGGACCGTTATTATGTAAATTGCTCTAGGCTTTATTGTTTAAAGATATGATGTGAGTGAGGTTTTAAAAAGCCACCAATCTAAGTAATATGCATCCAATACACATCAGGACCTGGAGCTATGGTGATATTTACTCCAGAGAAAATTTATTACTAAATTGGTTCTTCCTAGATTCCAACTGAAAGTTTTATTAGTTTAAGTAACAGGTTTATAGTATTGCAAAAACTGAGACAAGATCAAACTGGTTCTCATTGCTTCTAACTAATCCATTAGACCACTATTAGTCACTGGAGAAAAAAAAAGATTATTTAATGAGAACCTAAACAATGAACAAATTAAGAAAAAATAAAGCAGTTTCTGGATGTGGCAGTTCTTTGGCAATAGGTCACTGCAGATTTTAAAACATGATTTTATTTGTCCACACACAATGAATGTACTTGTGTAACTAGGTTTTATTCTATAGCTATATATGTTTATGGATATTTACTAGCTGTTCCAAAGTTTTTTATTTCCAAAAATAATTCCTCCACACACCTGTTGTATAATGTTCCACTTATAGTTGCCTATAAACCTGAAAGCTAAAATCTATTTATAATATTACCACTGGACTGAAAATAGATATAGACATACACGTATGTCTTCTACTGAATTTGTTCTACTTTCACATGAGATGATAAGAAAACTCAAAGCTCATTTATATCACTTGTAATCAAGGAGCACCTATTACATTAAGCATGCTATTGTGCAATTATTCTGGTTCATTTTTAATTCCAAGTATAAAGTATTTTCGTAGTCAAAATTCATGTCATTCTAGTCTCACCTGAGAGAATTCCCAGAAATTTAAATATAGTCTTTCCCATAGCATGTCAACTCTTAGTACAAATACAAATGTCTTTAAGCATATAAAACAAAATTTTTAACTGTTATCACCAATTTCCTAGGTTCAGCGGGGAATGTTTGTGAGTCCTAGGGGCAAAGTATACTCTGATAGTTTGGAAGGAAGGCAGTTCATATACTGTTTTCTCTGATTTTCTGAAAGATGATTAACTTGCTTTGATGTTAATATTTGGTATTATGTGATTTTGTAAACTGATTTTTTTAAAAGCCTCAAGCAAAATAATCAAGGATATTTTATTTTTTCCTTGTACATGTTTCCTTTCTTCAGTCAGTTCCACTTCACTGGAATGGGACTTTAATTCCAATCTCCGTATTAGAACTGCCTTGGGTGGGGTCTGTACAGAATGTCTGAATAGTAAATAATAGTGGGTCAAGGTGTGTTCAAAACTGGAGGGTTCAACAGACACTTCCTCCAAAGGAAATATGAAAGCTCACACCACAGTCTAGAAATATATTTGCCAATATTTAGTGATAAAGTAACAATTATCTGGGTGGGCTTAAGCGCTAAGGTATCTGGATTGCATTTCATCATCTCTAGTTGTCTCAATCTCTTGTTTGCCTGATTTTTAACTCACTAATAAGTAGATAGATAGAAAAATGAGTGTATTTCAGTTTTAACTGAAATTGAACTGAAAATTCAGCACTTATGGAAGACAGTGTCTCCATGTGTTTGTAAAGGTGAAAAGGCAACAGTGCTATGAATGGTTGGTGCATGGGAGAGCTAGTCCTTAGCCAGGTTTGAACATGCTAGTAACATTAACCCTATGTTTTCCAAGAATCCCTGGTTGTGTATTATATATATCCTTGTTTTCAGTGTGGATGGGATTATGCTATTTATGTTCCTATTGTATCAGTTACATACAATGTAATTGATAATAGAGCATGCATTTTTCTAGCTTCAAAAACTCAAATTTACAATGAATCTGCAAGTTTACAATATACTGAATTTTTAAAAGGTAACCCGTGAAATGCCATCACACAAAAAAGTTAGTTTTGATAGTTACACTGACAAAGAAAAATAATCATTTTAATATATTATCAGCTAGAATTCTGAAGGAAATACATACCCAAACCTTCTGATTCAAATAGACATGTTTCATCTACCCCTAAATCTCGGCACCAGGATAAGAAATTTGCTGTATTGTCTCTGGCAAAAAAGGAGCCTGAAGGTGCACTGGCTTTGCAAGGAATCTTCTTCAAGGGCAGATTCTAAAAAAAAAATAAAACAAAGAAATCTCACTCTAGTGGAATATCTGCAAAGTCATTACAGTGACACATTTAAATATTTATTATACAACAGAATGTTTTGGAATGACCTCATGTCAATATTAACAGTTTTGTGAAAAAAACAAAGAAAAGGAAGTAAAATGCAAGTGAAAGTTATTTGGTATTAAAGGCCAATGAAAATCTCTGCCCAGAAACATACATATTCTTATCTTTTCAGTATGAATTAGTAAATACATGTAGTCTCTTACCTGGTTCAGATCAACTCTTTTATTTTTCTATTATTATTATTATTCTACTATTATTATTTTCTTTTATTTTACCTAGGTATTCGGGGGAGCAGAATATATGACCCAAAATGTGCTACTTTGCCAGATGTAAAGGCAGTTGGGAGTCTAAGATTCGGAAGAACTTTTCACACCACCCCTCCTTAACCACCTTAAAGGAATTTAGCTAGAGAGCCCTTTCCACAATCTCGTTCATAGTTACTTTCAATTAATATGAACTAAACATGATATGTAAGGGAAAACTTAGTAAGACCAGAGTTCAAAGTAGTTTCTCTATGGTCCATTGTTTATGCAAGGTTCAGCAAATAATTATTTACCAAACATTCACTCATCTCTTCCTGTGAACTGTCTTCCTTCTCTTTGAAGGATCAGGCCCCTACCCTTCTCTTTAGTTCACAATAGCATGTATCCTCATTTTACCTTAACATCTTTGGGATTCTCACGTCATATGTAAATGATTAATTTGTTTTTTCTCCTGTTAATCTGACTCATGTCAGTTTAATAATTTCAAACTGAAAGAACTGAAAGGTAGAGGAAAATTTTTCCTCAAACCAATATGCTGTCAATATTTCTCACAAAGTATTTATATGTGTATTTCTCACTTGTGAAAGAGAAATAAGATATATACACTGAAGTATATGAATATATGTTATAATATGTAGGTATTTGTATATATACATATAAAATATAGCTGTACTTTTATGTTTATATATATATATATATATACTCTATGAAAATTAAACAAGAAATGTTAGGAAAAACAGAGTTGTCTGACATCACAAGTCTCCATCACAATATCAGAAAAGGAAATATTAAAAATCTTTTAGCAATATTATTCTACATTTCCAGCCTATTACCTTTTAGCCTATACCTCTAAATCATATACAGTGTTGTCAACCAATGTTATCGCAATAAAAATTTTTAATTAGAAAAATATAAATAAACTATAGGGTACTGCTATGTCATATAATATAAAAATAATTCTGTTTGAAATTACGCTATCTGACCTTGAAACATAGCTTTTATAGCCTCCATCCTTGCTCTTCTGAGATAAGAAAATACATAAGAAAAGGAACTAAGAAGGTGTGAACCTAGACAGACATTTTTATTAACATTTTCTCATAAAATTTTAGCCAGGAAGTCTCTCTTGGCATCATACCAAATGTGATAAAAAGTCGTATGATTTTTTTTCCCCCTTAAATAGGGTATAACCAGTTTCCATGGCATTCCATGTAGTCACAGAACATGAAACTATGTGATATGAAAGACTGAGTCTTCTATTTCTGTGACCTAGACTACAAGGAGTTGGGACATATTTGTTGATTATTGAACTCATTTACAAGGGTGATAATATATAATAGGAAATAGTGTTCTGGTCCATTGGGTAAGTCCTACTAACATCTATTACGAGAGTTCTTCATGTCCAGGGATTTGACATTACTTTGTCACTATATCATATAGGCTGTGTCTGCCTTATCCTAGTGATTAATATTTTCATTACTGACTGAATTTGATTTAGGGCAGACATAAAATATTTTTGTGATACATAAATATTTTCATAGATAAATTCTTCAGTCACTATATGGAATTCCAAATGCTCTATGAAATTATCTATAACAATACCCTCTTAACTAATTGGTTAAGAAATTGTTTTCATAGAACTGCTTTCCTATATGAATTTGCAAAACAATCAAGTAACATTTGCTAGTATAACACATCCTTTAAACTTAAAAGCTTCTGCACAGCAAAAGATACACTAACCAAAACAAAGCGACAACCCACCAACTGAGAGAAAATTTTTGCACACAACATTACTGACAAGGGACTTATCACACAGATCCACAAAGAACTAACCAGACTAAAAAAAACAAAGTGAACAATCCAGTCAAAAATTGGGCAGAAGAGCTAAAAAGGCAATTCTCCAAAGAGGACATGCAAATGGCCAACAGGCATATAAAAAAATGCTCAACTTCTCTTGTCATCAGAGAGATGCAAATCAAAACCACGAAGAGATACCACCTCACACCAGTGAGAATGGCATATATCAAAAAAAATAGCAACAACAAATGCTGGCGAGGATGTGGAGAAAAAGGAACTCTCTTACACTGCTGGTGGGAATGCAAGATGGTCCAACCATTATGAAAAGCAGTATGGCGGTTCCTCTATCTACTAGGAATGGAACTTCCATAGGATCCAGCAATCCCACTCCTAGGAATATACCCAAAAGTCACAAATACACTGATTCAAAAGAATACCTGCACCCCTATGTTTATAACAGCACTCTTTACAATAAGTAAGACCTGGAAACAACCTAAATGCCCAAAAACAGATGAGTGGATCGGGAAGCTGTGGTACATAGACACGATGGAATACTACTCAGCAATCAAAAATGAAAAACTAGACGCATTCATAGGAACATGAATAAAACTGGAAGGGATTATGCTCAGCGAAGCAAGTCAGAAGGCAAAAGAAAAGTACGAGATGGTTCCTCCCTTAGGAGGAATATAAAGGAACCAAATAAGGATCAAGGAAAGGAATAAGAACAACAACAATAATAATAACAACAAGAAAGAAACAAAAACCAAAAATGAAAAGAGAAGGACAAACTGGGGACACTTGGTGGGGAGGGAAAAGGGAACGGGTGGAGGGCAGTCGGGAGCACAGGGGACTGAGGTGTTGGTGCACTGGTGATATGGTGATGGGAAATACATGGGGATTTCAATTGATATTAAATATATGTAAATTAAAAAAACTTATATTAATAAAAAATAATTTGATATAATTTTTAACATAGAACAAATAAAATTAGATCAAGGCTATCCAAGAAAATCACTATGAAAATGGTTGAAGAATATGCAAAAAGCATGCATGTAATTGTTACCAACAGTTAAATATTGTTAACAAAAAGGAATTTCTATTGATCTATACATAAAATAACAAGGCATTTTACACTAAAGGTCCAAATTCTAATTATGCTCTTTTGGTACATAATTTATGTATTTATTTATTATAATAAAAGATATATAGATAAAAAATACAATAGAATTCTAGGCAATTATTTTAAAAGAATAAGATAAATGAACATGTATTAAATCATAAAGATATTCATTACATACTCAAATAGAAACAGTTTGCTAACACATATATGTGTAGCACAATTTCATTGAAAAATATGTGTGCATATACACTTACAATATAGATACATATATTCTGTATTATGAATGTTGTACTAATTATATAATGTCAATTCATGACAAATTGAAGAAGGACATGCATCAAATTAATAATAATTACCTTTGAGGAAAATACATGCAGGATCATTTACTTCTTTTTATGTTTACATATTTTCAAAAGAAGCAGTAGGATTTTGAATGACTGTTATATTTTATCAATATTTTAAAGATTAAAAACCAAAGCAGGTAAATTATGTCAACCAAAACTTGAAAAAGAGGTTTTTCTGGGAAAAACTCCAAGAGGTAACTACAAAGCTCTTTTAGGATGTCAAAAAGGCTTTAAGAGAAGCACATAAATACAATCAAACACTTCTGGGTAGGAAAAAAAAAAAAAAACAAAACAAAACCTTGCAAATCACTTCAATCCAAAGAATGATATTCCATACAGAATTATAACCTAAGAACTATAAAATATTTGACAGCTAAGGGTATGCTAAATGACATAGGTGTATGGTTTCTATGACACAATGGAATACAATATCCATATTGCCTTAAAAAAGTTTGAAATTGGTTTGACCGTTAGTCCACTAAGGAACACATTTTGAGATCACACCCACAAGCAACATGCCCTCAAAAATCATTCATCTTGCTCTAATTTGTAAGGACAACTACTGAGCTTATCAAAGAAAATTGCATTTTTCCCCTATAAACTTGCAGTCCTACATGTCACATTCCAGTGTACAGATATTTTTAATTTATTTATATTGAAAGATATGAACATTATTTTAGGAGAAGTAAAATAAAAGCTGTCTATTGATACTTCAAATTTTGGGATTCTCAATGCAGAGTAACTTAGCAATAGCACTGATCTAACAATTAGTATTTAAGTCATTTGGAGGTATGTGTTTCCATTCTGGAGCTGTTAGATTCAGTATTTCCATTTCTGTTTAAGACTAGGAAACGATAAACTGTGAATTAAAGCTTTCCATCTTCATCCAGATGAAGTTTGGTAAAAGTTTTAAAAGTCATCCTCAGTTCAAATGATCAGTGAATCTTCACATACACACCTATAAAGTCCATCACATATAACCAGGAATAAAGTAATCTGTTGATTAACTAAGAATAGTAGTTTCTAAGGCTTACTATACATCTTGATTGCTTACCAACAAAAAGTCAAAGTGTGAAGGTTCTTCCTGCAGTCGCTGTGCCATACATAATTAAGAGACTTAGAGTAAAAAGTCTGATTTCACTGGAGAGAAGTGCAAATGATAAATAATACCAAAATGTCAATACCTTCAAAGCCTAAAAACATTTTTGAGCTATTTAATAAATTAAAATTTATATAGACATATATGGCTTGTGGTTATCATATAACAGTCTATTTGTAATAGAAAAGTAAAACCATTATATATGGATTTGTAGAATCCAATATTTGACCATTAGTTTCCCTTTAACTAATAATATCCCATACTTTTCAACTTCACTATATACAGGGAACTATATATAGTAGTTTCTCTGGATCTAGTTAGTGAGACTCAAAACTGTGTTAGTGATTTACAGTTTCCTTAAATGATGCTGAGTTCCACAGTGTATAGCCCAGATATGGTGTTATGAGTAGTACATCTTCAAAGGTAATAGTGTCTATCTAACACATTATAATCTATACCTGTAGAATCAGGATCTTATTTATCATTAATTATACTGCTACAGTTCCAAATATGGTGCTTTACTCATAAGTAGAACTAAATTACTATTTTCTGAATTATATGGTGGGTGGGGAAGGAGAGAATTAACATTATGAGTACCCAGAGTGTTAGACATACATAGTGCTTACTTTCATACAGATTATTTAATTAATATATGTTTAAAAAAAAAGTACCATGAATTAGGAAACAGTGTTTTCATTTTCCATGATTAAAAAAAACAGCATATAGACAGTTCACATCAAATCATTCACTCTCTTATATTCATATATTTCTCTCCATGACATGGGTGCCTAGAATTTAATATATTTCAGCATTTGATTTACTTCCCATTTTTTAAACACATAATGCTAAAATGAAGAAGAATATATTATTTCTCACCTGTTCAAACTTGAAAAAAAAATTGAGAGAATGGCATCTTTAATTCTCAAAATGTCGTGAACTGAAAATTTAATGCTAGTAGTTTAAATAATTCATTCTTCACAAAAGTTTGAGACAAATTACTCCCTTATGATTACATAAAGTAGACATTTCAGGTATGAAACAGAAGAGATATATAAAAGATGATTAAATTACCAAAAACTAATATCATTCTTTTTCCAATGGGTATATAGAATGTAGTGTTCAAATATGCAGGCATTAAAGTAACTCTTTCCATGATGGAATTAATGTTTCCATTCCACATGTATCACTTTGCTACTTTTAGTTTTGCTGTATATTTTTCTGGAAAAAAATTCTCTCAATAAAATTATAGCATTGAACTTTCACAGTTTCAAGGTATCTAAATATAATTACCATGTGACTTTAGAAAGGATGAAAATATATTCTCCAAGATCAAAAGTATTACAGTTAAAAAATAAGGAATGATTCTGTTACCATCAACCTCTCCTGAGGATTTTTGCAATAGAACTACATGCTTCAGAGAGAATGAGCTATTATTGAGTACAGTAGCAAGTGAATTCACTGGTACAGAACTCAAAATGAATCCTTCCCTCTCAAGATATATTGTAGTCTATTTTTAGGGTAAACCTCATGGTAAAATGCCTAAATAAAAAAGAAATGGAAAAAAAAATAAAAACGGCTTCTCACTGTGGCATTATGTATGTCTTCCCTATAAAATCATGTGGAAATCAAATCATAAAGACAGGAAATGTGTTAAGTATTTAGAAATATCTCAAATGATCTCTGTTATATAAAATTATTATGGTCAAGGTCCAGTCTAGTGCTTGAACTCCAGGCTTAAAGATGAGACGGACAATAAAAAGTTATGATTAAATAATTTGGAATATGCAGTGAAATATTTATAACAGCTTTATTAATATATGCTCCAAAATGTAGAAGCAGCTAAGATATCTTTCAGCAAGTGAATGAATTAACTGTGGGATATCCAGACAATGGAAAATTACCCAGCATTAAAAAGCATAAATGATTTATCAAGCTATAAGAAAAAAAAAAGGTGGAATCTCAAATGTATATTGCTAAGTGAAACAAGTCTTTAAAAACTAGATATTGCATGATTCCAACTAAATGACATTCTGGAAAAGGTAAAACTAGAGAGACAGTAAAATTAGGCGCTATTGGAGAGGGAGGGATGCATAGATGATTCACCAGAGAATTCACCACATAGGATTTGGGGGTGGTAGGATTATTCTGTATAATACTGTAATGGTGAATATATGTCATTATACATTTGTCCAAACCCATGGAATGTATAATATGTACAATGCCAACAGTGAATCTTAATGTACCTATGGACTTTGGATGTCAATAATATGTCAATGTAGGTTTGTTGACTGTAATGTGTAATGGTCTCTTGTACTTTCTGCTCAAATGAAACTAAAACTGTTCTAAAAACGGAAGTCCATGAAAAAGTAAATGATTTATAGGTCTTTAAGAATCATTAAAAGCATCATAAAGGAGAAAAACATAGGAAGTTTAAAAAGTGCATTCTTTCCATTTTTTATATCTATTGTGTCTAATTAACTATCCATATGGGAATCATTATCTAATGCTATGCTACTATAAAAAGCTTCTGTTCTCTCAGCTAATTGTTTACATATCGCAAGGCAAAGATTGGCTTCAAAAAATTCCCAAAATCTAACACAACATTTTAAAACTCAGTTAATTGAGGAAACTATCTGAAAATGTTAAATAGAAATTTAGTTTGATTCAATTCAATTTAAATATATTCAACCAATCTTTATTAAATCACAATTCTATACCAGTTGTAACATGGTTAATTGTGAAGAAAGACAAAAAAGATGAAACAGGTTCATTTCTGGAGACTTTTAAGAGTCTCTGAAAATAGACTTAAAAATTATAGTATGATAAGAATGATAAGTTTAAAACTTTTAATAATTTAAAATTAATCTTTTGAGCAATTTAAGAATGTTCATTTAGCTAGGGACGGGCTGAATGGGTATCATATTGGAAAGTCTTACCGAGGGGCAGTCATTTACAGAATGAAAAGCCCTCAAGTGCTAATCAGGACAAAAACGTTAGTATATCCCACTGAGTGAAACATATGACAGAGATTTAAACAAGCATGGGTGTTACAGTTGAGCAGAGGGTACATGTAGAAGAGAAAATGAGTCTAGAAATGTAGACTGCGACAGCATCTTCCAAGTCTAACAAGAACTGCTAGTACTATAATCCCAACCACAGGTTATAAACTCAGATGCCCAGAGGTGACCATGCTTATTAAATAAAACAATGAAGTGTCTATCTCTGGAAGACTATAAAGAGTGGTGGGGAATGTGAAAAAATGAGGAGCTTATGCTATGTTCAGAAGAAGCAGTCATCATATTTATTTGGTTCTAATTCATTGTTACCAGAAAGAAATTCAGTCCTAATGACATATCTTCCCATTTTTCAAAAAGTTTTAAAATATGGATATTTTAATGCAAAAATACCTTGATTTTGTGCAATGAGCTCTATAGGCAAATACATCTGGTTTTAATCTCACAGTTGAGAATGGGGAGTAATGAAAAAAATTTACTAAGTAACCCAAGTATATGTATACTCCAGAAAAGTGTATCATTTGTTGTCAAGGATAGATTGAGAGAATAAAGGAAAAAACTAGGTTATTTTAGGAAAGCAAACAACAGTGATTTCATTTTCTTCTACTACTTGTATCTTGAAACATTCCTGGATCACAGTTGGATAGCACACTGGTTAAGAGTGAAGCTGGAATGGAATGAAAATAATTTTTTGTGTGTGTGAATATAAATGATTTATCAAAGAGAGAAAGGAATACTGGACATTTGATGTGAAAGTCCTTTAAATTCTCAACATAGTTAATACTAATTAATTAATTATAGTTCACAAATATTGATAATGGTTAAAAAAATGTTTCTGAAAATGTTTATCAGATTGCTGTGTCCCTTCTCAAAAGATTTATCTAAGGAAATAGACAAGAAAACTATTAAAATATGCCTTTAATTTTTAATTTTCAAAAAATATTTTCCACATTTTAAGTTGTAGTAAATTACATGTATTGGCAGAAAATTTAGATTCATTGGATTCTGATATTTTATTTTTAATTTTTCCTAAAAATTACAACTTTTATTCTTAATACACATAATACACTTATTAAAAAATATCCCAACAATTATAGGTGAAAGGTCTTTCATGTTCAAACCACTAAAAACTATTATAGTTAATAATCTCATGTATTTCAGTTAAAACTACTTTGAGATACCCATCTGTAAAATATTCTAAAAAGAAAGGTTTCTTCAGGAGTACAAAAATTGTTTTTATGCGTATGAATTCCAGGAAAACAAATTTATTTTATAGGCTAATATATATAAATACTATCTTTTTATGTTTTATTTTTAGTAACTACTCTGAACTGCAGATTTGGGGTACAATGCAAATGCCCATCAATTGACTGATGATATCTCCCTAAATTCTCAGAAAGGCTGAAATATGGGAATTAAACATTTAGTAATTCAAGCAAAGGCTTATACTTTGAACCTGAGAATCACTGCACTAACACTGACTAAGAATAATTTAAACTTGGAATTATAATTCATTACATGTAACAAGTTTTAAGATTAAATGTTTTGGAAAATGGCTAATATCAATCCTAGACAATAACTTATCTCCAATTAATGCTAATTTTTTTTCCAAATCTCTGCCTTCTTTCTGGTCTATTTATAGAAAATACAATGATGAGAGTTAAAAAGTAGTTATATCATCACATCTTTAATTACTGGAGTTAATCTACATAGATAGGGGAAAAATGAAAACATGTGTAGGGTGATTTCATTGCAATGTGTTTCTCAACCCCCATCCTTCAATATTCTTCATTAAGTTATGCATCACCTCCATTTTCCATATTCTAATCAGAGTGTACTTTTCAAAGGGCAAATTTAATTTTCCAATGATTTTAGGACAAAGATAGAGTTCCTTGATATATGGCTTTGTTGGTTTGCATCAGTCTGACTCCTATTTGCTGACGCTGGCCCTCCTTTTCTCCTATAGTCACACTAGCTTTGAGTCCCACTCCTATATAATCCTCACTAGCCCTCCCAGGTGTGTGTAAAGCCCTCACACACAACTATTCTCTCTACCCTCTCATAATATTTGCCTGACTAACTTCCAATCCTAGAGGAAGAATCACTTATCCCAAAATACCCCGCCTCACACTTACTTATAAATGGTTAAAAACCACATTGTTCAAATGCTCTGGCTGCTGCATTCCTGCACATGATGAATGACAACTCACTCTTTCCAAAGAGTTTAATTCCATGAGGGATGGAAGAGTATATGGTTTTGGTCACCATTTATCCCTAGCACTTATTATAAGACCTATCAAAAAGTACTTGTGTGGTATTTGTTGAAAAATACAAATAAATAAATTAGGCCTACATTACCTCCACTGGGGGAGAAGAGAGGGAAGCAGGCAGCAGAATGTAGTGGTTACAAGCAGACCCATAGGAGCTAGTCTGCCTGGGTTTGAATCTAGAATTTTCACTTATTAATAGTGTGACTTCAGGAAAATAACTCAACGTCAGTTTTGGGATGGTATAATAATAGTGTCTGTATCATACGACTGCTATGAGGGAGGGATGTCTGACTTTATGTGGGGAGGTCCTGAAATAATGACTAGCACACAGTAATACTGAAATATGTGTTTGCTCGAAAATAGAAATGAGGGGAAGTTTTAAAAATTATATAAAATTCAGTCTGTGACTTCAGTGAATCTAGGAGATCTTTCTTGAAAGATACTTTGTACCAGCGGTCAGGGAAGACCTTGGCATATGACATTGAATAGAGGCCTGACAGGAGGGAGGATCAAATCAGATACATACCTGAGGAAAGATTAAGAAGGTAGAAAAGTAAATGCAATGGTCCTGTGGTAGATGGGACCTGCTTGTTGAATTTCAAGGAATAGACAGGAAGTTGATTTAGCTGCAGCAAAGTAGAGTAGGGGAAAAGTCAGAAGAAATGACATTAGGAAGCTAAAGAGCAGAATATGTAGCAACTTGTGGACTGTTCAAAGATTTTGGCTTTTACTTCAAGTGAAGCTGCCTTTGGAGAACTTTGAACTGGAAAATGACATAATCTGATTTTAAGTTTTAAATCAGATTTAAAACTCTTTGACTGGCAAAAAGTACTTAAGAAATGTTTACTTTAGTACCCTGTCACAATTCTAAAAAGAGTTCAGATATTTACTTTTCAATCCTTAAGCAATGTTTAAATATAGCAAATATAATAACATGGAATAACTTATAGTTTGATTCTACATTTATGTTTATAATATATGTCTACTTGTATACTTATATATTTTCATATGCATTTATTACATAGGTAGAAATAAAAAGATTACTCTTTCCTGCCTTAGTAACCCCACTGTACTTTGTTTTAAATCTTATTATTCTGAGTTTTGTATGTCTATAACAATATTCCTAGGTTGTGATCACCTAGAAAAAGAGTTCTTGGTCTGAGAAAAACATGAACTTGAAATGAGCAAAAAATGGTCTTTCATTTTTCTCCAATTGAATGTTACTATTCTTGTTATTATGAATGTATTCAAAAACTATAATAGCTTTCTCATGAACAGAAATCAGAAACATATTTATTTTACATTACAAATAGGTGAGATAGCTGGAAATACTTGGGTTTCTTTCCCCTCTATTTTAAAATTACAATATTTATTAGAACCAATACCAGGTTAATAAAAAATAAGCAAGTATATTACTTACTTACTTTTAATTTTTAAATACTTATTTCTAGTAATGTGATAATAGTATTTTAGTATAATTTATTCTCTTTATTTTTATGTTGGTAATATTGTATGTTTAAAGTTTTATAAATCATCATTATAAGAAAGGAGTCACAAGCTCCACCCAGTTGTGAAGGGGGCATAGGCCAAACATTCTTGAACTCTGAGGAAAATTCTATGACTTAACTTGGCTTACTGTCCTTTGTAATATCTAGTAAAAATGGACTCTCAAGAGGTCTCCTGAATTTATCCAGAATTTAGCTTGCATATTCCCATTGTAAGATTTTGTTCTTCCTTATCACATTGAAGGCTTAATTCTTCTTAACAATTGTGGACTGAGCAAGGTTTTTGTTTCTGTTATTTTTCTTTGGGCTACAGGATAGAGTTGCTACATTATTTATTTCTTACATGAAGTGTTGATGCTAGCAAGGCATCCATTAGACAAGCCACCTAAGCTGGTGTGAAATTAGACATGACTAGCCAAGGAATATAAACACATGTACATAGTTGAGAGCTCCATGCATGAGGTATAATGCATTTTCAAACTGCTAAGTCAAACAATTGAAGGTATTCATGTAGCCAGCCCCTAAAAGCTTAAGATACAGTTGAAGAGTTCTATATATTCTAAACTCAATTACCTCATCTAAAAAACATTATGCCATTACTCTGTAATGTACCACTGCCACATACCTTGGACCACACACATAAATATAGAAAGTACTTACATTTTAAATCACTTAGCAATCTTCTGACATTTTTAAATGAAAAAGCAACCCTCTACCCTAATTTTTATTCCCTTAAAAAAGGCTCTTGTTTATAAAATCTGTGAATGTTCTTCAAGAAATGGCATGCATATTCAATATTGTTTAAATGACCTGAATTTCTCCAAAGCATTTAGTAACAGTTCATTTTAAAATAATTAATTTTCTGTTTTCCATATGGGGAGAATGACTTTTCTTGACATAGTAGTCTGTATCCACAGTACTTTGAAACAGCAGTGACCACAATTAGTGCTATCAAATATCATGAGAACAGTTCCCCAGTTACACTTCTTTTACAATCTAGATGTGTGCCTGCGGTTAAATGCAGGATGTGAGAGTGTAAAAAGAGAGATGATGTCATTGTGAAAACATTCAATCAGGTTTACTTTTATGCTCAAGGGGGAATGGTCTGCTGGTGCTGTGAAATTATATAGATGAAAAGTGTGTATGTGTGTGTGTGTGCGCATGTGTGTGAATCTCTTCATTCTAATCCAGAAGTTATTTTGTTTTCATGCTTTCTGGAACTGCAATTCAGTATGTTTTATTTTTAGTCTCATGCTTCATATACCTTTAATGTAACCATTATTTAGACTATCAAACAATAGCTTACAGTTTGAGGTTTTGGAAGGAAAGAACTTCTGAACAGTACTGAAGAAGGGACTTTTATAGAATATTTGTGTAAGTTTGCAGCCCCTGACACTTGAAACATTTCTAGGTTCAGTGCTGTTACCTTGTCTTTCTCCTTCTCCTCCCCCCTTCTCTAGAATGAAAAGATTCTCAGAAGAAAACAAAACAAGGCTAGCAATGCCCTCTTTTACTTCTCTTAGCTCAAGAACTTATCAGAAACAAACTCCAATATGTAGAGAACATTAGTTATGGTCTACAACAAGTAAGAAAAGAGCCAAAGGTAATAATAGATTATATTTTACTCTCATAATGTGAATTCTGAAATAGTTCTGACTTGTCATTTGATTCTTTCTGCACAAAAAAGAAAGATCTCAAACACGAGTGCTTGTCACAAAGGTTAACCTCATGCTTTACACATGATTTTTTTCCATTTGTCTGGGATCTATATACCTGCCCAAATAATTATATATATATATATATATGTAAAATCATAATATAATTTAGTTCAACTCCTGGTTTCATCTACAGATAATTCAACAAGATGAATAATGATTTTTAAAAAAAGAAACTCAGTCCTCCTTCTTAGACATGAACTTTCTCTGTCACTCCACAGTGGCAATTCTATGATTCACTGAACATAAAAATAATTTAGATTTTGACTTTGTGATGATATAAAGATTAAAGGATATAATAACATATGGCTAATCAGAATGATCAAATTAATGTATTGAAATTCACCTGAAAACCATTTGAATAGGCCCATACATAAGTTATAGGCATTGCAATGTGTGAGAAGATATTATATTTTATAAAGCTGTATTATTATCTTTAATTTTGATTTAGGAAGCAGTTGAGTTATATTCAAATTTTCTGAAAAACACTGTGTAAGAAAACTTTTCAGTGTATATAATAATATGTAAAATGTCATTCTAAATTAGATATAGTAATATCTAAAAATGTCACATAGTAAAATATTGTTTCTTATTTCGACTCTGGCTGCTTTAAGTTTTTTTTTTTTTTTCAAATCATCTGAAAGTTTGACTTTGAAAGCTATGAGTTAGCTATGTATTACATTTATAACCTCCAAAATTTGTGTACATAAATATCCACAATTAATAATTCTCTAATTTCTAGCATCAACATCAAATTCAAAATTACACAAAATGAGACTCATATCATAAAATATTTGCAACTCAAAAGATATTATCTAATATAAGTTTGCTAAAATGACTATGCTCCATGATCATGCATCCTCCTTTCTGAATTACCCATTGCTTAATAAGAGAACAGATTTTTGACAGTCAGTAGCAGCATTTATTGTTCTTTGTTCTTACTAATTGACTTTCTCTTTCCCTCCTGCAGTTTTACAGAAACTGTTATTTTTATCTTGGTTGTTAAATAACGTTTTGGTAGGTAGCTAATTAGGGTCTCTTAGAAGAACAAAATGATTCTTATATTCACATTTCCTTCATCAACCACTTTATTAGACAAAAGGGGCACGTATTGAGAAAAGATGCTAAAAAACAAAAATCTGATGATTTCATTTTTAGAACTCTTCAGTGATTAAAAGACACGACTTTCAGTTATGGTAACAATATCTCATTTTAGGTCAAAAATATCTTTTGAGAATTTATTACATGAAAGGTCTTACAATTACTCTTTTTTTCTAATTCTCAAAGATGAACAAAGTCCTAAAACCACTAGTTATCATTAATCTGATCCTAATTTTATTGGAACCATGGCAAATATATATAAAAACCATGGCAAATATTATAAACAGGCCTGAAAAATTATCTTCAAACTGAATGAAATATTTAGTTTGTTGTTCATTCTTATCATCATTTTTACTTTCAGACAGTTCTTTGAACATAAACAATAATACATCATCTAACTGTATAATATCTAACATTAACTAAATGATCAACTTCCTCTAGAATTCACTTAACTATTTTAGAGCTCCATGACCTATGACTATCAACACTTTTAATTCCTCAGACTTTTTTTCTTTTCCTTAGCCATCCTAAAATTCTCCAATCCTCTGTTTTCTCCATTATTTAAAAAATCAACTTTGTTCTTTGTGCTTCTGAGTACCAAAGAGTTTTGAGCTAAGCAAAATCAGCAAAGGGAGGAATTTTAAACTTGTTGATAATAAAAATAGTCAGGATTAAAAATGAATGATTGCTAGATCCACTGATAATGGCATTCTAAATCTACAAGTAAATATCTATTTGGCATTCATTCACATCTTTATTCAGCCAAAGCATGTCTACTAAACACTCTCTGTATAATGCACACCAACTCCAGTTTTGTGACATGACCTACAGAAACTATGGACATTTTAACTACATAAGAAATCACTACATTCTATTATCATATTTTCGTTATTTGATATTAAAAAGCAGGAAAAATGTGAGATGACTTTATAAAATAAATGCATTCCAAAGAGTAGAGAATGAATCCCATCAGAACCTGGGGAGAGGACTTTCCCAATCAAATTAACTTTATGTGTCCAAAAGTAGAGTCACATAAGAAAATCACCTCCTTGTAAAGGATGACATGCAAATGTTCCCAGCTTATTAGCGCTGTCTAAGGAGGTGGAATCTCTATCTTGGAATACCAGCATGGAGATCTGGTCTCAAGTTTCCATGAGACCATGAAACATGAACTATTTATCATGAACTTAGTACCAGATGATGAATTTGACTGTACATTTAGTTATGTTCAGCAGCTCCTCTGTCACACAGAAGTGTCATATATGAGATTAGTTAAATTAGGCCTAAAGTCTCAACTAAATTCTATAAGCACATAATTCACTTCCTTTCATGTCCATATTTTCTCATTCGTACTTTTTCATACTCAGTCTCCACATTCTATATCAAGTTTCCTATGACTAAGTGAGGACTGGTGGAAAATAAAAAGTCAATACCATTTTCATATCATACTACACTATATGCCAACATTTATCATTAAGGTATTGAAACAGCCTTGAAGCATATCCTCTTAAGAATGTATAGGAAAAAAAAAAAGAATGTATAGAACAGAAACATTCCCGATAGGAAAAATATGAGACTTTTCATTGTCTCTGTTCCAGAGAAAGAAGACTGACCACATTGTCAGGGACTTAAAAAAATGGTGATAAGGGAATTCAATTTTATACTGGAAAATGACTGCAATATATTTACAACAAAGATTTTTACATTCTTTTTTTAAAATCCTAAGGAATTAGAGATTATCACTAACTGTAATTTTTTTCCTCTTTTCACCTCAGTCACAGGTAGCAAAATAATCAATCAAAAAAAATATTTCCACATCATTCCATCTATATTTCATCCATCAATATTCACTCTGTTGGTTTTAGTTTTATATTTGTATCTTAAGTCCATGAATTTCTTAAGGAATATATATCTATATATTTATATTTATAATCATTTTATGTATAGCAAGATATAAATGGCTCTAGATTAATCACAGCTGAGATATTCTTTTCAAGGAAAACCTCTGATGATTTTTATTGTGCTTTCTTGTTCTGTAAAAGATACCAGCAGTAAATACAAATTCCTGGATTTCTCTGAATTAAATCTTGATAAAATTTTCTCTAAAGAAAGAAAACTATTGATTTTTAAGGGGGAAAGCTCTAATCTTCCAGTCTTATTTAATTCCTGGATGGTACAACATCCTGAGGTACAGTTATCTTACGATTCAGAGAATTAAGTATTATTAATGAGCGAGTGTACCATAGACATTCTATCTGACAAGGATGTTCTTTCCCCCAAACAATGACTGGATTCTACCAGCACTAGATTCTTATAAGGTGAATGTTCAGTTCCTCCCTAGGAGCATAGTGTTAGCATTCTACTAGGTAATAAAACTTTTTTTTTTTCTTTCCCTTTCATGAGCTTCAAACCTGATCTAAGCATCCAGGGCTCTTTGAAGTCAAAGGAAGTTCTGAAGCCAGGAAAATTCTGATGTTTATGGTAGATACTCAGGATAATTGAGACAAATACAAAGAAGCATGAATAGGAAAACAAAGGCTGAACTCTTCAAATAGTTCGTCCCTCACTGATGTCCTGGTATTTGAAAGAATCTTGTATGACAAGCAAGTCATGACTGGTGGAAAAAGAACAGAGTAAATATGTAATAAAAAATTTATATATAGTTTAACTCTATCTGGACCAGGAAGTGAACATTTACACATCAATGTAGCACTGTCTTGATTGGAGATGCCAACTTTGAGTTGGGTAACTAAGGATCAAAATGCATAAAAACCTAATCTTGGATTTACCACTTGTTTTGTTTGGTTCTCTCAATCTGAAATGATATTGGAAAACTTAGTTTTGGTTATATCAAAATTCTAGGGGAAAAATACAATGGGCATCTGGTGAAATAATTTTGAAGACTTTGGATGGAATCAAGTTTGTTGCTGAATTTTTTAAAGTAATTCTACTTTAATATCTCCTTAAACATAATATATTTCACTCATTTAGAGAAGGTATTGACCAACTCATCTATCTTTACCACTATTGTCTATAACTTCAAAATGTCAAAGTGGAAAATAACTCAACATGCACACAATACACAGATATACACAATGTGGATATAGGCACATGCATAAAAGCTAACTCTCTTTTTCAACCTGGTTATAAACAATTGAAAGCCTGCTTTATTTTCTTTGGGAAATACTCATTTTAAACCCAAATACCTATCATTTAGTGGGCAGATTCTTTTTTTAATTTAGGCTTAATGATAACAAAATGCTATACAATCTCATATAATATTTTGTTTATAAACAAAAAGTTAGTGAAAACTGTATTGACAATTACACTTATGAACAATAATATTTATGAATATATTAATCATCTGACTTCTCATATTTTGAAAAGTTTCTCATAAAATATATAAATTAGACTCCTTTTGATATAAGGTAATATTATTGGAACTCAGTTGTAAATATGTAAGTTCTGCCAAGGACAGAGAAGGCAATTCAGTAAAGAGTAATTGTGTCAACTTCTAGATTTTAGATTTTATTTTCTAAATAAATTTCTAAATTTTATTTTATCAGCATTGAGATGAGATCATAATAGGTACACATGTTCAATTACCTACAAATGTTCAATTACCACAGTTGAGTTTTTACACTAAAATATACTTATGATAATCAGATAATAAATTTGAGCTTTATATTCAATTAAACAAATGTCTTAAGTTAAAGAAAGTATTTCAAGTTTAATAAAACTTTGCAATTTTACTCACTTTGAAAGGAAAATATCCATTATTTATTTTTACATTTCATGCTTTTATTATAACATGATATACTTTGAAATAAACATTTCAAAGGAAAACAGTTATCAAAATCTAGTTCCATAAATATTGCCAATATTATTTGTTATCATGGAGATTGAGCAAATGTGTATGTATTTATTTACATATAACAGCTATCACACTATCTATAAACATTTACAAAGTACATTTTTTCCTCTTCTAGTTATTTCTAGTTGATCTAAAATTCTCATCAAAATCTCTTGACTCATTAAGAAAGGAATATTGATCTAGAGCATCTTTATACAATGCTTTTTGGAAGACATTGTAATTACTAATCTTATTTTATAGATAAGGAAACCAAGGCTCTGACTTATTCGATTAATAAATAACAAAATGAGAACCCAAACAAAATGTGGTCAACTCTAAGCCTTTAAATTATCAATGCTGGAGAGTTCTATAATTATAATTCTTTTTGGGAATATTTTTTAAAAAAATAAAAGCTTACCAAAAAAACCCAGAAAAGTGTACACTAGTCTCAATAGAGTTGCTTATTCTTTGTTACTATGAAGATTCACGATCTTAACATTGAGTTAATGATCTTCCTTTCCTCGGTAATAAGCAATATAGAGGTTTCAAGACTTATGCAATATGAACATAATGCTCTCAAAGGTGTAAGCACACTACTTTTTCTCCCATCTTAATTTATTTTATAGAGAACTTTCTATAAAAATTGTTCTCCTATTAAACATTGTGTTTCTCATCAGTAAGCTGAAGCAGAGGCCAATTACATTATAATAGAAAAGAGTAATTGATTTCCTAGCAGTTCTCACATTACATTTCACATGAATAATTTTCATTAATAATTTCCTAATGTCCATGTCACCCCATAGTGAACCAAAACAAAACAGCAATAGAGCTGGATAAAGAATGACTATGTCAAATTCTTGCCCAGTCACATACTAGTTAGGTGATCTTATAAGAATGTCCTAGTCTGCATCTTTCCAATAGAGGGGGTAAAATGAAAGCATTGATTCCCTAACTTTGCCAAACATTATATCACTTGCAGGGCTTTTTAGAGATCCCAGTACCCAAATGCCCCATAGGTATTATATCAAAATGCCCAGACATGGGAGATAGGTCTCAGTATTTTTAAAGATATTCAGATGATTCCAATGTATAGCAAAGCATAGAGTCCTTTGAATCAATATTTTCACAGAATTGCTTCTAAGATTTTAAATTGTCTTCAACATTATTTTAATCTTTACTTGTCTCTTTTCCTTCTCTATTAAAAATTAAGAAAGGTATCACCTATCTTGTTTCCTTCAAAATGTATCAAACACCACCTTTTATTATATGTTTATAATTGCCAGAAGAGAATATTAGAACTAATATACAGAAATTTGATCACTCAAAAAGAAAACAATTTGTCCAAAATATTTAGTTCAATGCTAGTACTTATTTAAAACAAATAGATAAAACACACATCGGGTTGAGGGAAGATGGGAACATGAGGGATTGAGGTGATGGTGCACTGGTGAGATGGTGATGGGGAATACATGGGGATTACAATTAATGGCAAGTATATGTAAATTTTAAAATATCTTAATAAAAAAATAAAAAAAAACACACATCAGATATTTTGTTCCAATATTCTGCCATAATAATGTATTTGGAAACAAAGACCTAATAGTAAATCCTTCTTGGCTACATTTTGTTCATTGCCTGAATGACATAAGTTATTTCTCTGCTAAATTTCTAATCAAAACTTCAGATTCAATCTATTTATACACAGTACTTGTTTTGTATGAGTACTAGTGATTTCTGGAAGCTTTTATATAATTAGAATTACCCAAAGTATTATGTAACTTATGTAATTAGAGTGCAAATAACATGTGATCTCATTTAAAATAATGCTCTGTGATTTTTCTGTTAAAAGAGACGCTCTTACATCTATTCACAACAAAATCTTTACATTAAACTCAATTTATAAGCTACACAAACATATTTTATCTTCTGGCAGTGATTTTTGCCTTAGTATCTTTTACCTTTGTGGGTTTATTAGCATCCATGCTTTCTTTGAATTTCTCCTGCACACTTTCTGCAAGTTGACAGAGCAAAGCACCATTATCCAACTTCTCCATAAAGGTTTCTGCTGTAATCTCTTTCCCTGCAATAACAAAAAGAACATTATAAAAACACAACCATCTCATAACACAAATATGACATGTATGCCAATGTTATTTGACACAGGTTTTATCACCACATTTTTTATTCCAGTTGAATTATATATCTGGATTAGAAACCCACAGGAAATAATTGTTTCTTTGGAGTTTTATATTTTCCTTTGGTTGCAGATCTCAATATTTTATATTTTCATGATATATTTTCAACTGCATATAAATTTTATTTCATATTAACGTAGCAAAAGGACATCCCAAATGAAAGAATCCACCATTTAGAAGTCAAAGGCGATTAAAAACCCATCGGTCGATAAAGTTTAAACCACCATTCTTCCCAATGGCAATACTATTTGGCCTGAGATTGAATAATGCCCATTGAATAATGCTCATCTTCAGTGTCCCATCCCATTGCTTTAGCCTGTAAGGCAAGGGAAAAAAAAAACAACAGAATTTTTACTTTGTGTTCCATGTATGTCTTTGATTACAAAAATGCCAAAGCTCTCTTTTCTTTAATTTGGAATATATCCACATCGCTTCTCGGCCTTTTGGCTAAGATCAAGTGTGGAATATATCCACAGCTTATTAGATATCAACTTTGGGGCCCTGGTGTCCTACTGATTAAGGCTCAGTGCTCCCACTGTAAAGTTCTGAGTTCGATCAGCCTTCAGGGAGATAAGCTACAGCAGACCTTTCCAGACTCGCCTACTGCTCCCTTCAGCATTGTATTTTGGTGGGCCCCCCTGCTCTGCTCCCCACTCTGTCTCTCGTGAATCCTTTCACCACCACCCTATACCTCTGACCTACACTCCAGTTCTTCTACATAATAAATAAATCTTTAAAAAATAAATAAACTACCTTTGGCAACTTTAATACCATGACCATAAACAAAACCATATTTTCTAATTCTTTTGAATTTTTTTTCCTAATTAAGATGGGTAAAACTAAAGTAAGGAATAAAGCCTTTGTAAGGAAACATTGGCTCCCTAATCATCCCCTTCCTCCTGCAGTCTTGAACTAAATAATTATCAGGTTCAGATCTCTTCTTCATTCTCTCTTATAACAACCATCTCAAAGCTTCACTCATGGCTTTTATGAACGTGATTCACAATTGTTCATCCCTGACATTTAATTGGTTCCCAGTTAAAGGTTATTTGTCATCTTTCCTATGTCCTGAAAATATATTTTCTTTTTTAATTTTTATTTCTGTATGTTGCTACAGCTTTATTGTGCTATATTTCACATGCATTACAATTCACACATTTAAGGTGTATCATTGAATGACCTTTACTATATTCATGGGGCAATTGTTTTATATTTTTGTCATTCCCAAAGGAAACCCTGTACAATTTTGCTGTCACTCCTGATTTCTCCATTCCCCCAGCCATATAAAACAACTAATTTCCTTCTTATAAAACTCCCAGAACTCACCTCTGCCAAAGCATTCTCCTTTTCCTTGTTCTGCAATTCTCTAAATTTCAGAACATTTTCTTTTCCTGCATAAATTTCCTACAACTTATCACAAGTGCTATAGACTCAATCTTTTTTCTGTTTTTGGTATTATAATCATAACAAAGATTGTCATGGTTGATACCTAAACGAATAAACACAAAAACTGTGGTTCTTCCTTGTAGCCTCATCTTCTATCGCCAATTTATACCATATCCATTGGTAAAAATAATAGTGCTAAACACAACCCTCACAGGGTCATTCTACATCTTCATTTCATAGTCACTAATGTCCTTTACCTAAAAGATGAAATCTTCCTCTAACCATAATATCCAAAAGCCTCCCCATTTGCCTCTAACCCACCTTCCTAATCCAGCATCCTTATAGTCTGTTTTGTGGTCTGCACCCTGCCTTCACAGTTTCTGTAGGAGAACTATAGTCATCCCTTCATTCCTGGCATATTTGTTCCCTGTATGGTCTTACCTTCCATCTTCTTCCCAATTTCTATTTCTATTAACCACACACCCAGAAAGAGATCTTTCCAGTGATCATGTTCATCAATACCATTCATTTACCAAACTTCTTTGATTGCCAGTAACATGTTTGGTATAAAGTCTTGGCCTTCCTCAACACACTATAAACCTCTCAAAGTATATCTTTGTGTATGCATTTTTCTACAGAAGGAAACATAATGTTATTTATGTGGCAGGCCCCAAGTAAATAAATAAATGCATTCAGTGAGCAGAAAACTACTGGCACACTGAGAAAATACTGCACATTATTTTTATGAAAAATGGTTAAAGTAAAAAAGAGGTATTTTAAAGTTTTAAATTGAAAATTTGATAGGACTAACTTTTATTATAAGAAAAATTCCATCAACATTTATAATAAATATGACCTAACTGGAATGATAGCTAAACTACCAACTTAAACTCACAATATCAAATGTATGTTGATTCCGAAAACATCTGTTTGAAATGATATTTTGTTTAGTTTTCCTTTGGAGAAGGGCAGGTAAAGGAGGAAAGACAATCACCTTTTTTAAATGCTCTTTTCTCCTACTGCATAGCTAACATTTTACCCCTTACTTAGGATGATGACTTCTTCAGGTGACAACATCATTAGCTCATAGTGCTTGCCACAAGGTTGCTTCTGCATAACTGCTATTATTTCATAACTGGATGCAGTTCCTTCAGCATAGGAATGAAAGCAGTGGTCTCAAGAAACAACATGTCAGCATAAGAGAATTTGCACTGTGCACCCATCATATTGGCCTGTATTGTCTAACAATAATATGGAAGTTATTTTGCAACCAAGTATAAAAAATAAATAGTAGAGGTATTTTCAAGATTACCAATTAAATGTCAAGGTAATGAAGATAAATATTAAATTGTTAAATGAGTCTTTTAGAAATTATTTGTAAGATTTCAACATCTGGAAGAGGTTTTTAGGTATTTTCTTTTCATTACATTCCATGATAATTTAAAGATTCCATCCATAATGTTAAGTGACAAGATGATTACCATAAATTTAAAAGAACTTGTAAATTGAAAAAAGAAAAATGGTTTTCATTAAAAAGTCATTAGCAGTTTACCAAAAGGTATGATTTTTATTTCTTATGCATTATATCTGGACATTTCTAGTTATTCTGCTTTTCATGAATACTTGAAGAATTTTACATTGAACATCTGTATCTAATGAAAAATATATTAGGTGTCAGCTTTCAATTCTGTGTATTTTATAGCTCCAAAAGGTGGAATTTCTTTTTGGCTAAAACAGACACTATTACATACTTTATAGTTGAAATGTACTGCCTCAAATGAAGGAAAAATGCAAAACAGAGAAGTTTTATTTTTTAAAAAACCTTCACATGTAATGTATTTTCCATTCAAAGATTAAGAATCATAAAATACACATTTCAAATATACTGTGTGATGTAAAGAAAATCAGTTATAATCCTTACATGGGTGATATCTAACTATTGCATTAATATTACCAAAAGTATATAAAAACATAATATAAAATTAACTGAGTTTAGCCATGACAAATCCATTAGAAGAGACTGAAATACTAATTCTAACATATCAAATGATCATTATACAAAGCTAAGTATCTCTGTTGAGCAAAACTGCATCTTCTTTAATCTGGTTTTGATCTAAAATATGCATCGACGTGAAAATTAATCTAAAATAGCCCAATCTAGAAGTATCTTCACGTTCTGAGTTCATAATTGTGGGCCTTAATCTTCATACCATTAATTCAGTCATGAGTGTCAGCTTTCCAACAAAGATCCGAGAATTTAAAGATTATGGTTACTCACTTCCTCTTAAAATATTTGCACACAATGGTATCAAATAAACATCTGTTTAAAATCTTTTGTCAGCTAACTAAAATTAACACATAATCTTATACACACTAGTGTATTCCTTCCAGAAACATGTGCTTGCCATAATTTCTATAAAAAGTAAATGTCGACCTGTAAAGTATCTTGATTCTGAAGCAACCTAGAAAAAAGAATCCCTTCCATCCTCAATTTAGCTATAAAGATATTTTTGCCCCAGCAAGTTAGCATTACTAAACCCAGTTTCCTAAAGATATGTCAGTCTCTAATAATAATTATATTTAACATGCAGTTCTGACTATTGCCAGGAACTTAACATGTATTCATGCTTTTAATCTTATTACAAAACTGTGAAGTGGTGCTAGTAATATAACCTTTTTACAGATGCTGGAACTTAGGTATTTATATTAAGGAACTTGCATAAAGTCTCACAGTGAGTCTGGCTCTTTAACTCAGGAAGTTTTGGTTTAGAAATCTATGCTTTTAGACACATAAACAAGTATTTGTTGAATACAATAAAGAAATACACTATTTCCTACAGCAATGAATGCATTCTGCCTAATGCAGTTTTTTTTTTTTGCTCCATCAAAAGTTCCTGGGGGTCTAAGACCTATCCTAAGGTTGGGGAAGGGGAAGAGACAGCTTGGCTTGAACATAATGCTGCTGAAAATGATTAGTAGTCTATCTTATAGGTAGGTGAAAGGCTGAGAATGTCATTCTGGCATGCTCTGAGTAGGTAGTCTGGTTCATTGCAGAAGATAGTATATTTTATCTCTTAGGTAATCCAAAATGACGCCAATCTACATTGACTCTTTCTTCCAAGTATATTTCTCTAATTGGAGAAATTAAAGTAACCCATCTGCTACCTTAACTCAAATTATTCAATGTTTTGAGACAGTATGTTGAAAGCTATGAGATAAGAAATGATTTATTACCTTAGATCAGCACTGCTCAACACAAATGGTTACCCTGCATTTATAGTGAGAAAGGACAACACTGGGTCTGTTGGAAAGATTTGGTTAAAAAAAAAAAAGGTAGTTTCTGCTTTGAAATATGTAAATTTTTGAACACAAACTTTATTTTTTAAAAATTTTGAATTAGCATGAGATACCACCTTTCCTAAAAATTTTTTATTGGATCTATAAGGAATATGGAGCTTATAGGTTACATATCAGGTAAAAGGGTTTTAAGAAAATGAAAAGAAAGCTGTTTCATCATTTGATAGCATTTGTTTATTGACAGCAGAGACTCAAATAAATGCTTTACTTTATAATATTGAAAATAAGTTTTTAGAAATAATTGAAAAAGTGGGAAATTATGTTGGTCATATCAATCATATAACAATGGAATTTTCTTTGTGCCTGTAGGAAAATCAGTGAAAAGGAAAATTATAACATCAATTTTCATAATGTATTTTTTAAAAATAAGCAAAATAAAGTCAGCACAACTAAATTTATATTTTAAGATTTACTCAGTCCTTTTCTATGTCCAACCACATATGCCTACATCCTAAATAAAGATCTACAATCTTTAAGAACAATGTTAATTTCTTTTATGCTTAAGAACTGTAATCTTTTCTCAAAAATATACTCCTATGTGATAGAAATATGTTGCTAAACTAGTTGAAGATAGAGGTAAGCCATAATTTTCAAATGATTAGAGAAACACAAATGAAATAAACAATTTGAGATCAATTGTTAATATATTTATTTCAAAGTTAACCCAAAAGCAATCTTCAACAGTCCATCACAATCATTACATTTTTAGACTATCTCTTGTCTATTTAAATGATGGGTGATTGCTAGCATGGCTTTATTCAAAGTAACAGTTAAGTTTTTCTCCAAAATTTATTTGTACAATCATTTTATGCTAAAATACATCCTAAAGACACAAGAGCAATGACTAACTCATAAACAAAAATAACAAAACATAGGATCTAAAATTTTAGATCTAAAATTTGACAGTAGCCAAAAGAACATGTTACAGGGAAAGCTAAAGAGGACTTTAGGACTCATTTACTGTCATTTGTGGAATGTTTGCCATAAAACAGCTCCATGGTTCCAGCTATTAGAAAACATATTTGAACTATAAGGACTGTTTTCAATAAGATCAGTAGATCTTTCCAAGGATATATGAGTAGTCAGTAACTATCTCCAGATTATCTTTACATGAATCAGACTGGTATGGTACTCCATAAACAAATCCTAATTAATGTAACTATCAATCTTGACTAATTAATTTATTACAGGAGAACTGGCATTTTATATTCTAATATATGAATTTTAGTTAGCCCAATTATTTACTATCTATGCATTTAATTCTATGCCTAGGAATCTAAGATGGTATTTATTATTGTTGATAATTAAGTTTATTTTTCGTACCTGAAAATTAAAGTTTTTTCCCAAAAGATTTTATCTACTTATACAGACAAGAACTGGGGTACAGGCCAGAGGTGCAGGGGGTGAGAGAACCATAGATAGAGTGGGGAACAGAACAGGCAGATTGACTAAAACACACTACTGAGGAGAGCAGCGGGCAAGATGGAAGAGGTCTGCTGCACCATGTGGGTCAGCTCCCTGCTCAGGGGATCAAACTCAAGCTGCAGTAACAGCAGATAGCTTCACAGTGCTGCACTTAACCCTTTGCGCCACTAGGGAAGCCCCCAAAATTAAATTATACCACAAAAACATATGTGGCAACAAAATGACTACTGACTAGGAACCAATGAACCAATTAAATAATTTTCTTCTCTATCAAGCACGTTTCATCAACCAAAAAATCTGAAAATGAATCAAATGTTCTTTAACTTCAATTTAAATTAATCCAATTCAATTTAAATTTAAATTAGAGGTAGAAACAAAAATATTTGAATTTAGAAAATTATTAATGTTTTTCTTTTTTTTTAAAAGATTTTATTTATTTATTTATGCATACAAGCACTGGGGTACAGGCCAGAGGTTGGGGGTGGTGAGAGGATTCACTACAGAGAGCAGGGAGCAGAACAGGCAGATCAACAGAAGTACACTGCTGAGGGGAGCAGCGGGCACAACAGGAGAGGTCTGCCGAGCCATGTGGGTCCCCTTCCTGGCCAGCAGCAGGGATCGAACCCGTGCTGCAGTGGCTGTGGTTTGCTTCATAGTGTGTTGCTTAACCCACTACACCACCAGGAAGGCCCTAATGCTTTTTTTTTGCTAAATGAGAATGATTACATTTTAGTCAAGTATTATCAGAAAGGAGAAAAATCCATCAAGTAATGTCCACATCAAATGGCAAATTCTAATTAAAAACTTTAATTTAGTAAGTAAATTTCTACCTCACCAAAAAAAGTCAGATACTTTATTTAGACACAAGTTCAAGTTTGAAACTAGTTTCAAGATACCTTTTTCAATTAAAAAAAAAAGAATGGAAAGAAAAGTGCATAACATGAATTTGCAAATATTTCTGAGGTGACAAAATGACTAATAATGTTTTTAAATTTTAATTTAATACCTCTATTTCCAAAAAATGGCAATATTAAATGTATCTATTGTATGAAATGAAGATGTCTTCTAATATAGCCATACATTTTATTCTCCTCTCTTTATTATTACCATTCTAGTACATAATGTATTTTCTTTCCTCCTAGTGTTTTCCTACTTTAAATAGTCTCAAATTTTTGCTCTATTTTCCAAGTTACTATGAGGATAGTTACTTGAAGTCTATTAACTATCTGCTTTGACTTTTATGAGCTCAAGTCAGTGCAAGATGGCACTTCATTATATCTTGAGATTCTTTTAAGATTCCCTTTCTGAGAAAATTTCACAAGTCATCGGTTGCATTTGTGTTATGAGCTACTAGAGTTAAAAAAAAATGTTATTCTTTAAAAAAAAGTTTGTTCATTTTGTAAATTGTTTTCTTCCTCTCTATATATACAGGTGTCCCAAAATAGGTCTTAAGAGATGGATTTCTTGGAAACTTAGGCATTTGGAACTGGAAAAGACATTAGAGATAATCCACTCCAACCCTTTCATTTTACAGTTGAGGACACTGAGCTGAGAAAAGATAGCTGAGTGACTCTGGGCAAGTTTCCTACCAAGTAGCAGAGCCAGAACAAGGAGCCAGGTCTTCTGACTCCCACTTAGGAGCCAGGTCTCCTGATTTTTCATCCAAGGATCTTTCCATTACGCCCACACTGACTATTCTTTGAGGTTGCCTTGGGCTACATACATTGATTCTGCTGCTTTATAAATGATCACGTTCACAAAACAGAATGTGTTTTCTGACAAGTCATAGGACCTTGGAACATGTCAATATAACCAGACTATAATCCTGGTCTTTCCCTGCCTGGAATTACTCCATGGAACCTCATTGATCGTATAATAAATTACAAGCCCCTTAAACTCATCTTTAAAGCAGTGCTCCATCTAACCCCAACACATCTGATGAAAATCTCTCCCTCTTGATCTGTGCTGTTGACACTAGCTTTAATTCTGTTGTCCCAATGAACCACACTCCTCCCTGTCTCAGCACATGCCTCTCAGCCCTCCCAGGTTCTTTTCCCAGGCTTTGTCTAGCTAGTACTAATTATTCTTCAGTTCTGAGTTTAAATATAAAACCTCTTAAAGAGTATTTAATTTTGATATTCTCATTGTATTGTATATCTTTTAATATTAACAAGTCCAAAAATGAAGTAATTTTTAGTTGCTTATTTAATATATTTATTTTTAAATCTACTCCAAGCTATGGGAGAACAGGCATTCTGTCTAATCTCAATCACTACTCTACCATCCACCAGACCCTGTCAGGAATACATCAATCAGAATAGCTCCTTGATTACTTTGTGTCAGACCTTGTTCTAGAAGTGATGATCTCATTCAAACCTACAACAATCCTATCAGGTTGATTACAGATTACAAAAAGAAGGCATAACACATAGACATTGCCCTCTATCACAGAGCAAGAAGTGGTAGAACTGAACTGAGATTTGAATTCAAGCATTCTAATCCCAGAGTCCATTTTCCAAGCAATAATCTGCATATTCAAATATGTGTAGAATGAAGAAATCAAACTAACAATATCACAAAACTACATAAATGAAAAACAGCAATATGATGACAACATGCTAGGCACTGTTCTAAGTAACGAACTATAGAAATGATCCCTGAAAGTATAGTCTTGGCACTGTTCTAAGTAGTACATACACATACTTTAGTCATTTGATCCCACAGCAATCCTACAAAGTGACACCATTGTCATTACTATTTTGGAGATAAGGAAATTGAGGCAGAGAGAGGTCAAACTTGCCTAAGGTCACACTGTTAGGAAGGGGCAAACTCCAAATATTTTGTGTCTGTCTGTGCTCTTAACTTCCATTTTGTTCTGACATAATTATGATAGCGCACTGTCCTTAATCACACAAAATTTATAGTAAATTACCAGTGTAACAATCATTAGCCAACCTGGAAGGACAAAAACCTAAATTATGTTTAAGCTAAATTGGTTCCTTCTAGGTAATGGGGAAGAATGTTCCTCCTTTGCAAGGATGAATTGCTAAAGGCAATAGCATCTTCCTTCCAATGGATACAGCTTCAAGGAGGGTGAAGGGTCCTTCCTGGACAGTATCTTGTGTGTATCTGTCTTTACCCTTCAACTGGGAGTATTCTGAAGGGTGTAACCTGCATACTCATATGCAGTAACCCTGGTTATACTACATGGAGTTTTTTAAATAGTATATACACATTGAGGAAAAAGGGCTAGTGAAGGTTGAAAAAATACAAAGGCAATGCAAAAACCTAGAACAAAAGCAAAATCTTGGTATTATTTCAGGACAGGGTGCTTCTCACTAAGCTCTAGTTTATTCAGCTATAAAGAAAGGATAACAATACTTTGAAAGGTACTTAAATAATATAATAATGTTAGTGAAATCCCTTTTTCACATTATAAAGCACCATGCAAATTCTACGTTTACTCAATATTCAAATCTTGTATCTTATAAACTCTAAAGGGTTCATTTCCTAGGTCTTAAGTAGATTTTATTCTCACCAAAGAACTATTAGTAAAAATAATATTGCTATATATAGTAATCCTTTAAATGTATGATTCCATTCTGTTCATGGTTGACACTTTACCCTATAAATATGGTGACACAATAGAAACAAAGGAGATGCAACCTTAGCATGCAGTAAAGTTTTTCTCAGTGATAATACTTCTTGGAAAAGTACTTAAAAACCCAAATGAAATAAAAAGAA
The DNA here is from genome assembly GCA_019455555.1 of Galemys pyrenaicus. Classification (NCBI taxonomy): domain Eukaryota; kingdom Metazoa; phylum Chordata; class Mammalia; order Eulipotyphla; family Talpidae; genus Galemys; species Galemys pyrenaicus. The sequence continues at coordinate 180,536 of JAGFMF010011630.1, forward strand.
AATTTCTAGGTCGAGATTGGGTGACTCAAGTCAGCTCATTAGGACAAGGATAGATGGTTTTGCTCTGGAGTTTGGGTATTCAGCAGTTTTAGAAGGCGCTTTATAAAAGTAGGACAAAGAAAGTTAGTTTCGGAAATCACATTTCACAGACTATGGCCTGAGTGCAGTGTAAAAAAACAGGTCAACTGGCAGCTACATAAAAATAAAAAAGGATCAGATCAGCATATAGATGAAATAAGTAATCTGACCACCTGTCATGAAGATATGGTATCATAATGACTAAGGACACAGCATGAGAGACATTGAGAAATACATTTAATTTTTCACATGTTTCAGGTTTCCCAGAAGCAAAATCCAATAAATGAAGGTCTTTCTTTCCAAGTGTTGTCACATGCTTAGGTGAAGAACACTACATGAGGGGGTAAAAAAAGCAACTTGTTATCTTTGTTCACAAAATGAAATCTTATAACCTTACCTAATAGATTGGTTAACCACAAGGCCAGATCTTCTTTCATGGGTAGCAAATTAGCTTCATGTCTGCTGGCCAGCCACTGGCTATACTGATGCATATCAGAGAGGCCAGGTCCACTGCGCACCTTGGGGCTCAGAGCAGTGCACATCATTTATCCACTTGTAATACCTGGTTTGGAAACAAAAAACAATTGTTTCTTTTTATACAGACATCTCTTGTTAAAGGCTCGTTACAATGCCATGATAAAAAATGGATCCATGGATGCTTTGATGACAGGTCAGGTTATTAATTATTAAACTCCATGAAACACGATTTGCTTCATCTGTGTTGGCCCTATTACATTTAACCAACTACTAGGTAGGAAATAGGAGCAATCAAAGGTCAAGTAGAAAAAAAGTCAAACAGTAAACATTAAGCTTGTGCAAAACATCAGATCTGGAAAAACTCAGCTTCTAAAGCAAGAAATCCCACTTATTCAAAAACAATAAAAAGTGGTTGTTTAAATGTTAGTGTCCAAAATGTAAACTCCCATTGTTTGGGTTAATTTTGATTCCCATGGAAATTTCAGACTGAGTGCTAGCAATGGCAGTTTTTGTACAATTTATTGTAAACATATGGTCATTTCCTCCTAAACCTATTACCTGTAATATTAAGCACAGCACTTGATTTTTGGCAGATGGTAAAGCAAGAACAGGCTCAATTTAGAGAATTGTGTGGGAAACAGGAAAAGGGATCCCTACTAACTTTCTCTCATTTAATGGTTAATGAAAACAAAAACAAGGAAAGTAAGTATCTTGAACAAGACCATAAAACTAGAGCAGGGCAGAGTTAAACTTGAACCTGGGTCTTTGTACTCTAAGACCATTGTTAATTCCAGAATGACACCTTTTATGAAAAAGATTCATCACAAACCATGAACCCAGAGTATGACCCAAGAACTACACCATAGTTCTAGTAAGTACTGCCACTGTTTTCTTGGTCTTACTTTGTATCTCCCTACTTTATAGTTTGCATACTAGTTTTTGTTTGCAATCATCTTTAGATTACAAGTATAAATACATTATAACTACAAAGTAAGAAATTATTTTATGAACCTAATTAGCCTATCAGTAGCAGAGTCCTGCAGGTGGGTTACAGAAAAGATTCTTGAATACGTACTTGACCTTGAATGAGTACTTTTGTATATGTTATTTATAGGACCTAAGACCACAGAAGTTAACACTGAAGCAGATAAGCAAACAAATTCATAAGTTTAACAATGTGTAGGATCCCATTCTGTATACAAATAGTACATACAGGATAACTAAATACTTTATAACTGAATGAATATGAAATTCACAACTGGCAAGAGGTTTAAATGCTATAATGAGGTTATCAACTGAATTTTAGTATTTACAATTTTAACTAAATGGTGAAAACATATTTTAAAGTTATCACTATAAATTGTATATGCTCTTGTTGGTTTTATTCTTTGAAACTTTACATTGTATTAGTTTCCAATTATTACAAACTCTAATTCTCTTAGCTTAGAGTGCTGTGAGGATGAACAAACAATTAAGAAGTTTCATGAATATATAATTTTAAAACAGAAAAAAGTTTACTTCCAAAGTCATTATTTTCTGCAGTATTTTTTTGCAAAAAATACAAATTTTTTAAAATTATTTTGTATAAAAGTCTCTACATAGTTATATAAGATGAAACAGCGCAAATGTGAAATATTTTAACATACCTTGTCATCTGTTACTAGATTGTCTTTATAAGAACCAGACATCAGTTATCTATTCTTTTATAGCTAATGATCACATAATTTACATAAAGTTCTAAAGATCTCTCTAAACCCTGTGATTAAATTTCAGAACCCTAAAATACTTTCCCCTGTTCTTTTCAAAATAGGTACAATTCCAGGAACACAAAATTTTAACCTGAAGCTAGTGAGGCTTCCTAAAGTCTAGTTAGCTTCAGAAACATTTAAGTAATAATACATTTAAGCACATGATTCATACATTTAAATAACTAGTTGAAATCTTAAAAGGGTTACCTCAAAAAGTGCCTTTCTTCTCAAGACACAATCTCTCCCACTACTTTCCTGAAAATGAGATGTGGTAGTTCAGTAACTTTACCTACATCCTATTATTTGCCCTGCAATTCCATTTAAGCATCAGAGTCCTATTTTGCTCTGTTAAAAACAAGAAGACACCTCAGATTCTTAAGCTCATTGTCCTGCAAAGAATTCATCAAGGGATAGTTTACAGTAAGCCTAATGGCATGTAACAGTTTCAATGACCAGAGGGACACAATCCTTCCCCTCAATGCTTCTCAACAGTGAAGTTTTTATTTTCCTTGACACTGGCACATTTATTTCTCATGTAAGTCAGGCCTGCCAGAAATGTAATTCAAACTATCCTCTAATATTTACAGGTGATCGTTAAGTGAAAAGAAAAAGAAATCAATAATACAATTAAGAAATTTTATTACACAAAATTATATACAAAGTGAAAAACAGCAATAGTTTCCAGAGGAAAAGATGTGAAAAAAGAAGCCAAGTGGATAATTAGCATGCAACAGAAGTTAAACAATTAAATATACACCAAAATATGTAAACACCTAAAGTCAATGGAATAGTTTCCATTATGTAACTGCCTTTTGAAAAATATTAACATTCAAACCTTTTCTCCCAATCACCTTTTTTCATATTTCACATCTCAAATCACCATCATATTTTGCATAGCTATGTAGTTCAATTGAAAGTCACTATAAGGAGGTTTAGATATGGGTTTAGATAGATATGTTAGAGACATGGATAGATAGAAACCATGGAAATGAATCTAATTTGAAGGTTCAAAATTTGGAAGATGGAAGAATTATCCCACAACAAAGCAATTTTCAATGGAAATGATTAAATTGGGGTGAAATAGCAAATATTTTTATTTAACCAGATTAAAAAATTACCGCAGGATTTGCAAACATCTTAAAATTTTCAGGAAAGTCTTTTACTTAATCTGGATGAGTTGGATTAGATCACAAAAAACAAACTATAATACAGAGATCTTCTGAATTCATTTAAGTATTTTCAAAACTACAAGAGATGCCAAGGGGTAGCTTTTAAAGATGGGAAATGAAATTTTAAATGACCCACTAGATTTTCATTTTTAAAAAGTTAGCTTTGGGAGAAAGAAAACTTATTTCAGAAAATATATCAAAATCCTGAAAGATTTTACCATTAAAATTAATATAATCAAATATTTATTTTTTAAGACTTATTTATTTATGCGTACAAGAAATGGGATATAGGCCAGAGATGTGGGGGATAAAAGGAGTAACCAGAGACAGAGTGGGGAGCACAGCAGGTGGATCTACTGAAATACACTGCTGAGGGGAACAGTGGGTGAGACAGGAGAGATCTGCTGTGCATGTGGGTCACCTCCCTGGCCAGAGATGGAACTCGTGCTGCAGTAGCTGCCAATGGCTTCATAGTACTGACTCTTAACACTTTGCCCCACCAGGGAGGCCCCTATAATCAAATATTTCAAAACCTGATAACAACTAACCTTGGTAAGTACTAAGCCCATCACTTTTGGAAAGAAGATTAAGGGTACACATGCTTCTGTGAGTTCTCTAAGCTATGAGGTCAATGGGTCTACTTAAATATGGATAACCCAACCCTCAATACTTGGAATTCAAAAAAATAAAACTTAAGAGGAAAAACATGCAGAAATTTAATACAGAATTCTTTTTTTTTAAGTGTGCATTTTTTTTTTATTTCTTTCCATAGCAGAAGTGATTCTGGAATAACCATTATAAATATGATGAGACTTGAAATAGCCCAGGGGAAGAAGAAAATTAATGACTCTGTAAGTAAAATATCACATGTTTAAAGTCTCTGTTTAGTCTATTGCTCCAGAATCTGTTTGAGGACATCATCATTATAATTCTGAAGGAAAAGTATTCTTTTACGCCACCTATAGATGTGCTCTGATTTTAATCAACATGGTTTCCAGTTCATCTCTAGACTTGGCTGACATGTTGTAAAAAATGTATTGCAATGTTACATAGAAAATAAATTGGAAAGGTAGAAAAGTGAGAACAAAGTGATAAACACTATATCGCTACTGTCTGCTATGAGATTCTACTAAAAAGTCTGATGAATGGCAAGAAAATTAGAATTGAAAACAGAAGTCTTGGGGTCAACCATTGACTCCACAGTCTAGTCATTTAAGAGCTGTTCTATTCCAGCCCTATGACTTTTTTTGTTTGTACTTGAGTTCTCTAGTATATAAAGGAGGCCAACACCTCACATACAATTGTGAAGACTAGTTATTTGAACCAGTATTTTTTACACAATAAAAACTAGTTAAATCTAAATCACACCATAGGCAATCTACCAAAATAAAACATCCATTGACTTATTTTTCAAAGAAAAGAAGTTCTGTAACAAAATAGAACTATTTCATAGAATTCTAAATCACTGAGAAAGGACAAAAGAGAGAAGACATGAAACAGATAAAGACTGATAAAACAAAATTATAAATAATGGAAAATGCAAAGTTTTCTTCATACTGAGAAAGATGAAATCCCTAAGACAATGAATAAAATGTTGAATTCTAAAATGAGTTGTTTGCACAACTCATTAAATAAATTGAATTAATAATGAATTAAAAAATAAATTTTGGCAATAAATTATATTTCACTTTTGATACCAAGTAAAGGTTTATAAGCTATTAAGAAAGGGGAGTGCTATATCTCTTCAAATAAATATGAAAGGGTATCAAATAGGCCCCCACTCACCCACAAGAAGACTTCTTAACTGGATCCATTTAAAACAGTGGTAATAATGAACCCAAAGGGCCCCATCCCTAAAGACCACTTTTTTCCTGATTTGCAGCATTGCTCTCACCCCTAAACTATTCCATTTTGTGTGTTATATGTATAGAATAATGAAGAAGCAAGTATTATAGACCCAAAACACTATTTTTTAAAAATTAAAACAAAAAAAATCACAAAATGAACTCTCAAAATCTGGAAGGAGAAAATACCTACTCTCAGGCTATACCCAAAGAATTACAACCAAAGATTGTTTTACATGGCTTTCACTCTTCTGAGATCTTTACTCTTACGTGATACATTTTGTCTAATCAATAACATTCCCATGAACTACATATTCTCAACCAATATTATGAATGTGAAATCTTAACCTAAGAGTCTAGTCAGAAAATATTAATTTAATCACAAAAATTAATCAGAAATGTAATCTACATTTTGTAAACGGACATCCATTTTTGGCTAAGGGGAGTAACTTGTTCACAAATATAAAAAGCACCATGCATAAAGCCAAAATAATTAACATTCATTACCAGTTTTTCTAACTATGTAATAAAATCATTAAGTTTAAATGAACTGTGGAAGATTTACAAGTTAAGTTACTGGTTAGTAATAGGGTTATTAATAGCTTACTAATAAGATGTTTTGCCCAAAGTGACAAGGGTATGTAGTCACAATCATTAAAAGTATCCCAGTAGACGTCCAAGAGCCTCATCTTAGGTAATTCCTTTCCAGGAATCTTTCTTATCCTTCAACCCATGAATATTTATCTTGAATCAAGTGATGGTATACCTGCAATAAATAATTTCTTCTCAAGTCATGACCAAAAACCAAGGCTAGTGGAAACTGAGTTCTTATATTTTCATGGTATATGAGATATTTTTTCAAGATTTAAAAAATTCTGCAAAGCCAGCCTACCAATTTAGCAAAGGTTTTTGAACTATCAGATTAACCTGAAACATAACTTGAATAATAATAATTTGAAACAATCCAAGTCATTAATCAATTAAGAGTATTTATGGACTTATACCAAAATTTTATCTAAGTTGAATATATAAACTTCAAGTCAGAAGATTTTGTTTATTTGTGTTGACTGATCTTAAAAACATTTAGGAGAGAATAATTATACAAGCCTCTTAACTCATATTGACAAGAGATTCTTTCCTCATTCACTTCAAATTTTCTCTCCAGTCAGAAAAAAACCTTGATAGTGCTTAGGAGAAATGAAAAGAAATAGCAAGGTACCTTATGCGCCTCCGTTATAAAGCATAAAAATACCAAAAATAGAATTAACAGTGGCAGTTCTAATAGAAATCTCTTTGCAAACAAATAGTTCAAACCTCATTACTTGGTTTCATCCAAGGTACTTTGGCCTTCCAAAGGCTTCAGAAAACTATAATGCAGACTGTCAGCTTTGAATCAAAATTCCAAAATTGCATAGTCCATGCTTAGTATTATTATATAAGACCTGATACCTTACATGACCTTAAGTTTCATTTTTTGTTACAATTTTTTACCGAGATACTAGAAAGCTTAGTGACCATTTTCACTAGGTGAAAGAAATGTTGCCATTTGAATTTATTTCCCAATAAAGCACAGTCCACACCACAAAAGTATGTGTTTAGCAATAAAGTGAAGAAATAAACCCAAAGTTTAGGAGCTTACAGGTTTAAATCCAAGTCACCTTTCAGTTTCAGGGCCCAGTCAGGGAAGCCTGTGCAAATCCATGTAATATGCATTTCAAAAGTTACCCATCTCATGCCTGAGGCATCTGTTGCTTACCTTCTTTTAGGCAGTCAGAACCAAGACACCCATGTTGGAAAGGACCCCCACAGCCACCACCTCTTCCTCTGCAGTTAGGAGGGAGCATTCCTTGAGAAGGAATTCATTGGTGGAATTCAAAGACAGGCTGGGCAAACTCCATCCCAGCTGTAGTTAATCAGTGGCCACACTGCTAAGAGGTTGGGGGAAAGAAGGAAAGAGCACAAGGGTTTGTTCTGAGCCTTCCTCTGGGAATCTCAGGGGATAGGTGCAGAGGAAAGGTGGACTTCCTCTGCTTGGCTGGCACATCCAACCTGCCTGAGCCTTTATTTTAACACTAGGAGGCCAAATGGGTGTTCCTGTGCACACACATATCTTATTTCCTCCACATAAGCTGTCCCCTACACCTCTGATCCAGCTTTGTTGAACAGGGAGTTTACAAGGGGGCAAGAAAACTGCAAACTCTTGACTGTAAGAGAATGAAGATGCAGAATAGGAGGTAAGAGGATGAAGAGGAGTAAGATGGGGGAGGATAAAGGCATTGATTTCCAAAGCAGTTAAGGATGGGTTGTACTGAACAGCCCAAGCACCCAAATTGTATTAGAAAGTAGAAAACAGAATCTGGTAACCCCTGCTTTTCTCCCCTTTCCATTTCCAAATATTGGTTGTGTGGGCTAGGCTATGTCAGTTTGCCTTACTGGCCTCATGGAATTTAATTTGTCAAAATAAGCAATGCTTCCAAAGGAAAGGTGTCCCCTCTGCTCCTCAGTTTCAGATTCCCAAACACTATTCTTTGGACGAAAAGGACACTACTACCCCAAATCTTCCCAAAGGGGTTTGACTCATAAACATGCACTTGTTTATTCACATAAAAAAACTCAACTCTGTCAAGTGTATCAGTCGAAAACATCACCCCAATCACACTTGAGGCTCTTTCTCCCCAGCCTCCTCTACTCAAAACACTCAGGACGCCTGTAACACATTCAGACCATCCCCACGTCTCTCCCCTTTCCCCCATAACAGATAATGCTGAGCATGGTTTACAGAGAGCTTATGCACAAACACATTTGTCTGCATTTGCAGTCGATGTGCTAATTAGAAACCTTCACTTTGTCCCCTGGTTGGCTGAGCCATCCCAGCGGGTTTTTCATGCGGCGGTCATTTGGCTTGTTCCACAATAGAGAGGAGGAACACATGATTGTTTCCAAGGAATCAGTCACCCACTGCAATGACCACCCACTCAGGACCAGAGCCGGCCCAGTTGTCCGCGTTTCCTCACCCTTCCCAGAATGGTCCCGGCGGTGATAGCTAAGCCCTCCCCCCTCAAGCCGCCACTCCTGCAGCAGCAGGCAGAGAGAGGCTCCGGCCGCCGCCGGCTGCAGAGCGCTCACGCTGCGGCGGCGCCCGCGGAGAGGTGGGCGAGCTCGCCTTGCTCACCCCGCGTCCAGAGCTGGGCTGCTGGGGCCTTTCAGGGGCTCGGTGGCTCCCGACTCCGCTCCCGCAGTGTCTGGAAACCAGCCCCCAACCGGCGCAGGTCCTGCGGCAGTCGCTCTCTGCACCCCACCAGCCCGCGCAGCAGCTACAGCCGCAGTGCCCCTCTTCATACTTCTCTGATGGCTCCTCTTGGTGCTGTTTGGGAAAACGATTTTTCTCCCTGCCAGAAACAGATTTCCTACATTTCGTCAGTCTACATAGACCAAGCGGAAGTAAAATGCTTACTTTTTCTGGTGGACAGCAAACGCAATTGACACTGATTTACCCTTCAAACGGGAGAGATTGTATTACAAGCCCTTTGGCAGCAATTCCGACGTCGGGGCCAAGCTCCAGCCCCCTCGTCGTCCCCCAAACACTAACTTAAGAGAGAGAGGGCGGGAGGGTTAGGAGGGGATCATATTTAACCCCAGGGTTTTAAGAGAGTCAATGGCTTTAGCACAATATTAAAACTAGGTGTTGGAAAGGTTTACTTTCCTGGCCAGTAATTTTGCAGACTCAGAGGCTTGAGCTTTCCAGTAACTTCGGTCATTCTACCTTCCACATTGAACAATTTGATTTCTTACAATTCTCTGTAAATATCAGATTTTAGAAGAGCCTACACCCAGGACTGTTTTCACTTTAAAAAAAGGAAATACAATTCCACCCTCTTTCTCTCAACCTCAGCTCAGCATTATGTTGAATGTCACAGACAATTTTCTCCAACTGTTGTTTATTAGCTCATGCATTCTCATATGAAGTCTTCCCATGAAAGAGACAGATGTTCAAATGTCTGCTCTCCTCTCATACACACGTGATCCCTGGCTGAGTGTCTCACTCACCTGGGCACCAGTTATCACTTCCATGGAGTGTCGATGAAAAGAGTGACACTTTTTTGCTGTTGTTTTCAGTTTCATCAGTTTTGAACACCTCTCCATACACTGTACAGAATGGCGGCAATACAGGTGTTCTAATTCTCTCTTGGATACCATTTTTTTAAATGGTGTGTCCTGAACCCCTCTCTTCAACCTAGCACCCACCCCCAAAGAGAAACTACTATAGATACATAACAGCAATGCATGTGGGTAATTTTAGATATAATTGGAAAAAGACATTTATTTTTGCTCTCATCTGGAAGTGCTTTAGAATGCTTTAGAATCGCTAGAAACTGCATCAGTCACTTGCTTGTAGTAGCTGCACTAACATGAAAAAGGGAAGAAAACAGACTGAAAAGTTTGGCAGCATTAAACTCAAAGGTCTTTATAATTTGATGTTGCAGCTGTCAGCTCCAAATTCCTCCTTGACTTCCCAGAAAAAAGTCATTCCTCATTTTCAGGAGCTACAGCATTATAAAAATGCCAATATAACTGCTCAAACAGGTCACAATGGCAATAAAACATATAGAACAGGTTACTGATGAATTTGAGTAAAGGATTATGAATAATAACATTTCTCAAAATTTAACAGATCAGAGTATTCCTAAACCCAGCAAAGCATTTTGTTTCTGAATCTATAAAATTCAAGTAAAATGTCAAATATCCTTGATAAATGTTCATAATCAAAACATCCCATTCAATAAATGTTAATTTAAGTATCCTCACAGTATATAATAAAGATTCAAAGACTTTGACACATTGGATTTTGAAAATCTTATCTTCTATTCCTCTCCAGATATAAACATTCTTGTCACATAGTTCAATATTAAGTTATAAAAAACAGACTGTAAGGTAATATTTTTGTTGATTCAGGGACAAAGCTAAAGCCAGTCTGGGAAAATAAGGAGATTTACAGAGGTATTGGGAAAGCATAATCATTCAATATTACTCCTCCCTATTTCCCAGGCCCTTTCATTCCAGGTATTTTTAGCTTTAAATTCTACATTTATCAAATCCTCTGTCATTTAGCAACAGCCAAAAGGAAGATATTCTGAAAATTCTTTTAGTGACAAAAGAGGAATAATGCAAAAGATTTCTAGAGAGGCATAAAAATAGTACTTTCTTTAAATTATTTCAGCATTTGCTATTGAATTTTCATTTTGTTTTTCAAAGTGTATTTTTTACTTATATAGTCTAATCTGTCACTGACCATATTTGTTAATCGTTTTGTCCAAGAATTTTATTGTCTTGCTCTCAACCTAAATACATTCAATCCTGAGACCAAAGTCCAACTGACTTAATTATAACTAACTGTGCTAATGAGAAGGGAAGGGAAGCAAATGCCTGAACTAAGATGAACAATGTCTAAATATATTCTTAAATTTCACAGCATTAAAAAAAAAGTCAGGCCAGCATTAAATAAAATATAGTTTTTTTGTGTTATGATTCAGATTATATATGACTCATATGATTCTTATTATATATGACTCATATAATATGATTCAATATTAAAAGTTTCTGGGTTATTCTGTATCTCAGGCATCTAAACCTTCAACATTGTATCTAATATGAATTGTGCCTCTTATCCAAAAACTAGAAGGAAATTTTCATAAAGTAACAAAATTCTTTATTTTATTCCTCATCTATAGAGTTACCTCACCTCCCTCCCCACTCCTCTCTTCTCAAATTCCCTCATGGAAATAATATATGCTCACTTATTCTGAAAAGTGGGCAAACTTTCAAAAGATAGGGATTAGGAATGTTTTGAAGTAATTTTAGTAGCATGGAAATATATGTTGGGTTAAAGTAAAGTAAATTTCCAAAGGAAACCAAGCATTCTCATGCTCCTAAATAGCTTATAAAGACAATTAAAGACAGCGATAATCATAAGTAAGTGAAGTACTATGAGGCATGAAATGGTGTTGAAGTATATAAGCAATGGAATAAATGAAAACATTTATTTAAATTTCATTGAAATACTTAATCCATACGTAAAATACATTTATCTTTCCCTACCTATTAGGTTGGCCCATAGTAAAGACTTTCAACTTATACTTATTGAAATAAAAATCTTTAAATATCACAAGGCTGGCAAAATTAACTTTATAAATTCTAATACAGTATTTACATATATTGTTAGGTATAAAAATTAAATATTATTACTTTCATCACCACTCATTAAACTACAAGAATAAATTAGATGAGAAAAGTTTTCATGTGAGAAGTTTAAGGTTTACTCTGTATATTTTCATATACAATTTTCAAAAAATCTATTGCGTTACTCTCAATGGAGAGCTTTAAACTTTTTAAGAACAACATAACTGTAACATAGATAATTAACCATTCCCTACTGTACAAAACTCATATTTTTGTAAAGTATGTGTTATATATGAGCATATGTCTTCTAATTTTTACAAAGGGTAGATTAACATCATTTCATGAAATACACAATTAATTCATCTAAGCAGTATCTTCTGTAGTATGATTTTTCTTGTCCAGGTCAGAATACGGTTTTTAATTTTTCTGTCATTAAAAATTTTAGTACCTTGCTTCTAAATCTTTTATAAAAGTATCTGTACAATTTCAATTGAAAGAAGATCAAATTTAGCATGAACGTGTAATAGAAAATATTTTTATTGATTTTTATTTGTTTTCGTTTTATTGAGTTATATGAGTTCTTTGAGATCTTGGATATCAGCTCTTTGTCAGGTGTATGGTGTGTAAATATTTTCTCCCAGTCAGGCTTTCTGGGTGTTTAATGTTTTAGTGGTAGTTTCTTTGGCTGAGGCTTTTTAGTTTGATGTTATACCAACTGTTTATATCCTCTTTGGTTTTGCCTGCGGTTTGAAATGAATCCACAAAGATATCACTAACGCTTATTGTTTGTTGATGTTTTCTTCTATGCATTTTATGGTTTTGTATCTTACATTCATTTTTTAAAAAACATTTTGAGTTAATTTGCATGTGTGTGTGAGACAGTCTAGTTTCATCCTTTGCTTGTGGCTGTCTAGTTTTCCCAGCATCATTTAGTGAAAAGACTTTCCTTTTGCCAATGTATATTGTCTCCTTTCTGTTGTAAATTCTCTTTCCATAGAGGTGTGGGTTTATTTCTTGGTTCTCGGTACTATTTCACTGGTCTATGTGTCTGTTTTTGTTCCAGTACCATCCTATTTTGATTATTATAACTTTGTATTATAGTTTGAGGTTTGAAAGTGTGATGTTGCCATTATTCCTCCTTTTACTCAAGATTCTCTGGCTATTCAGGGTCTTTTGTGATTTCATATGAATATCAGTAATGTTCGGTTTATGTTTTGAAGAACACCATTGAAATTTTGCATTGGCTCTGTATATTGCTTCAGATAAGATGGCCATTTTAACAATGTTGCTTCTTCCAATCTATTGCCAAAGAATATCTTTCCATTCTTTGTGTCTTCTTCTATTTAACACTACCCTATAGTTTTCATAGTATAGTTCCTTCACCTCCTTTGTTAACTTCACTATTAGGTATTTAATATTTAATTTAGCTATTTAATATTTTAATGGGATTATAAATGGAATTATATTCCTAATTCCTTTTTCTTTTAGTTTGTTGTTTGCATATAGGAATACGACTGATTTTTGTATATTGATTTTGTAACTTGCCACTTTGCTGGACTGATTTATTTCAGTTATTTTTTTTTTAGATTATCTTATCATCTGCAGATAATAGTAATTTTACTTTTCCCTTCCCAATTTGGATTCCTTCTAAAAATGAGCAGAAGACCAAAAAAAGCACTTCTTTAAAAAAAATATATGCATGGCTAACAGACACATGAAAAAATGCTCATCATCAATTATCAGGGAAATGCAAATCAAAACCACAATGAAATGTCAGTTCATAAGGCTCATATCAAAAAAAGACCAGAATGGCCCTAATCAAAAAGACCACAAACAGCAATAGTTGGTGAGAATGTGGGTGGGAATGTATGCTGTTGGGTATGTAGATTTGTCCATCCTCCATGGAATACAACATGTATATTTCTCAAAATATTAAAAATAGACCTACCATATGATCCATAAATTTCAGTTACAAGTTATCTAATCAAAGAATACAAAAACACTAGTTTGAAGAAATATATGTATTCCTGTTTTCATTATTTATAATAGGCAAGCTATGGAAACAACCTAAATGCCCAAATACAGGTGAGTGGATTAGGAAGATGTAATATATATAGACAATGGAATACTACTCAACCATAGAAAAAGGTAAACTCTTGCCATTTGGAAAAACATGGATGGAACTAAAGGGGATTATGATAAATGAGATAACTCAAAAGAAGACAGACAAATATCATATGGTGTCACTTAAAGGTGAAATACAGAGAAACAAAACAGAGAGCCAGATAAAACCAAACCACAATAAACCCAGCAAACTGACTGTAGAATTAAATCTAGCAATGGGTGGGAGATGGAGTAAGAGCAATGTGGGGTGGGGACACAATGGATCACAGGTGCTTTGGTGGTGGGTGTATTGTGGCAACATACACCTGAGGGAGATAATCCTATACCTCTAAATCATATACAAAATTTTAAACCAACTTTAAACCTCAACAAAATATTTGTATTTCAATAATATTGTTTTCTTTTTTTTTTAACCTCTGTATTTCTAACTTCTAGAAAATCATTGGGCATGTAGTAGTCTTTCCTTTTTTACCACTATATCTCCAACTCTAGAAAATAGTAGGCACTTGATAAATAATTCTTAAATGAATAGTTATTATAGAAGAAGTCCATCTCCTAGGAAGCTTACTACTAATTGGTTATATTTTTATATATTGTCTTTAATTTAGTAGTTTGGAATTCCGAATAGAAAAATAATGCTAAAATAACATTATAAATGATGGTTTCATTCCCAAGCTAGAATCATTTCATCTGGTAAAATGTAACTAGAATTCAGTAAAACAGATGCTTGCCTGTGTGCCAGGCTTATAAATGAGGTCAGTCTGTGTCACTTGTCACTTCATTAAAAACAAAGGTTGATTTGGACTGTAGGTTTAATCATAACCAATATAATGTTAGCGCAATGAAAAGTAATAGAAAATATTACTAACTTAGTGACTTTCAGAGTTTTTTATTACGACCCATGATAAGAAATACATTATGGATAAATGCATAGAAACACCAAGACACACACAACCCAAACATGTTTCACAGAAATAGTACTTACCTTCCTAAGTTAATGTATGCCAATATTATTCTATTTGATTTTATTCTAGTCTTTTCCATGCATTCAATTGAAAATAAATGTTGCAAGAAAACTGCTAAATTTATTTCACAACCCATATTTTGAAAAAAAGGCTGACTTAGAAACTGAAGTAAAAAGAAAATCATTCAAAATTGAAGTAGGATATCAATGAACACATGGTTCCAGTATAAAGTGCAAAACAGATGTGTGTATATATTGTCAGCAGTAGACTTGACATGATGTAATGTCACAATCTCCTAAACACCGTGCACTCTCATGTCTCCATGCCTTTGCTCATGCTGACTAGAAAGATCTTTTACCTTGTATTGTTTTCCTGTATGAATATTGGATTCATTCTTTTAAGACCAGCTTAATCATTATTTTGGATTCTCTGATCTCCTTGGCAGAAATATTGCTATGTCTAGTGTCTGTGTCCAGTGCTCTGAGCATTTTTCCATTTCTTTGTACTCACATAATGCAGTCTCAGTTATTTTCTTGTCTATCTATTACCCCTACTAAACTATGAGACCCTAGACAGCAGAACTAGGTTATCCATCTTTGCATATTAAGTCTTTCACACAGTATGAGATCTAAGGTTGCTGAATGATTGATGAATATATGAACCAAAAAATCACTGAATGTCTCAAAGAGAAAAAGCAGTTGTCACTGGATGATGGGACAATTATAGGAAGAAAAGACTGTACTCATTAAAAGGGAACTGAATGAATACTTCTCTGTCAAGAGCAACAGTTGTTGATATCTACATCTTTGCTGATAGAACATTTTATATTATAAGTTAGATATTACTGGCACATTTCTTGGAACTCTCTTGCAGGTAGACCTTGGTCCAAATACTCATTTATTTTTAAGAACGATGACAATGGCAAAGTTGATAATGGCAAACATAGGATTATTTTGTTGAAGGATGAAAAAAGTGTACTGAAATTTTCAAAATTAAAATGATAACTTATTTTACACACATAAAGTCTTTGCCAATTGCTGATTTATATGAAGAGTTTTGAGAAATGATACTGAAAGTTATCTCATCAGAGGACTTCACTTGTACTGAACACTTGACCAGGCAACCTGCCATGAAAGGTATCACATCTCACTGGAAGTAAGAAGGCTACTCAGGGAAGGGCTGAAGTCAGTGGACTTCTCTTGGAAGAAAATGTTGCCATCTTGCTACTATCACAGTAGCCACGTTAACTCTAGGGTCACTTGCAGAGATTTCCCCACTGAAGCGGTCAAGAAATAGACCTATTAAACTATAATATTAATTATCACTAAAATTAGCATAGTAATTAAGAGTCCAGACTTGAGATAGACAAAACCAGATTCTTTGTTACTTGCTAAGAATTATGGCCAAATTACTTAACCTTTCTATCAGTTCCCACATCAGCAAAGTAGGATTAACAAATAACTCATCTCTCATAGGCATGTCTTAATGGTTATATAAGATAATACTTGTTAACTACTTAGTTTACTCTCTGACATACAGCAACTATGAAATGCAGGGTAGGTATTTTATTGTTAATTGATCACCTACATCATCTTAAAATGGTAAACAAGACAATGTCAAAACAACACTAAAGGATAGTGTCAAAGGATAATGCCAAGGTGGGGAACAGATCACTGTGAGTTCTTACCTATGCACTCAATTACAAGACACCACTCAAGTTCAGGGCCCAGCAACAACAGGGTTTATTTAACAAATAGGAGATTGGGGAAAAGCAAAGAGATTATAAGGCCACACGTGGCCCACTATCTTACCCAAGATAGTATCCACACTGTCAAATAGTCTCAAGCAAAGGCCACTTATGCAAGATGGAGCTCACCATGAGCATCTGGAGCTGGTGGCAAAATGGTCATCAGTACCAGGGCCCAGGGTACCAGGGTCCAACTCATTATGGCTGCTATAGGTGCTCATAGGAGCCACCGAGGTGACACTGCAGCAGCCCATAGCAACAGGCCAGGCTGGACAGCACCTAGTGCCAGACCAGATAGCAATGATCTCAACAGCACCAGGAGGTGGTGCCAGAGAACCAGAGGTAGTAGACAGATCTCAAATGTGGCTGGACATGGTGTCGGTCAACAGTCAGTAGCCCCAATCAGCACCAGTCACAAGGAGGCAAAGTCAGAGATACCAATACTATAGTTTTTTGTGAGCTACTGGTATAAACCAACAGCCAACAATTCTTTGAGACACCAGGCTGAGGCTGATGGTATTCTTTGCAGGTGATTTCAGAAGCAAGGCCAGAGGCAGGGCCAAAGGCAGGTGAATCATTCTTAAAAACAGAAAACTATTTCTGTCATGTATCTCTTTTTTTTTTTAAGATTTATCTATTCATGCATACAAGAGTTGGGGTACAGGCCAGAGTAGCGGGACGTGAGAGAGGATTCATCAGAGATAGAGTGGGGAGCAGAACAGGCAGATTCACTGAAAAATATACACTGCTGAGGGGAGCAGCAGGTGAGGCAGGAGAAGTCTGTCATGTATCTTAATTCATGGTCAGGTGAGCTGACTTTGGTGTTGAGGGTTCCATATACATAGAATTAAGTTGAATATCTTATAACTGTACGAGAAAGAACCCACAAGAAGAAAAGAGTAGAAGACATTGAGAATAAACTTCTAATGAGGCAAAATCAAGAGACGGTTTAAAACACTACATAGAAATAATTTCTTTCCTTTTGGCTTCAATGGTAGAAGAGAACAGATGAGAGGCAGGAAAGGTATCTCTTTACTTAATCCCCACAGCATACACCTGCTGAAAAATCTGGAGATGAAAAGACTACCCTAAAGGAGACTTTTTAACATTATTTTTCAATAATAAGCTTACCAGGAATTGAATGACTATCGCCCAAATCAAATTGACTCCAAAATTAGACTCAGAATGAGAACATACTAACCAAATCCAGAGTTTAATTAGATTAGTTAACAGTAAAAGATTAGTGGAAAAGTACCACTTATACTTTTTTGGATCTCTATAAAGATTGACCTTGAAGATTTGTATTTTATAACATTGTGTTCTCACTTAAATATTAATTGGGTTATATTCCAAAATAAAATTATTGGAAAAGTCATGGTTATGATCTGGATGTTGGATGTGGCAGGCACATCATGTACATCATAATGTAGAACAAGGGTGGTAAAGTTTCATCTTAACTGCCAATTTCCATTCACAGATAGTGTCTGCCTGTAATCTTGAAAGAATCATCATCATGAGTCTGGATAAGAGTGTGGAAACAATACTTTTATTAATTGATGGTGACTGTCAGGAGCATAAGTACATACTATAGAAATATAAGAGCACTGAGTATCTGAAGAATAGATCAGATAAGGTATATTCCTATATATTGCATTGAACATTATAATTCTAGAAACCATACTAGGAATGAGGACAGAAAAAATAGAAACAATTTATATGTGGAATTTGCTAAACTAAAGCTAAAAAATAAGAGACATGATATTCATTTACCACATCATTTTTCTACAATTCCATTAGAAAAACAATAGCCTGAAATCTCCTTGCTTACTATTATTACTGCCAACTCTTTGAACAAATTTTTTGATTTTATGCTGCCTTAACTCAGTTTTGAGGTTTTGCTTAGAGTCTTGTCAGTTTCCTTTTTGACTAGTCAATTAATACCATAACCTAACATTACCTTTACTGAACTTATACTCTAAGTCACTATACACCACAACTGCCCTGATCTACTTGGGACCACAAATCAGACAACTAACAAGTGAACCTTTGCCATAAGGGTCCAGAAGTTGGCAGTTCACAGGAAGCTCTTCTAAACTAACTAAAGCACCCCTTTGCCATACATAAACTGCCCTCTATAGCTTCAGATTGCTGTTACTCTGCCCCAGAATGCAATCCTTTTTATGATTGCCTGGCATTTTCTTTTTTGGAGCTGTAACAAAGGATCAGACTTTCATTTATCCTAGTGTCAGTATGTTTTGATAGACCTTGCCATCAAAAGAATCTTTAAACTTTAGGGCCTCCCTGGTGGTACAAGGGGCTGAGCACCGCACTGTGGAGCTTTCTGTAGCCATTGCAGCGCAAGTTGAATCCCTGGACTGGTGGTGGGGGGGTGGGGGGCACGTGGTACTGCAGACCTCTCCTGCCTTGCCCCACTCTTCCCTTCAGAAGTGTACTTTAGTCCATGTGCCTGTTCTGTTCACCACTCTGTCTCTGGTGAGTCCCCTCACCTCCCACACCTCTGTACCCCAGCTCTTGTATGCATAAATAAAATCTTTTAAAAAAATAGAATATTTAAATTTTATAATACAGGAAGAAAAAAAAACCAAACAACTCTGTTATACCAACTACTTCCCTTTCTTCATTTATTTCTTTATTTCTAGAATTCCACTCTTCTTATCTGATTACCAGATTCTTTCTGTTTCATCCTCATCTCAAAATGTTCCTTCTCTCTCACTAGCTCCCCTCTGTAGAAATGTAGTGATCATACTTCTCTGGGCTCAGAATATGTGTAAGTAATCTCAAAATGCTTTATAACATTCAAAGTCAAAGAATGAGTAATACATTGAATAGAGTTACATCTTTGATAGAGTAACAGTGAAAATGTAAAACATAGCACATGAAAAGTATGTAGGTAATATTTAATACCCATGTGCATACACATACAAATATGACAGCCAGTGGGAAAGTAATGTGCAATCCCCTGCATGACATCCTCTGTAATTTGAACAGCCTTTGATTATTTCCAACATCAGCATTTTTTTTCTAACTCATACATCTTATGGTAATAAATAAAGTATAGGGATGGTTTTCATTTGTTAATACTGCTCTATATCTTGATTGTGGGTTTGTCAAAGCACAAAGTTTACTTCTAGATACATTTTTTACTTAATATTTTTTATTCCAGTAATTCTTTATAGGGTTATACGTTGTTTTTGTTGTTCCCCCAGTATATAAACATTCTTTTTGCATTCATTCAATATCTTTTTCATGCAATTATGTTTTATTTTTCTGACATCAATCCTCTTTGTTTCAACACACATGTATTTTCAATGTTCTATGCCTTAGGCAGATCTCCCTAATTGTCTTATGTCTATCATGGGCTGAATTAATAACAACAAGAGAGGTTACCCAACTTCCTTCCTGGTGCTGAAACTCATAAGGAGACCATGTAAAGCATCAATTTTCCGAAAATGTAGCCAGGTTTAAGACCAAAGATCTAAACCAAGATTTAGAAGAAACATCAACAACTGATCTATGCTACAGTTTTACTTCATAGAAAATATGTGATTGAAATTAAAATATTCCATTTTGTTTTGTAACATTTTTAGTTCCTTGTTCACGAATAGCTTTGGTCAGCAGTTTTATTTAGATAATAGGATACTAGATAAGGATATTTTTACTTTTTAGAAGAGAGAGTAACTTAATGAAAAAAGTATGATTCAAATGGCACAAGAAGTACAAAATTATACAGTAGAAAAAATGTCTGCTTAATATTCTTTCGTAGTAACTAAATCATTTACAAAATATCATACTAAGCCATAAATATTGTACTAATTTTGCTAAGTAAGTTTCAATTTTTAGTTTTTAACATTTTTAAAAAAAATAATTTATCTATGCATACAAAAACTGGGGTGTAGGCCAGAGATGCTGGGCAGGTTAGGTGAGAGAATTCACCAAGACAGATGGGGAACAGAACAGGCAGATCTACTGAGATATACTGCTGAGGGGAGCAGCGGGCAAGACAGGAGAGGTCTGCTATGGCCTGTAGGTCACCTCCCTGGCCAGGGATTGTGCTGCAGTGGCTGGCGATAGCATGATAGTGCTTTGTCTTTCACCCCTGACCATCAGTTTTTAGTTTCAAATATTTGTGCTAAACGCATAGAAGGAAAGGAAATAAAGCTAGACTATAGTGATAAAGTATATGATTTAAATATTATGGTTTGGTTTATTTCTCTGCTCAGTGAGCTGAAGAGGCATTTATAATGCCTGCCAAATCAAACATTAATCTTTTTCATTGAGGCAGAATTTTTAAGTGGAACCAAATAATATTTTAAATTACACAGACAGCTTCATGAGTAGTGATAGTACATTTTTTTCCTAAAACAAATAAGCAATTTCCACAATTTAGAGTTTATTATTCTAACAAAGTACAGTAATTTTTGTGTTCTTATTTTTTCAAATACTGAAAAATAATTTTGAAAAACAAATTTGGAATAATGTCTTTGGAATGCTTCTTGCCATGTTACAGACATGCCTAAGGGTGTTTCCTATATATTTTTTAACATTTAGGAAATATTTATCAAGTACATAGGTGGGTACTGTGGGAGTATAAAGAACATTAGATACATTCTGTTCCTTGAAGAATTTTCCATTGGTTAAAGTAATAAAAATATAAAGAATTAGTCTAATGTAAAATGAAATATGTGTTAGTTGTAGATTTAAATGATGGTCTATGGAAGAGCAAAGAAAAACAAGAGCTGGGCCTCCCAGGTAGCAGAAGGGGTTAAGCACTGCACTATGAAGCATCTGCAGCTACTGCATCACAAGCTCAACCCCACATGGCGCAACAGACCTCTCCTGCCTCATCCTCTGCTCCCCTCAGCAGTGTAATTCAGTCAATCTGCCTGTTCTGTTCCCCCAGTCTCTTTCTGGTGAATTCTCTTGCCCCCACACCTCTGGCCTGTACCCCGCTATGTATGCATAAATAAATAAATCTTTAAAAAAAGAAAAGAAAAACAAGAGCTGTATGTCTTCAGGCATCAGAGAACCTGGCATGCTGGGGTGGGAAATTTATGAGGAATGCACAATGGTGTAAACATCATAAATTAAAAAAAATAAATTATAAAAAATGCAAAAAATAAAACCCCAAAAAGATGAAGTTAGAGTTAAGATACAGATATTCACTTGAAATTGACCTGTGTCTTCTTGTCTCAAATATAGAGGGGCCTTGGCAATGAACCAGGACTACTGAAACCCTGTGGTTAAAAATATGCCCAGCTTGGTGATGGATACAGTAGGATCATATCATTAAATATTTGGACCATAAAAAGAACCTAACTTTACTAAAAGGCAGTAAGTAAGTAATGACAAGTTAACAATCCAACCACAAATGTCAGGAATCTCAAAGTGAAGCAATTTGACACAGCCAATCAGTATTTTATGACAGTTTCCAAAACACCCACCATTCTCAAAAAAGATATTTTTATTTTGATATAATTGACATATAACATTATATTAGTCTCAGTTATAAAATAACTTTTTGACAGTATACTTGTATACTTCCTTTAATGCTGTGTTGGAAATGCTTCCAATTTTCTATCATCTGTGTATCAAATTAATATTCATAGGTTATACTTCTCAAACATATACTTTGTGAGATTACAAAATTCAAGAAAGCACAGGCTGAAAATACTTGGACTAGTAGAACTCCAGTGCTAGATTTAGTATACTATAGATTTTAAAAGGAGAGAACAAGGAAAATTTTGGCAGCTAGATTGGTGACGGTAAATTGATCATAAAATACATTGTAAATAGTCATTCTATTAAAAATTAAAGTAAGTTTTTTTATCATTTTACTAAAATCTATAAACAAGTCCATGAAAATCATCACTTTGGAGATCTAGTCAAGAACAGACTGTTCAATTTAATAATTTATTATTATACAAAATTACAGATATTAACTGACATTCTCCTGTTTAGTCAGATGATAATAGCACTATGCTCTCATCTCACTAAATAAATAAAAATTAATGATTTTTTAAAATTTTTACAGTCAAGAACATCAAGAACAGAGGGCTTCATTTAGACCAAAAAAAAGCTACGTTTTAAACACCATAATTTTGATTAGCAAAAAATTTTACTATAAAATTGGCCTTCTTTATTTGAATAAAATTACATTGTTGATTACAACCCCTACTTTTAATATTTGAACAACATTAATATTTAAGAACATTTTTCTCAACACTTCTCATTAAACAGTCATATCTAATTTGCTATACATAGCTTTTAAAATCTTGTTTTTATTATTATCATCACTACTTTCCTCCTTCTACCTTGCTATTCTCTCAGTTATCTTGTCTTGTCCTGAACTCTTTTCATTTTCTAACATAGTGAATTGACCATGAAACACCGAAATCTCTTCAAATGAATCTAGGTATTACCAACATCCCAGTAACAGAGATGTTGCTGAGTTGTATACATCATCTCTGCTAAGGCTAGCATCAATAGAACAGATGACCATTGACTAGGGCAAGGAGAAGACACATATTCTAAGGTAGCAAGAAAGAGGGGCTGTCACCCACTGAATCTGATTACAAGAATGCAAACTCTTAGAAAAATTAAAAAAAGAATTCCCTCAAAAGAATAAAGGGAAAAGAAATATTAGGTTTGACACTTGTGCTTTAAACATTCCCCTCTCTCTTTAAATGGAGTGTTTCCCTCAAATCTGATGGAATACTCCCTTTAAAGCCTCCCTTTATATTTCAAATTTGGTAACTAACTGATAAAAACATTACCAGAAAGAATTTTTACATTCCAATAAAATGTTTCTGATATTATAAATTTTGTTTTAATCACTTATTTGAGTTATTTCAGCCAGTTTATTTTGAAATGCTAGAAATCTTTGGGGAAAACACTCCTTGACATTAATGATATTAGCAGACTAGTCCAATCTAAGAACTAAGATTAGGTCTGGAAGTTATTAAACAAACAGTTTCTTGATAACTTTTCCACTATATTTGTGACTCAGTGAGAGAATATTAATAAGGGAAATTAGATTCATCTATTTTCCTTTTAAGTAAAATTCAAAATGAGTTTATATGTCTATTTATATATATTACATATGCATGATTTCCTTTGCTTTTCTTTAGCTTCACATTTTTATATATTAATTCTCTTAGGACATTTCAGGTTATATGTCTGGAAACTTCAGCCATCCAGAAAAAAAGGTTGGGAAATAATGAAAAAAATGTGAAGAAAGAATTCACATAAAAGTCTTGGAGACTTGAAAATGGGAACAACAGACACTTAAAAAGTTATTGAACCCGAAAAAAAAAAATCCTTCCTGGCAGGTATTTATATAGCAATATTCTGATAACTCTGGGATAAAAATAAAGGTATCCAGACATTATAACAGAGCTCTCCTCCATGAAATCAAACTGCTATTTAAAGATAGAGATTTATAGATACATAGATGCATATATATTATTTTCTGGCTTGGATATTACAAAAAAATCACCCATCATAAAAGAAAATATTAAAAATGAATCTAGTTTAATTATTTAATTCAAGTATCTTCATAGGAATTTCAGTCCATTTACTTCTATGCAAGTACAAATAGGAGACTAGTAATCTGTATAGTAATATAGAGTGTCAAAACCATATATTTTAATTCAATTTATGTCACCATAAATTTCATAATTATCCCTTATAATAAGACTTTTTTTTTTTTTCAAAAAAAAGATATCCAAGCAGAGGAAAAATATATAAAAATTATAAAAGTCAGAGGAGTTTCTTTCGATGGGATTATTTCCAGAATATAAGCAGTTTCTAACAGATACCAGGTTAAATGCAAAGATTATGGGATTTGAATGGGAGATTTGTTAAGGAAAAAGAGAAATCTTTCTTTTGTATAATTTAAACCAAAGTTTTAATAACTCAAATCTCATATGGTCAAGATGTCTTTTGAAGTTTCCATAGCATTCATGACTTATCTATTCTCTTATCCAATATGCTAATCTAGAGACTCCTAAAGACTGTGAGGAATGATAGCAGTTTGGGATTATAAAGCAAGTTTACAAGAATTTCCTTTGAGCCATATTTTACTCTGAGTTTCCTTTTTCTATTTCTCAATTATGAGGATCAGCTAAAATTAATGTAAACACAAAAGTTCCATTCTAGAAGTAAAGCAGTTCCACCTAATAACTTAAGATTTACAGAGCAATTTAGAATCTCCTCTCTATTAAGATTTGTTCTTTTTCCTTCAGAAAGAATTTCAAATCTGATTATCATAATCTATCCACTCCTCTTCAATGCTACTTTCTTAGTAAAACTGTCATTCCATACCCTGGACAACTGCAATATTTTTCTAGTGCACACACATCTCTATTTGTTCTAGCTGATTACAATAAATTCTTCACAGAGCTTTACAACAAATACAATCCTATTATTCTTGTGTCCCAAAATTATCAATAACATCTGAAAACTAGCTGAACACAGAACCTATACCTTAACACAAGGTCAACACAATCTGGATCCAACAACAAACTCTTCTCCCATTTCCCATACTACGTAGTAGAAACAATGGATTTCACAAACTTAGTCTATTGACCCACATTTATTTATCTATGTATCTATACTATCTATCTAGCTATCATCTATCTATCTATCTATCATCTATCTATTTATCTACCTACCTATCTATATTTATACATATACATAGATATTATAAGGCAGGTTTCTAAGATGATAATTGTGGAGTTTTAAATTTTTCCAAATTTAGGAAACTCAAAATCACCATTCAATAGCATTATTACATAACAGAGAACTGAACTCAAAATTAAAAAAAAAAAAAAACCCAATCACAAATAGGCAGATCTGAATAAACACTTCTCCATAAAGGACATAAAGATGGCCAACAGACACATATAAAAATGCTCAACATCACTTACTATTACGGGAATACATATCAAAATGGAACCCACATGCATCGTTAGTAAGAACATAAATTTGTATAACCATTTCGGAAAACAGTACAGAGGTTCCTCAAAAAAACTAAAATAGTATTACCATTTAATCCAGAAATCCCATTGCTGAGTAACTACAACAATAACATGAAATTATTAACTCTATAGATACACACACCCCTAGGTTGACTGCAGTACTATTTAAAATAGTCAAGATATAGAAACAAACTAAGTGCTAATTGATAAATGGCTAAGAAGATGTGGTATAGATGTACTATATATATATATTTTATAACTGATTTTATATATAAAATAAATATATAATATATTATATAAAATATATGAAATAATATATAAAAAATATAATATATTATACAAAATATATAATATATAAATATATAACGGATTTTATATATAATATATATTTTTATACATATAATCAGTTATATAAAAAGAACATTTTGTCATTTGCAGCAAAATGAGAGTAACTCAAGGAGCTCACGCTCAATGAAATTAGAAGAATAAAGATAAATATTGGATGATCTCACCTAATGGTTGAGTATAGGAAACAAGGCAGATGAATGAATAAAACAAAATAATAATAAACTAGTAGAGTTTTGACAACAGATTTGAGTTTATCAAAGGGGAAGAGAGTGGGAGGATGGTGTAACAGGATGGTTCCAGGAAAAGGGGAAGTTTTTAAAATCCTGGTTCCGCCCTAAGTGGGTGGAGCTGAGGATAAGAAGATTTCTGCAGAGAAGAGAAGAAAGGAAGATGGAGAACAGCAAGGAGGCTTGGAGGAGGCACGTGGAGCAAAGGGACATGTGAAGAAACTGTGCTTGCTTTTTGGTCTTGGACTGGTTGGAACAGATGTGGGTGAGAGACCCGTGGGGAGGTTAGCAATGGCAGCTTTTATCTTGATTTTGATTTTGCTCTTTTCCTCCCAAATTTGTTTAACTCTTTTTAACCTTTTTCTATGGGTCTCTACTAAAAGGTCCTTTAAATGTGTGCCAAGTTTTTAGGCCTTGCTTTGGGCCAATTTTATTTAGCTGAACTTTTACCCTCAAGGAGATGGGTAACTTTGGATGCTAAACTTAGTAACTATATTCTTTGTTTTTTCTTTATTGTACCCTAGTTGTATTAAAGTTCCTTTCCATTAAAGGTTTTCTATATTTGTCTTAATGCGGTGGATGGCAGAACCCATTCAGAGAGGGCAGACTTGGGGGTTCTGAGTGCTCCCCTCCCTACCCTGTAACAATGGGACAATGGGTGTAGAGGCCTAGTAGATGGTAGGCTTTTCTTTTGTTGTTGTTAAATTAATAAATGGAAAACACAAAAGTACTATTATTTAATAACCACAATTTCTGTATAAAGAAATGTTTTTCCCCCTTTACTTATTACATTTATGAAACTATCTTGATCTGGCATATATTTTTCATGTTTCATGTAACAGTGATTACTTTGTCATAGATGGGCAGCAGTTTATGGCAATGACAGGTATTTGGGTTTCACTATACCAGATGACTCATCATTCCCTAAATACATGCTGATTGATACTCTTGACTCATACTCTTATGTTAATTATAAGAATGGCTGAAAATACAACCCAAGGTTTTGGCTTGAAATGGGGGAAGTCAGCAGGGATTTTGAAAATAATTTAATAGAGGAATATTTACAAAAGTAAATGTTGACAGGATTGATAGAATCAAGGCATGCCAGGACATCCAGGGAGGAGCAACAGAAAATGGTCCTAGGTGTCAGGGAGTAACAGGTCCTGGCAAGTTCAGGGAGATCTTAGAAAATGCTTGAAGGAGGGAAGCAGAATTCTGAGACCTCAGCAGAGAGCAAAGGAAGAACACGTCTCCATCTCTCACCTTCTGACTGCTTGCTGATTCCTCCCATTGGCAAGTTCAGCAGCAAGTCAGTGCACAAAGGAAGGAGGCTGACACACAATGAGGATCGGCCAGTTCTCTGAACAAAGTATGGAAAAGAAGGGAGAAAAGTAATGTAAAAAATGAGAAGGACAAATAGAGAATGAGACAAAGAATAAGCTCTCCATCTTATTTATAGAAACTGAAGATAGGCTAAATTGAACCACAGTGCTTTTCTTGTGTCATTAGCTAGCTGGGTTAGAATGCTGTCAGACAGCTTTCCAATCTTTTTCATATTATGTCACATAGCAGTCAACTTAACAGGAATGGGGAAGCACATATAAAAGATCTGGTGAAAATAATTTTTTTTGGTAATTTATTTGTATGAATAGAACTGATGCTATACATTATACTTTAAATTTATATGAAAGTTCCTAACATTTAAAACTCTGAAATTTTAAAAAAAAGAAGCATTAAGCTTATCTCCTTGAATTTTTTTAATATTGATTTTTATGCTTGCATTGGTCAGGAAATCCCTGATCAAGACTTAAACAAATTTCTCTCATCTTCTTGAGAATCCTCATTAACTAGAAATGTTGATGAAACAGGTAAAACCATATTTATAGTCATTTAAAATTTACAAGAAATAAGATTATGTTTATGGAAAAGCTCTTCTCTTTCCTCTTAAAGGCAATATATTATAATAAATGTTAAAATAATGCTGCAAATAAGTTATACATCCAAAAAAACATTACATAAAAGAGTTCTAAAAGATTTCCTAAAGCTCTGTTTTTCAATAAATACATACATTGTTAGAACAGTCTTTGTGCTGTTACCTGTTAGGTCAGTAAAATTAACATTCACTGCACATGGCACAGCAGACCTCTCCTATTTCACCTGCTTCTTCCTCCCCTCAGCAGGATGTTTCAGTAGATCTGCCAGTTCTGCTCCCCACTCTGTCTCTGGTGAATCTTCTCAGCTCCCACGACTCTGGCCTGTACCCCAGCTCTTGTATGCATAAATAAATAAATCTTTAAAAAAAAAATTGGGACTATGTAGGGTTATAGTCCTAAAAAGAGCTAAATTGCTGGTTGTCTTAAGCTAGTGTATTTTAGATTACTTTAGCTCTGGGAAAAGGATAACTGGCAGTTTCATATAAAAACATAACATCTGTCAAGAGGAAGAGTCTCTTGAACATGCCTGATTCTCAGTGCTTATATACCCCACATTCTATTATTGTAACAGGGTGGTCCCCTCTCCCTGCCCTGAAACATTATGACTGTCTCTTCATATTGGTTACCAACTCTGAATATTAAGAAAAGTATTCTCCAAATCATGTAGGCCTAACTGATCAGATTTCATTCCCTTGGCCACTTCTGAAAATTTTTTGGAAATTTCTTTAGGAAATGCTCTTCATTGATAGGTTTAAGACTGAATGGCATGTAATGTGATATGTAGGGACAATCTCACTGCACCCAACAGAAACTACTAGAAACTGGCAAATAAACGTTGACTGCATAAAAGAATAATTCAGATGATTCTTTAGAATTGGGTCCTTTTCCCTCTTCCTTCTTTTTAGTCGAACATTTATTTTTGTAGTATGCTTATGGACATTTCATTCAATTAGTTATGTAAAATAAAATCAATTAAAATATTTTTCAGGAAAGTATGAAAATGAGAAATGAACGCAATTTGAAATTTTAATTTCCTTTAAAAATTTTAATGACGTAATAATTTTATTAAATTGGGCTTCAATACTAATAATGAAAGAACAACATGAAGTCTCAGAATTTAGCATTGTGATTGGTATTAATTGGAAGTATATTTTTACTAAACTGAATTAATCTGAAACTACTTAATAGGTAAAGGTGTAACAGAGCTGTGCCCAAAAAAGGGGAAAATTCCAAAATCCTGGTTCTGCCCTAAGTGGGTGGAGCTGAGCAGGGAAAGAAGATTCTGCAGAGAAGACAGAGGAAGGGAGGAAAAAGAAAGCAGGATGGAAAACAGCAAGAAGCCCTGGAGGAGGGACGTGGAACAGAGCCACATGTGAAGAAACTGCGCTTACTTTTTGTTCTTGGATTGGTTGGAACATATGTGGGTGAGAGACCCGTGGGGAGGTTAACAATGACAGCTTTCATCTTATTTTTAATTTTGCTCTTTTCCTCCCAGATTTGTCTGACTTTTTCTGATCCTTTTCTATGGGTCTCTACTGAAAGGTCCTTTGGAAGTGTGGCAGGCTTTTGGGCCTTGCTTTAGGCCAATCCTATTTAGCTAAACTTTTACCCTCAAGAAAATAAGTAACTTCAAATACTTAGTAACTATGTTCTTTGTCCTTACAGTATTACACCTTAATTGTATTAAAGTTCCTTTCCATTAAAAATTTTATGTCTTAATGCAGCAAAAAAGCAAAACCCATTCAAAAAAGGCAAGCTTGGGGGTTCTGGGGTGCTCCTCTTCCTGCCTTGTAACAAAGGCACATTTTATATGCTTATATATAACAAGTCTCTGGCTTTACCCAGTTATGATGAAGCTGAACAGAGTCTCTCAAAAAAAGAGAACTTTCTAGTACGGATTATTTTCCAAACGAATGGAAGCAGAGGAGTTTGTGGTTAACAGCATCTAGCACATGGCTCCAGCAATTCGCGCAAGGTTACCCTACATTTATTAACCGTACCGCTAATTATCAAAGACGAAATAAAACCGTCAGCGTTTAGCGCCAGTTTAAATTTCCCAGAATCAGGGTACCCGGATTGAAGTTGCTGTCAGATTGACAGAACACTGTCCAATAGCATTGTAGAGAGGCGTATCACTTAGCGGACGTTCCAATCGGCACTCAGATCCGCCATCTCCAGGGTGAAGGCGGAAGTAAAGCCTTGTGCGCCCCCATGGAGTCGCTCCTGCGACAGCTGGAGCACTTCTCTCAGGTGCTAGCGGTTTCCCGCACTACTCACGTTAGCTCCTGGGACCCGACGACCGTGCGCAGGGCTTTTCAATGGGCTCGCTATCTGCGCCATATCCACAGACGCTTTGGCCACCATGTCCGCATTCGCGCCGTACTGGAACAGCGACTGCAGAGCCAGTGGAAGCGGGAGGGCAGCTTCGACCCGGCTCTGGTTCCGGGGTTGACGAATTTCCAGGCCTTGGGACGCTGCGATCTCCTGTTGTCTCTGCGCCTGTTGGAGAACCGGGCCCTCGGGGATGCCGCCTGTCACTGCCTGCTGCAGCAGCTCTTTCCCGGCCCTGGCGTCCCGGACGATGACGAAGAGACGCTGCAAGATCGCCTGGCCCACCTCGTCCGCCGCCGGGCCGCAGTGCACTTACTTCGCTGCAGCGGCTTTAGGGAGAACTCGGTCATTCAGGACTCCCTGGTGAGGACCCAGGCGGAGCTGCTGCTAGAGCGTCTGTGGGAGGTGCGGAAGGCGGACGCGCAGGGTCCCAGCAGTTTTCTCAGCAGCCTGTGGCAGCACGTGCCTCGGGACCACTTTCTGAAAGTGATAGCAGCAGCTCTGTTGCTGCCGCCGTCTGTCCGGCCCCAAGAGGAGGAATTGGAACTGGGCGCCCCCAAAACCTCTGAAGAGGGGGCTCAAGAGCTGGCCCAATGGCTCCTGGGGAAATCAGATAACATGACTACCTTTTGCCGCAACCTCCCCGTCGAGCTTTTAACTTCAGTGGTGGGCTGCTGTCCAGACTTGGCCCGGGTCTATCTAGGTCTCTTAACAGATTGGGGTCGACTCCTGTATTACGACCTTCAGAGAGGCATTTGGGTTGGAGTTGAGTCCCAAGGTGTCTCCTGGGAGGAGTTGTATAGAAGGTTTCAAAGCCTCTGTAAGGCCCCTCCACCTCTGAAAGACCAAGCTCTAAAGGTTCTCCAGTCCTGTAAGGCACAGGATGGAGATTTCGAAGTCCCTGGTCTTAGCATCTGGACAGATCTGTTGTTAGCTCTGGAGAGTGGTGCATAAAATTGCATTTAGCCAAAACCAAAAAATTTTAGGTCCCAGCCCCCATTTTCTATGGACAATGTTATGATAACTTGAGCGTATTTACAAAATTAAAATTTGTTTTCTCACCAAATCTCTGCTTCCACGTGTCCAAAATACAATTTTTTAGTTTTTTTTTTTTAATTTATGCTAATAAGAACTTCTCTGTAGGCCAGAAGTGGGGAGGATTGAGAGGATACACCAGAGACAGAGTGGGGAGCAAAACAGGCCGATCTACTGAAATACACTGTTGAGGGGAGCAGCTGGCAAGACAGGAGCAGTCAGCTGCACTATGTGGGTCACCTCCCTGGCCAGGGATCAAACTAATGCACCCTGGCTGGAGACAGCTTGATAGAATGCACTGAGACTTTAATCCCAGCGCCACTAGCAAGGACCATGAATACAATGTATTTTTATTTATTTTTAAAGATTTATTTTTATTTATGCATACAAGAAGGGGCGTGTAGGTTAGAGGTAAGGGGTGGTGGAGGATTCACCAGAGCCACAGTTGGGAGCAGAACTGGCAGCTCTACTGAATTACACTGCTGAGGGGAGCAGCAGATGGAAACAGGAGAGGTCTTATGTGCCATGTGGGTTAGCTCCCTCGCTAGGGATTGAACTCGTTTTGCAGGGAGGCCCTGCAATATATATTTAAAAACAGTGAAAGATGTCTGGCAAGTAACTTTTTGGGTCATATCTTTAAGAAATGTGTCATGTTAGTATAAATCCATGAATAGAGTGGGGTCACCAACACATGGTAATATTTTCTACACATGGTAATATGGACCACACACATCAGCTTCACAGCCTTCTTCGGTTCCCTCCGTGAGAGTCATGTCTGATAGTGTTTACTTGTTATATGTAAACAATAGAAGCAAGAGACCTCTACAGGAATCAAAACTGAAGGAAAGGCTGAAGACGGACCAGTTGTCCAAAGGTAACGATTATAGTGGCAATTTGGAAAAACAGATTTCCCAGGTCTGTGAGCTTGTCGAAAGGTCAGCTGTTAGGACTCACTGAACAGCTGTGGCATTAGCAAAAGCTCTGCCAGTAATCTTACCAGTTTTCAGAAGCGCCTGAGAGGAATAGGAAGAACTCTGCTATTTCCAAAATAAGGAAACACTAATGCAGCCAACTGTATCAGAAAATGACTTGTAAGATAATGACCTGTAAGGCAAGTTGGCTGATTTATATGGCTGCCTTGTAGGGGGTAGGACAAGTGTAACATGGACAACCCCACTATATGCATATAGTAGTGGACTATTCATTGTCAATACTTCCCATATTTCTGCTCCAGGTTGTGCTGCTGAGCAGTCTGAGAAGCCAGGAAGATGGCGCACATCATGGGAACATTAAGGCAGGTAAACACCCTTAAGAGCTCTCAGTTTCACCAGCTAAACTTTTAGCTTAAGTTAAGGATCCTGGACTACGATCTCTCAGGAAAGTGGCAACCAGCTCACTTTGGGAAATGGCACTGAGAATCCAGGCTGGGACTCAGACCAGGCTTGGGTACTGAGTTCAGTAGTATCAATTTAAATTTCACCTCAGTTTCCTTTTTTAAATTAATGAACATAACAAATGTGAAAAATATGACCTGTACCTAATCTATTAATATTGATAGAAAGTATTAATAGGAACACATAATGGGATTTAATAAGAGTTGGCCAATAAAATAGAATTTAAAAAATGAGATCGGGAGTTTAATATTTAAAATTTACTTTCATAAATAATGAATAACAATATTAAAGGAATGTTCTGTCACCTTGGCACTAATTTTGCCTTTGTGTATTCCTGTCAGTCATATGTCTGTCTGTTGTTTCTATATAATTAATAATAAATGTATATAGCATTTGAAAATTTAAAAAGTGATAAAATATTGTCACTTTTATTGTTTAAGATAATGAAAGTATGCATGCATTAAAGAGTAAGCCCTCAAATGTTAGTTGTTTGCTTTCCCTATATTTAATGAGATGAAAATGTTTATAGTTATTCCACTTTCATTATGGTGACTTTTCTAATGATAATTTGCCATTGTATTTCTTGAATTCTCAATTTAGATAAATGCACTAACTTTTTAATGTTCTGTTCAATTCAGTTGATCTATACTTTGTTTAGATTTTTTGTTATGCATTGGTGAGTGAGATTGGCTTGTAATTTTTTATTTTTACATTTCTTTTGTTTAGAATTTATATAGTGTCTTAATCAAATCTTAACTTCTTTATTTGGTCCCTCTATTATTCATCCTTAACAATGCAGCTAGTGATTTAAAATATAATACTGGGCCCTCCCTGGTGGCATAGTGGGTTAAGCAACGCACGATGAAGCAAACCACAGCCACTGCAGCATGAGTTCGATCCCTGCCGCTGGCCAGGGAGGGGACCCACATGGCGCAGCAGACCTCTCCTGCCTTGCCCGCTGCTCCCCTCAGCAGTGTGTTTCTGTCCATCTGCCTGTTCTGCCCCCTGCTCTGTCTGGTGGATTCTCTCACCTCCCCACATCTCTGGCCTGTACCCAATTCTTGTATGCATAAATAAATAAATCTTTAAAAAAATATAATACTCAGGTTTGTCTTTTTTTTTTTCAACTCAAATAACATCTTTTGAATTTTTATACACAATCTTACTATTTATCTCCTTAGAATCCTGAGTTAGTGTCTTACTTTACTAATTCTCTCTAATGTTCTTCAAGCCTTTATATGAATAACATTCTCTCCTTTTCCTCTTGCCCCTCCTTTCTCTCTCCCCTAGCAGTACTGCCCTACTTACTGACAATTGTCCTGTTTCTGATGTTCTCACTGCCTATAAACTTTCTTCCATCATCTGCTTAGCTATTTACCTCACTTAGTTCTTCTTTGCTCAACTTGCACCTCTTGAAGGCTTGGTCTAAATATTTTATTTAATATGGCAACATTCCCAGATACCAGACTGTCCACCTCTTTCACCTTCTTCACTTAAAATTCTCCTCACACTGCTCCATTCTTTCTTTCTTTTTCTGTAGAAATTTTCATCATTACCTACCAATGATTATTTTTTTTATAATTTTCTACCTCTTTTCTGTAAACTATATGTTCCTTCAAGATGAAGTTTTATTTGTCTGCTTTGTTTGGTAATGTATCCCAAAAGTGTAGAAAGGCCCTTAGCGCAAAGTGAAAGCTCAAAAAGTATTTAAATCAATACACGAATGAATGAGGTCAAATTCATGATCTTTTCTGCTTAAAAGTCTTAGGTGGATTTTCACTCCACTTCAAATAAAGGGCAATTTTTCCACTTACCTTACAAATTCACATATGTACTTCATTATCTGGACAGGCTCATCTCTTGTCATTCTCCTCTATATACTGCAGAACACAGAAATACTTTTAGTTCTTGGACTAGGCTAAGCTTTATCCTATCTTAGAATCTTTGCATACATTACTCCTTCAGCGAAGAATGCTTTCACTCAGGTCCTTCACTACTCAGTTTAATTTCATTCTCTGACCATAGTGTCTCTCTCTAAATGTATCTCACTCTGTTATTTTACTCAGACCACTCATTTTCCTGTTACTTATAATTGTGTTATCCATGTGTGCTGTCTTTTCCATTAAATATTTGCACAGTCAAAACAAGAGTGCCTCTTTTTCCTTGAATATTGAAAGACATTCTGAAATATATTAACCTATATTAATATATGCCATAAGTTGAGTAGTTGGCAACTATTTATGAATGCCTTGGAATAGAGTCAATGGCAAAATAAATAAGAATAGGAATGGATAATCACTTAATTACAGCCCCACACTTTGGGTCATATCTTTAAGAAATATGTTGTGTTAATATAAATCCATGAATAGAGTGGGGTCACCAACACATGGTAACATTTTCAAGCTACAAACCAACATTTGGAAACCTTCCAAAGCTAAGTTGCATTTGAACTGGATCAATATTCATCGATGTGAATATTTAGTCGCTGTGATTAAATTGCCCAGTTTAACTTGCTCTTTATAGTTCTTTTATATATTTTTGATGCTCTGAAACAGTGTGCAAAGCTCTAAGGTAAGTAACCAAATAGGACGGCCATACTCCCTAGCAAATTGTAAATATAAGTCATTCATATTAACATGAATCAGTTAATGTACATGCCCTAGAAAGGAACCATTGATTTCTTTCAGGAATTAGTTGGAAATAATCAATCACTTTATTAGAAGTGTGACAGCAGCATCATTTATCATCTACTAATTGTCATAGTAGACTGAGACTGCCCTTTCAGCTTATATGGTGGCCCTGAGGGAAAGTAACTTAAATAATTACAATAATTAATGTGCATAAAACTACCTACTGAAGCTTCATTACTCTTAATATTGGGTTAAAGGTTTGAATTCAAAGAGTTTACAGTGTTTTAAAGTCTCATTCTGGCTTTATCCTTTTATCTCACAAATGTCCAAGATTTATATTGTAGAAGTTTTTTATAAGTAGTAACTCAGAAAGGATATAAAATATGAGTGATTTTACACTTATACAAGTAATATTAATCAAGTTCTGAATGAAGTCTAAAATGATCTGTTAATTTAGGGATACTTTTAAGATTTCAGTTTTACACTTCAATACTTAGTGAATTTGTTATAAAGGAAGATTTGTTTACCACAACAAGAAAAAAACTTCCTTACTTCCTTCCAATTTTATATTTGTATCACAGTTTTTGTTCATATATTCAATAAGCTTTTGGTAATTTAATTATATGTGAGAACTGATTAAAATGGCTACAAAACAATTTAATGTCTACTTTAAGTTATGAACAAAATTCTTCATTTCTTAAAGGAAATGTTAAAGGTGTTCGTTCTATGATCTGTTTTTCTAATAATTGAAAAAACACATGTTCCTGACACTGCTGATTTGAAATTGTTGTCGGAAATATAAAATAAATTACAAGCGACTAACAAGAGCAATTTACAGAAGATACACGATCTAGTTCACTAGTCAGCAGAAACAGCTTGCAAGTGGAATTACTATAATAACTAAACTAATTGAGAAGTGGAACCATTTTCTAATTATAGCTGGGAGCACTGGACTTTGTGCACTGTACCAGTAAATTGGCCCCAGTAGATTCAAAATGATTTCACTGTTTGTCATTATGGTCACTAGTTAAGGTAAGCTACTTGAAGAATACGTTTCCTGAAATTTGTTAAAGATATTATGCACACTTTTATAGTTTAGCTTTGTGAATGAAATAGTATTGCAGTGCTATGACTAAAATCATTTACAATCTTATTTAAGAATTACAAAATCTTTAAAAATAATTTTTAATAGTAGGGACTCAAATGTATCTAAGGAATCAAATGGTGGACATAAATTAAAAACCTTGTTACATTACTTTCTTTTATGACTGAGTTTTAACACTATCTTAGGACAGCCTTATGTGAATTCTTCCATTGTGCTAAGCTAAGCTTGTTCTCATTTATGTAGTGTGCATAAAAATAAAAATGCATCTTCCCTCAGCAAAACAATTGAAAACTTGAATATTCAAGAAATTCTTTTAGTTGTTCTTTTAGGAAATGTCCCTTGGGGACACCTTTTCTGAGTTTTCCTTCATGTCTTGATTTCCTTTTCATTCCTATAGGATAATTTAGCCAGAAACAGAATTGGGTGTTGGCCAATCTTTTCTTCCAGCTTTTGGAAATATGTCAATTCCTTTTGACATTTGCAATTCATTATGACAAATGTCTTTGAACAGCTTCCCCATGGTAAAATGCCCTTCAATTTTAGCCATTCTTTCTTAGAATATTTTTCAGTCCTATTCCCTTTCTTAGAATCCAATAGTATGATATTAGATATTTTATTTCAGTTCAACATGCCACTGACTTTCTATTCATATTTCTCCTCAGCTTATTTTCTTAATTTTGTTCATGTTGGATAATTTCTATTGCTTTATCTTTGAATTCACTCACTGATTCTTGCATCAGAACTCTCCATTCTGTTTTTGAGCCAGTCTATTCAATTTTTATTTCACCATTGTACTCATAAATTCTAAAATGACACTTGGCTTTTATTTATATATTTTTAGAAATTTTCTTTTTCATATTAGTCCCAAGTATGTGTATAATTGCTTATTGAGTCATTGGTGATTATTGCTTTAAAATTCCTGTCAGATAATTCCAGCATCTATGTCATTTTGGTAATAATGTCTATTGATTGTCTCTTCTCATTCTCTAAGAAAATACTTTGATGGAACAAATTTACTTTTTCTCTCAAGAATGAGTTTTTTAAAAAAAGTCTAGCTCCTTGAGGCTTAAGAGGCTTACTAGAAGATATTATTTCCAAAGTTAAGACAAGGGGTTTTCAGCATAGAATCTACCAAGCCTTATTGGCACATAGAGTGGACTCCTTTGGACTCCTGAAATTATATAGAAAATTTGGTATCCATATGTTCAATTTTATGGGGAAAAGTCTATAATGCACATCAGATTCTCAAATGTATAAATGACACCAAAAATTGTGTTGATTCATATTGTCCTATACTGCATAAATTAAGTTGCTGTAACAAAATCAACATGATCCTACAAAATAAGTAACTATAAAAAATAGTTAATAGTTACTTGTTATTTTTTGCATATATGAATTCGTTCAACCTTCAAAATAATTCTCTGAGGTAGGTTACAATTATATTCCTACTTTCAAGTACAAATTTCTATGCAAATTATAAAACTTTCCTTTCCTCAAGAGGGCTATTATTGTCATCCTAGCATCCTTCAGAAAAGAGACTTTTACTTGTGAGCATTTACTCTTCTATTGGTGTGACTTCTTTGACCTTTGGCATGGGACCTAAGTGGTGGAAAGCTTCATGGTCTCTCCTTGAGGAATACAACCATGACAGTGCTGTCATGAAAAGTAGTCGAATCTTTCATTCAGAATGCAGTTTGTGCTGATACAGTCATTCCCCATATAGCCCTTGCCACTACTTTAGGCATACACTTCTCATTTCTCAGGCATGTAAGTCATTTTCACACTATGTTCTGCAGAAGGTAAGTAAATGTGGGGGGAGAGGGATATATAAAGAACCTGAATCCCCAGTCTTCTGGGGCCTGTCATGCTTACCTGATGGCACAAGAACACTCTATGTGACTCTCTCAACTCTCCAGAGTTCCAGGGAAGTGGTAGAAAACTTCCTAATTTCCTTCTGCTTTTGTTTAGTCAAAGCTATGGAAAAATTCTTATGAAGTCATGCAAGAACCTAATGCCTGTGGGTAAATGAAACTTCAGTCTCTAGTAATGACCAAGGAGCCAACTAAAGATTTTAACAATGCTTCTTAACTTTTGTTCCTTGCAATTCTTTCCTCAGAAGGCAGGAAAATTATTTCATCCCAGCGTTTGTCTCCTTCTGCAAATAGATAGCATCAACATTTGCTTTCGTCAAGATACCCTAGGAAACCAGAAGATATAAAACTAGTAAAAAACAAACAAAACAGAAGCTCCCTCTCATGAATAATTACATCTTTATGATCTATGATAATAGATCATTGTACTACCTAATGTCTCACCACTTCTTCTCCAATACCTATGCTACTCTGTAACAAGGTATAGTAGCTGAATTCAATTTGATTGTTGGAGCAAGTCTCATGAGGTAAAATCTACTGGTTTTTTCTTGGTTCAAATCCTCATTTTAACTCCCTAATAAATGCTTGTCTAACTATCACTGAAACTTTTATTTCAGTTAAGAAACAGTAGTTTCTCCAGGCAGTTTTTAGAAGATTAAAGAGTATATCAATGCAACAGAAACATGGAAAACAGACTACTTCCTAGAAAAATTCATTTAATAGAAATTCAAATTTAAAAATTTCAATGATAGAAATATTATGTTTGCAGATCCCACCCAGTATAAAGAATTAGGCAGATATGGATTGGGAATTTATTAAGCAATAAACTTGGTTTTCCTATTGAAAAAAAGAAAAAAATGGCAGCTCACCATACTACCTACTGACATTACATACATAATATCTATAATGTATGTAATATATTTAGAACAATGTATGTATATGGAAAAACTCAATCATAGAGGTAGGAGAGAGAGGAAAGAAATAGTAATATCATGTTGCTTTTGTTATAGGAAAACTACACTTCCCTTTCTTATATAGTCCAGAGCACTCTGCTTAAAGTGTTCTGCTTTCCTCTAGGTCAAATGTGAAAAAGAATGATTAGAGTCTATGCACAGTGATATCCACCCAGACTTGAGCCTGTTGCCTGGATCCTTTGAGTTTTCCTTTTTCTGGCCTTTTCCTATTTCCAACTATTCCATTAAGCCTGTGAGTAGCTCATATGTATCCAATATTTTTTTTTCTCAGAGGTTTTCCAGGGATATTCTCTGCTATTTATATATGATCTTATCTGGTATAAAAAGGAATCAGGAAGAAGTTAGATATTTAAGACACTAGGGAGAAAGTAAGAATGGATAGAACCCAAAGATAATGGATAGAAAAGTTATTTGGAGCAGAAGAAAGGCTCTCTTTCATATAAGAATACAGTATCAGGGAGGAGACAGAAAAGTTATAGACAAGAATGTGAGGCTCAGTAAAGAAAAATATTTTGCAGTCATCCACTGCAAGTGAGGATGGAGGGAAAGAAGTGGAACCTTAGGAAGAAAGAAGAAGTATCTTCATATGGTTATGGTGATTAAGAAATAACTGTAGGGCCTCCCTGGTTGCGCTGCGGGTTGAGCGCTACACTGTGAAGCATCCACAACACAGCAGCGTAGAGTTCCATGCCAGTTCTGGGAGGGGAACCACATAGGGAAGCAGACCTCTCCTGCCTCCCCCGCAGTTCCCCTCAGCAGTGTATTTCAGTAGATCTGCCTGTTCTGCTCCCCACTCTGTCTCTGGTGAATCCTCTCACCTCCCGTGACTCTGGCCTGTACCCCAGCTCTTGAATGCATAAATACATAAATCTTAAAAAAAAAAAAAGGACTATAATGAGGGGGTCATCTGGAAAGAGAAAACTCACAAAACTAGAAGGACCGGTCAAGCTTTGGCAATGAAATATCATAATAAATTACAGGGTAAAAAGCTTTAATATTTTTTCTCACAATAAAACTACTCAAATCACTAAATCATATCTAATCCAGTTTCCTTCCTCTTTGGCAGCAAGTAATGATGAAAAGTAATTACATCAAGCCATTTGAAAAATTAGATTTTTAGCCACAGTAAAATATTTGAGTCAAAAACAGTGATGAAATCTTGGAAATTAATGGCATAGTACCACAGTGAACTCAAAGCATGACTTGCCCTAAAGAAACAGAAAAATAATCACATCCATGTCACATTTGTCAGAAAGGTGCAGGAAACATTTCTTATTACTGGCTGCCTCTGTCACTGAAATACCAAGGCGATTAAAGGGAAAATCTTGAATTATTTATACATAACACTATGACTTCAGAAAAAATACTGTTTTCTGTTTCTTTTGGCTGATTTCATCTCAACTCTCTAGACAAGAGCTGAGCAACAGAACTTTTGTGACAATTAACTGTTCTATAATGACAAAGATAATTTTAATACACATCATCTATGCTGACCATTATGTGGCAATTGAACACTTGAAATATGCCAGTGAAACTGAAAAACTGAATTTTCAGTTTTGTTAAAATTTATTTTAATTAAGTTTACATGTGACTAGTGGCTATGGTATTGAATAGTATAGCTCTAGACCATATATATCTTATTCATCTAGTGATATTCTGAAATAAGCACTCTCCAAATGGATGGTAATAGACTATAATCTGGAAACAGACATATATCTATGATTCAGTTACAGTTTCCTTTTTTTTTAAAAGGGATAAACATCTATATCCCTTTTGTTAAAATTTACTAATGTCACATATTTCCATTTTAATTTAAAAAGAAAATTAATCTCTAAGTTCTAAATTAGACAATTATTTTCAAAGCCATTATAATCACAAAAGATAGTTTTACACATATATTTTTGAAAAGTCATGCAATATGTACTAGTGTATAATAAATAGTTCTATTACAAAATATAGGAGAGTTGAGGACAGCGGAAGTTCAAATAAAAAATTACTAAAGTATTTTTGTTCCATTACCAAATAATAAAACTGCAACCTTTGAAATTTTCTCGCTTTCAAAAAACACTCTGTTGAATGAGGGAGGTAGCATCAGCAATTTTAAGGACATGCATGGATGGATAAAAGAAGAAATTAATTCAAATTCTAACATCCTGATAAAATTTTAGGTGTGAGCTATCTGTTCCTGACTGTGCAGATTTTATATAAATTATCATAAAAGTATAAAATCTGAGAAGATAAGAACTCACATTTGCTGATACTGTTATGTACAAAGAATACTTATATAGTCCATCATTTTTCAATTCCACAGTTATCCAAAAAGAAAATGTTATTAATACTATAAAATATTTTATATAAATAAAATATAAATATTTGTTTCATTTATATAATATACAGCATAATAAATATTTTAATTCAATGATAATCCAGTCATACTTTTCTGATGCCATTTTCATGAAAAGAAATAACTGATTTTCCAGCCCTTTAATGACTATATATTTTTACTAATTAAATGGAAGTTTCTATGTTTCTGTTTATTTTAAGATGATAAATACTCTAGATTACATGGAAACACATTTTTGTAAATGTTATTTTTTAAACTTTAACCTTTTATAACATTTTAACTATAATTAATGGCAGTTCATTTCTATGACAATTGTTTGATTGTTCTCTTAATTAAACTATCAATCCAGAAAAAATGACCAGATCATTTTAGCCATGTACCTAATAACATTTAAAATGAAACACAGATGTATATTAAAAGATATTTATCATGATAGGTCATTTGTTCCAAAATTTAAAGATATATTTAACAAAACTTGTTTTTCTGGCCTACACATATTTTGCTTTTGAGTCATGTTTTTGGTCAATATGTCTATTTTTCCAGGAAAGAAAAATGATTATGTGAGAGATGATATATTTCTACTGAGTACATATGACTAATACACAGTATAGAATTTGAGAAAACTATTGGTCCCAAATTTCCAGTGATGTATGCCACTTGTCAAATCTCTTCATATTTTAACAGCTGAAACAAGTTTTTGGTGAAACTATGCAGAACCATTCATCACTGTGATTCAACGTTGAGTGTGAGAGTTGTTTACACATAGTTTTGGCTCTGTCTTCTTGTTCCTAGAATATTGAGGTGGCTATGGAGGACTAAGTGACATTCTATATATTAGAGTCAGGCTCTATAGTTTTCCTCCTTTCTGAACTACATGAAGCCATTTATTGAAAAACTAATCACTATGTTAAATATGACAAAGTGTGACTTTAAGTCAAGGAAATGCCAGTAGCACTTCCTAGAATTTATTTATGATTAATTTGTTTGTAGTATTTATTTCACTAATGAAACTATTAAGATTCTTTAAGCTGCTGAGTATCAGTGTAGGCAACACAGAATGAAAAGCGATATGACTACCTTATAAATATGCACGTAAGTACACACAGTAAATTTATGAATCAGCATGTAACATGCTATACTTAACCATTCTTTAAGTTAAATGACTGTAAATGTCTACTTCAATGGATGGGATCTATTTATCAAAAGAACCTGGTCTTCATTATTCACTTTGTCATTCTTGCACTTAGTCCCTCATGCAGTCAGCCAGCACTTTACCATAATTCCCACTATGTAAAACTTTATGATAAGAAATTAGCAAATACATAAGGTAAACACTTTTGTTATATAGTTTAATACTTGTTCACTTACAAAAATTATGTTAAAGTTAAGTTTAAATTACCCTAAATCTCAGCAGTGGAATACAAAATTTAGAAAAAGTCAGAAGAACCAGATGCTTCATATTAAGCTTTGCTTTTTGTTTAAGATCTATTGATAAAAAGATTGATTTTTCTGGTTTAAAAGTATAAATCAAAAATGTTTTTAAAAGAAAAAAGTAACAATATTCACAATTGTTTTTTCAATGTAGAATACTAGGTATTTCAAAGAGAATACTAGGTAAAACACTGAATGGTTAACATATACTTAACTCATAGTAAAAGTTAAGTTTAAGGGCAAACGTGGGAATTACAATGAAAGGATTGTACCTTATTCTCTTATTACTCTCATATATTATCAAAATTATTAAATTCCCACAATCTGTAGAAGGACCAAACACCTTGATCTACAAGTACTATAATAGAAAGTTTAAAATGAAAAACTGAATATGTTGATTTTGACCTGAATTGATGCTAATTCTATGTGATTAATAATAAGTGCCTGAATACTGAGTTGAGGATTCTGAAACTACATTAGGGCTAAGTATTTGCAGATTAATTTCCTCTGAGATGAGGGAGTAGGAACATATACCAAGCATTTATAATGGGCTGCACTGAACCTTTCGTTAAGAGTATTCCTGACGGGCCACCCTGGTGGCGCAGTGGGTTAAGCAACGCACTATGAAGCAAACCACAGCCACTGCAGCACGAGTTCAGTCCCTGCTGCCGGCCAGGGAGGGAACCCACTGCCTTGCCCAATGCTCCCCTCAGCAGTGTACTTCTGTTTATCTGCCTGTTCTGCTCCCCGCTCTCTCTGGTGAATCCTCTCACCCCCCTCACACCTCTGGCCTGTACCCCAGTGCTTGTATGCATAAATAAATAAATCTTAAAAAAAAAAAGAGTATTCCTGACAATTGAATCTGTGACAGTTTCTGTTTAGCTTTCTACTGATACTCATCATATTAAAGATAACTCCATGTCATATGGATGGATGGAAGGCATAGCTCCCCTATAAGACTGTTATTGAGTAAGGACAGGAGTTCAGAAACAATATTGGTGGAAGTGATTATTTTACTTTTTACCTGGCATATGGTTCTTTTACTGAGGGAAAGAAATCCCTCCTGCTGATTTAGTTATTTTTCATGTTTATAAGGTGTAAGTATGGTTCATATGGTAGATCCATATGAAGCATTCAGTTGCAAATAACTTATAAAACATGATTTATTTATATTAGTTCCACATTTTCTTTTATATATAAACTGCATTTTATATATTTTGCCAAAGTTA
Source organism: Galemys pyrenaicus (assembly GCA_019455555.1). NCBI lineage: Eukaryota > Metazoa > Chordata > Mammalia > Eulipotyphla > Talpidae > Galemys > Galemys pyrenaicus. Next base: position 224,717 of record JAGFMF010011630.1, read on the forward strand.
TCACATTTTATCATTTAAAAATGTAATGGCTGTGGCTGTGCTTTCTTTGTTTTTTAGTTTAACTTTTAGCTGAAAAGACACTTTTATTATGGGAATACCATATGTACCCACAAAGCAATCTACATTCTGACCTGTACTGGCTGTGACTGTCATCCCTGTTGACACACTTTTTATCTGTGGTAATCTGCAGTCCCGACCTGAGGACCTCGGGGTACAGCCATGCAGGGGATTTCAGAGGCTGACCTTTTCATAGAGAGATCATCTACATCCCATCTTGAACAACTCAGGGGGTGTTCCTAATATTTTGATTCATTTTAATTTCAAAAATACATTAAACCCATGCAAAGAGCAAATAAAATGAAGTGCCTCTTCACATTGCTCAAATTACCTACACCCACTCTCTTCATTTCTCAGAGATAATCATTTTTAACAATTTGATGTGTATCCTTTCAGATGGGAGAGGTTTTTTTTTAAAGACAAATCATATGTTACATGTTCAATAACTGCATTTTTGTTTTTTTTTTTTTCACTTAAGTATACATATCTTGGAGATACTACAATCTAGAGTTGCATGTTATGCATCTCCTTAGTAAGGACATGTAGAACTCCAATTTTTGTTATTCAAATATTGCAATATGCATCCACTTCAGGCATCATTTTTTCACTTTTTAACATTAATGAATACTTCAACAAGATAATTCAAGATCCCAAATCATAAATTTTAAATTTTAAAATTACCACCAAATTTCCTCCTCAAAAGACTTTTTATTTACAAATGCACAATACCATTTGAACCAGACATTCTACTACTAAGAACTTACCCTGCAAATGTAGTTGTACTTATATAATGTAACTTAGTGTTTTTACTGTAAAATTGTAATCAATACTCATCATTTATGTAACATCCACACACTGGAAATCTGTACAGTAAATTCATTTAAAAAAAAGACTGAAAAACTCTCATTCTTATTTCCCATGTATATTTTTGTTTCTATGTAAACCATTCAAAATTTATCTTTATTCCACTTGGAATTTATTTTTTTTTTTTGCTTTCATGTGTGCATGAAGATTCAGCAGTGTATATTTCTCCCCAATAATTTACAATGTTAACTTTTTATATGCTAAAATTCTGATGCAAAATGTTTCTAAAGTTTAATCAGTTTGATGTATTTCTTCACTAAAACCACTGTTTTGATTTCTTTCTCTCTCTAGTGTGATTTGATGTTTAGTTAGGTAAGTTTTATTTCATTATCCTTACCAAGAATTTCTCAGTTATCCTGTAACCTTTTCTACTTCAAGTGAGCTTTAGAATTATCATACCAAATTTCATCTAAAAAAAAAATCAATGACCTTTTCATTGGACTATACTAAATCTATCATCTATTGTCATCCTAATTTCTGCATTTTTTAGTGTTTACTAATGATTCCTCATTGTGCTTATTTTCACTGGTTTTGCAATTGAAGAATCAATTTTTTTAAAATAAAACGGGCTCACATTGAAAATGTATCCAGTCTTGCAGGAAATGTCTCAAATTAAGAAGCTGTAGACGTTCATTGTTAGCAGTTGTTCTGGGAAGGTATAAACAATAAAGTTTTCCTTGTAATCTGATGTTTTGTCATCTGGCATCTATCATTTTTGTGTTCCTTTCCTTCTTGCTCTATGGTTTGCCTTCAAACCTCCAAGACCAGGACTCTTTATTAGAAGATTGTTTTCAGTCATCAGAGCCTGTTTTGCCAGCACTTGTGAAGAGTTAGAAATGTGTTGAGATTTAAATTTATGTCTCCCCTACTTTCTTGGGTAGCCTAAAACCAAAGAATAGAACTCCAGCTCCCACTCCTCACATCAGGAAAACTCAGGCAAAGATTCTCTCAAGGTCCAGCTTAGTTTCCGTCTAGACATGTGGCCTGAGAGCCAACTCACTCTTTGACTTTCCTTAGTCACCTTAACATATGTTCCTTAGGGTCCCTTTCCCTCCCATTACAGAACACCACCTTACTAAACCACTTCCTGTGTATCCTTGTCTCAAGCTCTTGTAGACTATCTGGCCTTTCAAATAGCATATTTATCCTGTTTTTGTATTTTGGGTGTGTTTTCCATTTTCCCCATTAAATAGATAGGCTCTTTATATGTTCTTTAGTCCTTTTATTCTTCTTTAGCTCACTTAAAAACTCTTTTTTCTCTTCAGTAACTAGTCCCATATTACTGTCTGGTGTCTGTAAATCTCTGTTTCTCATTAGTTTTGCTCACTCAAAACTATCTCACAAACCCGGCCTTCCTGTATTTGCTACCAATTTCTGCAGAGGATTAAGAGTTAAACCTGGCAAGATTAGGATTAAAGTTTAGTCTCAATTGTACAATAGAGCTTTTTTTGAACATATAATATCTGGTACAGGCAGGGGAAAAGTCATGAGACTACATAACTACCATTTAATTAGTGTTTGCCATCTGCTAGCTATTCTGCTAAATACTTTCACAAATTATATATGTATATACCATATATATCTATTTCAAATAATACTATTATCAAAATTTTATATATAAAGAAATTAAGGCATGGAGAGATTAACAATTTTGCTGCATTTACTCAACTGGTATATATAGAAGTAGAATTTGAGCTCTTGTATTTCTGGCTCCAGTTCATGGTTTTAACCACATGTGCATTTCATAGAAATAAGATGGTTGGGAGTCAGCTGGATTCTTGCTTCTGAAAGTAAAGCCAGAGGAACAGTCATATTTAAATAACTGGGTGGCTTATTAGAAGTGCAGGCTCTTTGACTCCACCCTAGAGCTCTTGAATCAGAATCTGAATATTAACAAAATTGTAGGTAATCATATTCACAGTGTGAGAAACACTTAGCTAGAGCACTTGATGTCATCAACTTATATGAAAAACAAACTGCAAATAGTTAAATCATTTCACAAACTTTCAGTGAAATTTTACTGTGGGCAAGCTTTATATTGGGCAGAAGTGATAAAACTGATCCTTGCCTTTAAGTTGTTAAGAGGTAAGTTGGGTTGACTCTACATGCGTCAACCAATGAGATAGAACCATATATTTGGCAGATTTTTAGTGAGTCCATAGTGAGTGGAGAATTCTACAATCTAGAAAAATTTAAACCTGATTTTCATTAGTCTTGCTTTATTACTTAGATCTATCTCAAAACTCTAGACCTCCTGATTTGTTATCAGTTCTGTAGGGCATGAGAGAGTCATATTGTCAATATTAGCCATATAGTTTAGTTTCATTTGGCATCTATCAATATCCATTCATCTATCTGTTCAATGTTCATCCTTCTTTCCATCATCCATCTGTTTATTAAATGAGTAACATCTATAAGAACTAATGAATGTTCTATATGAATCAAATTTATATGTTTTTAAAATTTTAGCATTTTTTTTACTGTTGATAAGATATAGTTGGCTAATCAGGAGTGTACTATTGTTAAGCAGTGGGAGGGTTTTTGCTTGATGTGTTCACTTGAACTGGAAGGTTGGTATATATTTTAAAGAGAGAATGGCATTTGAAATTATAAGGACTCCATGGAACATTACTTTTTTTTTCCATAAGTGTTAGAGTCCTGGTCATTTTTGTACTTGCTCTCACTACCTTGTCATTTAAATAGACTATCTGATGGATATAAAACTATCTTTACTCAAGTAGGTCAAGGACTCATGCAAATATGATCCTGTTAAATGTGAATATTTGTATTGGGCACTGAAAGAATATTTCTTTCCATTTTATAGTGTAAGATTTGATTTGCCAGATCTCTATAACACTACTGGATTATAAGAAGAATAATGAAAAAAAAAAATTGCTCACTGCTCCTTAGTCTGGAGCTCAGTATAAACTTTTTCATGATATGTATACCAAGAACTCAAAAATACCTGACTATTTCCTTGTCTATGGTCCAAGAGTCCCACAGAATGCTCCAGATTCAATCAGTAGAAGAGGTATTGCTTTTTTTAAATTAACTTATCAAGTGTCCAGTATTATTTAACGTGGTATTTTGCTAAAGTTCAGTTGAGAAAAATCAGCTTAGATTTGAGATCTTAATAGAGCCTTCATCTTTTGTCTGAGTCCAATTGAAACCTTACCCTGAGTTTTGTTTTTTTTTTTTTTTTTTGAGTTAGAATAAATGGCATTACTGTAACATGCAGGAAATAAATAAGGAAAAAAGTGAGATGGTTGAATCTACTCTGAATAAATAAGACTCTGTTAACCGAGCCTGACAGTAGCATATGCACATGGGTGTATTTACCTCTGTCAGTTGCCAAAAGAGTAGTAAATTAGTTCAGTCAGTGTCTATCATGTGCATTTTCAAGGTCTTCTTGATTCGTGAGTAGAACTGAGGGCTCTCTCTCTGTTCTGCAATGGAGTTTTTCAAGCAGAATTTTTTGACCTCTCAGTAAGTCTGAAGTACTTTTATGTGATCAACCTCATAAAAATAATGAACCAAATTGAGGATGTTGGGCAGCAACTTAACCACAAATTTATGAAGCATTTTTAAAATAAAGATTTTGATAAATATAAAAACTTCTACCCGTAAAGTCATAAAAATCTACCAGCTTTAGAACATACTTTTGACTCTCATTGTTTTAAAAGTTTAGGAACAATGAATTTAATTTGAGCCAACAGACTTAAAATGGGCTTCCATATTTTATTGTATCACAGATTGAAAACAGCCATATTTGGACTCTGAGCAGAAATAAATTGTATATGATTTTTTAGGTGCTTATAAAATCACTGGAAGGACAAGAGAAGGAAGCTCTTACCTTAGTCTGTTAAGAAAGCGTCTCAGAATAAACTGTCAGACTAATTTGCTAAGAGGGTTGTTATATCTTCCACTGTAAGGAAGCTGCGGAATCAGAAAATTATTACACCAGTCACTACCTGTTTGGATAAAGTCATCCAATCAGGAAGCTTCTACCATTATACGTCATTGTTTCCAGCAGATCATTGCTTAGTGGTGATGTAGAGGTTAGGAGGAACCTGCAGGAAAACTTGACTTCAGATTCTTGATCCACAAGTTGATCTGCACCTGTAAAATGAATGCTCCAAGAATGGGTCTTTCCTCAGAGTTCACCTGCTTAGCAGAATTAATATTACATCCAATACCTTAGCTTCAAGGCAACTGGGAAATTCCATATTCACCTTTCCAGACCGTTTTAGGAAAGGCATTGTAAAAGCAGACTGGAGAAGTCTAGTGTGTCAATCTAGACACTAGAATAAGATGCACTCTCATCTAACCTTAACCCTGGTAAAGACCAAGAAGGGTTTGGTCATTAAAAAATGACATTTACACATCTGTTGTTATTCCATTTACCATAAAGGAAGTTAAAACACACTGTGTTGTTTTTTTCACCGAGTGGTTTTCTGTTTATACTTAACTTTCTTTGACATATAATATTTACAAGCTCAGCTGTATAACATAATGGTTCTATATTTGTATATGTTGCGAAATGATCGCCACAATATCCATCCTTATACTTAATTACAAAAAATTTAAAAGTTTAATAATTAAGCTAAAGCTCAGAAAACTGGAATCATAAAAGCATGGATACTTAAAGTACCAAAATTAAAGCTACAGAAAATATCAGTGACAAAACTATAGAAACTAGGAATAGGAAATATGTTTCAATATCTCAGTCTACTGCTTCCCTAGTCATTATAGAAAAGCATATGAATGATTAATGAAAGTATCTTCTATTCATTAGACTTAACATGATGAGTTCTGGGCATTTGGGAACTTCTTTTAAATTTTCATGATTTAATGATTCCTCTAATAACTATTCGAGCAGAACTTTCTACTATGTTAATTACTGGCATAACTGGATATACCAGGGTGATGTTTTAAAATGCAAATCTGAAACATGATTCTATTTACTCACATAAGAAGACACAATATTAGGCTTTTTGGCAAACACCCTTAGTGCACAATTCTGAAATATATAGCATAATTATGAATACTTAAACTGAATCTATTAATAAAAATAGGCTGTTCTCACTTTTTCCTATTAAGCTTTGATTTTACATTTGATTAAAAATTCTTTGTGCCATATGCTGACTATTTAATGAAGTAAAACAATGGATTTACAATCCATCTGGTTCCCCTTGGGTAAAATAGCATCAACATTTCACTCTGAAGAATTGAAGTAATCGTCTGGCTATACAAGTCAATCTATCATTACACAACCTTTTACAGAAAATGTGCCATGTTTTCTGCAACTTTATATTTACTATAAGCTTGGTTTAGCACTAAGGCAAAAAATATCATAATCTTGGAAGGATAAAATTTTAATATTATCAAGTTATAATAAAGTAAGACACATACATTAGGAAGATTATAGGGGTCCTTGATTCTTTAAACTGGTTCTCTAGATAAGGTGCTGTGCTGCGGGTGGGACTAGGTGGGTTGTACACCTAACTATTAAGGGAACAATTAGAAAGGAGGGCCAAGTCACGTATTTGAGGTTTTAAGATTCAGAGAGTTATACATGATTACATGGGGAAAAAATAACTGTAAAGGTCAACCCAATCAGAAGTGGAACAAACACCAAAAGTGGATCAAAAGGAAGCAAGTATAATTGTGCAGCCAGATTTTGGGCTACTTGGCTCTTTCTTGACATTTAGATCTCAACACAGCCTTCAAATCAGTCGACTCTCCCAAAAATTCATTACCAATAACTGACCAGTTGCTTTCTATTCAATTACTTTTTATATTTTCATATATATTATCACTGCCAGAAATTATTTTATTCATTTGTTGCTTCAGTTATATATCACCTGACTACTTCCATTAAAATATAATGTCTACAGGCACAGTGCATTGGTTCTCTTGTTTCTCTCTAGGGCTTAGAATGAGGTGTGGCACATAATAGTCACTCAATAAATATTCCTTGAATGAATAAGTGAATCCTTAGCCAGGTGCTCTCACTTTCTCTGTCAAAATTTTATACATACACATGAATTATAATATGTAGTTTTCAGGACTATCCTCAGTTAGGCTTCAATGGAAAATTCCATAAGGTTGTCCCCATACCAGCTTATATCCTCCAGCTATATTGAATGTATTAAAACCAGCCTATAAAAATCTCAAAACTTATAACTTGACACTTCTACTTAGAACCAATGTTGCAAGTAAAATGTGCCCCATGATTAGATGCTCTGTGAGGGTTTGTGCCACAGCTGTTTTTTATTGGATTTGCTAAGGAATCAAGTCTTTGTTCAAATCACCTTAGGTCCATTTTACAGAACATGTATTTATATAGAAAATAATAGCAACATTATAGACCTTGGCAAAAACCTTTGGAAAATTCTCTGTTAGCATTATACTTTCTTCATAACAGTGATGATTTTTCTGTGTGATGTTTCTGGCCAAGGCAATGAATAGTCTACCTTATCCAGGATGTATTCTGTACTGTTGCATTTGAGTTCTATGTCTGTGGAGCATTGTTTCTTCTGAAGCCTGTGAGGAAGCACTGGTTTCAGGCCTCTCCCTAGCATCAGGTGATTTGTTGACAGTCTGACATTCCTTGGCAAGTAAAAGCATTATTTTAATGTCTGCCTTCATGCTCACATGGTATTCTTCCTGTGTATGTGTGTGTCCAAATGTCTCCTTTTCATAAAAACAACAATAATATAGGGTCAAGGGCCCACCCTACTCCAGTATTACCTCAGTTTAATACATTGAATAAAAAAAAAGGTTACATTCTGAGTTACTGGTGGTTAGGAATACAATATATGAGTTTTTGTGGGATAATATTCACTCCTAACTCCAGGGACTTTTTTTTTTTTAGGTAGTATTGGTACATGTATACTTATGAGATGATGTAGAAGAGAATGAGGATATGATGTAGTTAGTGGAAGATAACTGATAGGAAAACAATGAGTTATTTCAGATTAGGGGTCATTTCAATCTCTTGTATATGTGTGAGTAGTGCGAGAGAAGGAGATACAGAGCATGACTGGGAGGCAGCTTTTTAGCTTAAGGAAGATCCCCTATCTGCATTGTAGAGGGAACAAAATGGTCGGTGTAGTTATAAATGGAGCAGAGGATTCTGTGTTGGAAAGAACAAATTTTCATATCTGATAGCTTCTGTTTTCTTAATGAAATATGAGGTGAGGTTATCAGCTGAAAGTGAAAGTGAAAAGGGGGAGCTATGAACAGAGAAGAGGTATTTGGTAGCCATTTTAGAGAATATGAAAGGAAATTTCAGGGAACATGCTTTTAATTTAAAATAATGAAACAACACAATATTCATCAACATGGATTTGGTTAACTATAATTTGATACAGTCTTAGTAAAATAGAATAGAAAATATATAATCTTAACAAAGAATGAGGTCAATCTGTTTGTGCTGACATGGAAGATCTCCATTTAGATTTATTAGGGGCAAAAAGCATGATGTAACACTGTATGAAATATAATTCTTTCCAACTAAAGTCAGCATAGCTATGTTGGAGTATGCATTCTTTGTTAAGGGAAGGTGTATGAGAAACTTTTAACAGGTTACTTTCAGGGAGAAGTCTGAGTGTTATGGGAAAGAGAATTGAATATATATACATATATATATATACACATATAATACATATATATAAAATAAATCAGGGACCAGAAGGAAGAAGTAGGAAGAGAGGAATATATTAATTAGACAAGTGTCTTAAATATCTCTATTTGTGAACATCTTCTATCTTAGAAAATCAAAACAAAAAAGAACAAAAACCATAATCACATTACACACATAATTGTTGATATGTAAAAATAAGAATATTCTATATGCTTAAGATAATAATATTTGTTCTTAGAAAGTATATGTATTAAATACATATAGTAATGTATATATGTATGCATGCATTTTATATATATACTCCAAGCATATATTATTATGTATATGCTAAGTGTGCACATGTATACATACATACATATATATGATACATAAGACTATTCATATAGCTAGAATTTCTAAGCCATTGTGCATGTATTATTTTTATTTTAGAAAATGTCAACATAGGTTTTGTGGGTTTTGTTTGTAGTGGGATTATGGTACTTTGTTTTATTTTATTTTTTCTAATATAAAGAAAGAAGCTTACACATAGAAAATATAAGATACTGACCTGAGTAAAGTAGTTCTTTCCTTCTGATTTCAGATAGAAAGCTAGTTAGTAATTATGGAAGGAAAAGTAAGAAAACATTTGTTTCCTATTATCTCATCTCTTTCACTGGTTTAGCAAAGTTCTGCCTATGAAATTGGAGATAAGTAATGCTAATTGTATAATCATGTGTTCACTTATAATAGGCATAACCAATTGGTAATTTACCATGGATCTGAGCTCATTGGTTTCGTTATGGTTTTACACAGGAGAGGATTGGTGAGTATCACGAATAGCATTCCTCACTGGACTCTCACAGTTTAGCCTTGGAGGCTTTGCTCTGCCTGAATGAACTCACTGGTGCTTCTCTGATGGAATTTGGCTCAGAGATGGTGCCTGACTCCTTTTTTTTTTTTTAATTTATATATATTTACGTCATTTTTCATTTTTGTACAGTGTATACTTTCTCCTCTCAGGTGTAGTCCCCATGATATTCCCATCATTAAGAAAATATCCAGCATTCACACAAAAAATGTAAAAACATGAGTTCAAAGAGATAGATGCACTCCTATATTCATGGCGGCACTATTTACAACAGCTGTGCTATGGAAGCAACCTAAGTGCCCAAGGACAGACACATGATAAAGAAGATGTGATGTATAGACACAAGTGGAATATTACTGAGTAAGAAAGATGAAATCTTGCCCTTTGCAAGACCATGGTTGGAACTGAAAGGGATCATGATCAGTGAATAAGTCAGTAGGATTAAGACAAATATTGGATGATTTCTCTCATACGGAGACTATAAAAAACAAAGTAAAGGAATAGGGGGAAAATAAAGCCCAAACAAATCCTTGATATCTATCTTCAGAACTGAGGTTACCATAGGGGGATGGTGGAGGTGAGAGGCAATATAGGGGAGGGGTCCTAATAGATTATTGAGGCTTTGTTAGTGAGCATGGTGTGACAACGTACATGTGTACAAGTGTCAATATATACTCCTAAAATATATAGTGTTATAGACCAATACACCTTGATAAACATAAGAAAGAAAACAACTGGTGCCTACATCCAATTCTCACTCATTTCACACAGGCGCTTTGGATGGAAATGTTTTGAAATATTTGCTAATCTATAAACTGTAATAAATCAACTCCAGAGGCCATCTGGAGCAAAACTTTGGAGGACAATGTCATAAAAGGTGAAAGCATATATCTTTGTAAGTCATTTGACAGGAACAGATTTTTCAATAAGGAAGAAACAGCAAAGAAACTTAAATTATATTGAATTAACAACCTAGTGTCAGTTTCTTTCAAAAGAATAGTATAGTAACATAATAGATTTCTTTGGTTTTAGGTATACTTCAATATGGGCTACAACTAGGCTCTATGTTTTTTCTTAAATTGCACCATAAGTACATTTAATAATCTTATGGTGTATCCCTCTATTTGGAGGTATTCATATGATGAGAAGGGAAGAAGAAGAATGTGGGATTTTGTGGAAAAAATGAGCCAGATAAATTGTTAAGGTGACATTAAGAGCACACTGTCTTCAGCTGCAGTCAATGTCTTAGGACTTTAATGGTTAAATTTTACTTTCACTTTGTGCCAGGAAATGTGATGAGTATTCAATATGTACTACCCTTTTCAATCCTCTTAAAAACCTTGTGAAATTGGTATTATTGTCTTCTTTCACACACACACACACACACACACACTCAGTTGGGGTTCAGAGAAGTCAAGAAACTTATGAACTTGTAAGTACCAAGTTTGGATTTGAATCTATGAAGTCAAATTCCAAACATTTTTAACTAAAAAATGTAGCATATAACTTAAGAGCCTCTGAAAAGTCTGACAATCTGTGAATAACATTCAGTGATTTATACAGATCTCAAACCTTACCTTTTCTGTACATTACCTTTTCTGTAATTCATGACCTTTTAATTGGAATAATCCCCTTCATGTTTTCTAAAAGATTTTGATCAGTCTAAAAAAGAATAAAAGGTAAAACCCTGAATGTGGAGGATCAGTTAAGGAGAGCACATGCAACACTTTGAATAGTGATAGAGCCCCTCTAATTATTGCTGCCATTTGTGAAGTATCCAATACTAACTTTAAATCTTGCCCTCACTGCAAACTTGCATCGAAGATATCATTTTACTGATAAGTAATTGAATTCGAGAGCAGTTAAACAACTTGCACAGAGCCACACAGGACTTTGATAATTTGTCTCTTGTGGATTTTGCTTTGTAGCCTACTAACTATTTGTGATCAATCAGGTAACATTTAGTGATTAAAGAAATCCTAGAGTATATTAATTGTCCTTCCCAAGAAGTTTCTGCCTTTGAAAATTCTAGAACTGCTGTATAATCCATTCAAAAGAATTATTATTATGATCTAAAACAAACAAATAATTGAGACTAATAAATATTCACAGATTTCTGCTTGGGCTATATTAGAGATTCTTGACCCTCAGGAATGAAGAAATAATCACCTGAATAAACATATGAAAGACCCGCCAGAGTATATCACCTGCCTTTATCTACTTAAATGTGCTTATAAAGGCCATTCAGATCAGTGATAGGTGGTGGGCCACATGTCCATGCAAATATGACTGAAGAAAGAGAGAGCAGTGAAAAGGATATGGTATACAGTATGTTAATGCTTAAATGCACTTAAAGCAGAGTTAAAACAAAGAATAGAGCTAAAAACCAAGGTTACTTAAAAGTTTTAACAGTAAGTGTTGGTATAAACATGCTGATAAACTTAATTGGAAATACTCTATTTTCAGAGAGAAATTCCAAAGATACCTGAGTATCCTTGTCTAAGAGGTCAAAGATCCTTTGAGAAATGGTGGTTCTTCTAGCAGAAAATGTTAATTAAGGCAAAAACTGAAGTAATAGACTATGGCTGGAATCAATCCCCTTTGTCTGCATTGATTATATATGATTGTACAACATATCACCCCAGTAAGTGTCTTGAGGCAATAATAATTACTTATTTATCTTGCTATCTCTATGAGTGGTATAGTCAGGAGTAGCTCAGTTGATTAGTTCTGGCTATGGATCTCTTAGGAGCATATAGTCAGACAGAAACTCATGCTGCAAAAATCTGAAGGCTTGATCCTTTTCCAAGGCAGACTATTTAAAAACTGATAAATTAGTGCTGGCTGTTAGCAAATGGTCTCACTTTCTATCCTTGCAGGCATCTCGACAGGGCTGCTCATAGGATCTCATAATATATAGCAACAAAGGAAGAATTCTGAAACCAAGAAAGAAGCTATCCTTTTTATGACCTAACCTTAAAAGTCACTTTCCACATCTGTTGTATTCTACAGGTCACACATACTAGCCCTGATTCTATGTAGAATCCTTTGCTTGCCCTCAGGGAGCTTATATTTCTAGTGAGAGAGAAAACATTGCTATAATTAGGGTTATATCTGGATAAACAATGCACTTATGCAACCCATAAGAGGAAACATTTTGTCGAAAAGGATTGTGCAAACCTAGAAAATAGTGGGTTGTCCTAATAGAGACAAGGAAGGAACATTTGTTTTTATGTGCTTATTTAATGTTATTTTAAATAAAGCAGTACTTATCCAGTGGTGAGCAGTTTACATAGAAAGTTGACATGGAGAGGATGATCCTCCAGGCTTTTAGCATTGACAGACCGTCTATGTCTGGAACCTCTTGGAATGGAAAGTGTTGTACATTAATGGAACTACGTATTTTTAAGATAATGTTGGAATAATTCTTTCAATTGTACAGAAAAACTGACAGGGGATATATAACACAGTTTGGTTGCATGTTCTTTAACAATTGCCTTTTTATTTCACAGCATGAATATATGTTTTTTAAAAATAACATTTGTTGCCGAAGGCCAGCTCCGGCTGAGGCCAGGTTCCCACAGGAAGAGACGGCATCGGTGAATTGAGGGGGATTGAGGAGTCACTAACCACTTGATCAGAGTGTAGCATCATCCTACTGAGGGTCTCAGCAGGCCTTTATTTATACATTGCAAGCAAGCAGTGGGATTACACCATCATGTTCATAGAGCAGAAAGATAACAATCATTACATTTTTTTCTTAAGAACAGTTCGGGGTCTTTATGACCTCCAGTCAAGATTCAGGGCATCGTACTGTTTCAAGGTAAGGCCTACATGCTAGACAACATATTTTTATCAGCATACTAGTTTTTCAATGTTAACATTGTCTTTATAAGCATAGCATGTTTTTATTAATACAGTAGTTTTTTTAATATTAAGGCAGCCATGGCAACTTTGTGCAGTCACAACTAACCATTTTGTTATTACTCAGAGTATAAGACAGACTACTAGCTGCAAGGTCTAGAGTCAAACTAATGTCAATATTTTTTGTTATTAGGGAGACTTTTTATATATGAATATGATTTAAGTAAAACAGAGGCAGAGAAGAGGGGAGGAGGGTTGGTAGGGTGTACGTGACTTATTTATCACCTGGGAGATACAGAGCCTTCCATAGTGGGCCAAGTTACAGAGGTCTTTCTTCAGTTCCCAAGGCCAGTTTCCCATAGCGAATGTTCAAGTCAAGGAAATTATCTAATAACTAACTTTTGACTTTGTAAAACAACCACATTCCAGTTGCATTTGATCCTGCCTGGTTTTGCAGTATTGGCTTTTTGAATTTGTGTTACAGTATTTGCCAATCAGTAGTTCATCACCAAAATGCATAGCATCCAATTATTTTGTTTAACAAAACAGCCAATTTTATAAACATTCACCCCTGTGAATGTTTTTTTAAGTAAGCACATATCATGAAATCACAGAATTACAATTTGGTCAAGGGAAAAGGGACTGGCAGGGGCCAGCCTTTGGAGCATCCCGATCTTTCAGGAGTGTCCCTCATACCCAGACTTTTGTCAGGTGGCACAAGCAGCTGGTACGCACCAATTTGTTTTTCTGCAAACAGAAGCAGTGACATATTTGTTCATTACTAATTTTGAGTTTACAGCAATGTAAACACAACCATCAAGAGTGCCTAAAGCAGAAAGATGTAACAACAGAATGAATATCTGGTTCCTTAAAGTAAAAGAGTCAACACAGGGAGGTGGAATATCAAGGGGGCTGAGCAGGGTTATGCACAAGTGTGGGTGAGATATGCTATGCATATTGTCAAAAGGAGGATAGGAGAAGAGAAGGCAAAGGCTTAAGTTTTAGGGAATTTTGCTAATAAGGGAATGAGCTTGAATATTTTTCCTTGTCATCATTGATACCTACATGTGTCAACTGCAGAATCATTCTGTGATAGCCAGGTTATAAAATATGTTTAAACTTGCTTCAGTTGTCTCACAGCACTTATAATATGCTTATCTAACTTTTGCTGCTAACTGCATTGCATATTCTACAAATAGTCACTGAATACCTACCATGTTTGTGTCCCATGGAAATATGATGGTAAACAAGAAAAAGTGCCTCATTTATGGAATTACAATGTTGTTGAATTTACAAATGAGCATATATATCAAGTATCAAATAATATTTTTGACATGAGAGATTTAAAAGAAAAATATGTACTTTTATGCCAGGTATTTCCAGAAACAGCAATGAATGTAACCATTTTATCTGATTTGATTCCATTAATTTGTAAAACTAAGCAGACATTATTATGTTTTTGCTAAGGTGATAGTTTCCCTATTTCTGTCCTTATATTTTCCACGTAACACTGTCAAGTAACATAATATTTATAATCAGTAAAATAATATTTTCCAAGCTATTTTTTATCCGCTTCTCTCCTCTTGACAAATGTGCATTTAATGTGGGGTTTAAATGAAAACCTTAAACCTACTAGATAGCATGAAGTTTCTCCAATGTGCCTGTATTCATATAAAGCTAACGGAAAGTAAGGCATGGAAAGCTATTGCAATAAAATGATTTTGGTGATGAGAAGAAAATGAAACAGCTGGGACAAGATGAAGCCATGGACTCCAGGGAAAATCAAACTCATGTCCACACTAATGCTTTCATGAGCTGACTCGTTGAAAAACAAATAAAATTTATTAGATAAATTTGCTGTAGTGAATGTTTTTTTATAGAATCACTGATGCACCACTGCTAAATATGGTAATAAAAGGCAGAATAATAAAGATTTTTAATCACATTGATGACTGATTTTTTTCCCACTTAATGAAAAACCTGTTAAAAAAAGAAGCAATTACTTACTTTTCATTTAGATTGATGAAAAAGTTAACCCCACATATAAAGAATTATGAGTTCACTCTCTTTTCTTTTTTATTTTGGTATAGACTTTCAACACATAATAATTTATAATGCATTTCCTTCTAATTAGACTGAACTAAAATTTCAACTAAAGCAAGCTAGAATCCTCTTGTTTTATTGAAATAATGACAGACAAAAGCCCAGCTTTTCATTCACTCTAGAATGGGGAGCTGGTCCTAGAAGGTTACCTTTGAGAGGGGCAATGAATATAGATATATTTGAATGGAAGGTTCATATTTGGTGACCTTGCTGTATACCTTTTTTTTTAATGTGTGCATGCAATTTTATTTTTTCACAGGGAGGTGAGACCTTATGCTGTGGAGTTTTCTCTGGAGGCCTATTCTCCTGGCTGGCTATGTAGACAGGTTTAGACATTAAATGGCTTTAAGCTTGTCAAAGAAAGGTTATTAAAAATGTCCCTGCCTTTCAGTCTCTGTGCTCAGTAGGAGCCCAACACAGTCCTATGGGGCTGTCTTTCTATTTAGTCATGTCATTTGGCTCTTTGCCTATAGCAAAAAATGAGACACCATCTGTTATTTCTCACTAATAGCTTTGGTTCAGAGCTTGCCTGGCTCGCTGTGCTTATCCGTTTCCCACCAGTGGCTGGACACAGCTTCCCACCTTGATTCTATTGGGAAGCGTGCTTCATTATCAAATGGGCTAAGATAGGGAGGCACTCACATAGTCCATAATACTATTCAATTCTAAGGTGTTGTTGTTACTAACACTGTGAAATTTATACATTTTTTGTGTTAAAATGAGTCAAGTTCCATATGGAAGCTGCCTTCTGCTGATGATAACAATAGATTCTATTAATTGATGGCTAAGATGAGTTATTCTTTTAATTTTCACAAACCCTATGAATGACAAATTCATGTTACAGATGAGAAACAAACACAATAAGTTTATGCAACTTGCTCAGAGGCATAGCAATGCAGAGAGAATTAGGATTCACCCAATTCATACCCTCCTCCAGAGCTGTGCTTTCAACCACTCCACTATTGCTTTTCCAGATAACATGCTGACTCTTTGGGATTAAAATCTGAAACTTGAAACCTGAAAACATCATATGCTGGAAACAATTTTTTCCCCCTTGGGTAATTTTCAGGGTCTGCATTTAATTGTAAGTGGAGAAACACCTTCTGTTTAGCTTCAGGAGCTGTGGTGGATTTTCAGCTTTCCAGTAAGACTTACTAAAAGTTCTCTGCAGTTTGAAAATGGGAATACAGAATTCAGTGAAGACCTGGGTGTCAGTCTGTTGTCAGCAGCACTCACTTAAAAAACATTGGTTAAAACATCACTTATCATCAGAGGATGTCTCTCCCATTTTATAAAATCTCCACATGAGACAGTACTTTGGTGACAAATAGTTGTTATGCAGTAACAGGTAACTCTTGTACCAGACTGAAAACTTGGTACATTTTTTAGCTGGGCTACATTTTTTTCAAGATAAAAATTTGTTTGCATGATTTAAAAAGTTTTCTGTGTATTTGTTCCAATAAAGGGAATACCAAATCATAAAATCTCTAAAGGAATAAAAATCAGTTTGATTTTGTAAATCAAGATCAAATTGGCTCCTGAAAACTTCATTAAGCTCAATAAGATTAACGTGAAAATGAAAACTTAACTACCTCATTGGAGCATCACTTTGGACAATTTTTGTTGGACATTCAGTGATGAGTTAGACAAAGAGTGTAAATTATTACAAAATTTAAGTCATTTAAATTTAAGTCTAGATTTGCAGTATATTATTAGAGGTTGAGCAAAAGGGTGACTCAACTGTTCAATAAGCTTGGAAGCCTTACCTTGAACTTTTATGGGTCTCTTTAGCAAAAAATAAAACAAAAGAAAAAAACCCCTTTGTTCTTTAATATATTGATGCACATTATAAATCTCCAGATACATTAGATTCAAAGTATTTTCAAAATCAACTTACCTGTGGTAATTTAGTTTTAATTTTTCACATGGCTATGAACATGTTTCGATAATATTCACTAAATATCTTAAACTTATGCTTTATCACCTTCTCATCTATGGCCTCTGCTAATTTTTGTTTCCACAGCTGTCTAAAGCAAAGTTCCTAAGTTTCATTTATGTTTCTTTTATGTCTTTTCTTTTATCTCCCACATCAATGGACTGCCAATTCCTATACATTTTACTCCTAATGAATTCTTGAAATAATGACTTTTCATTCCTACTGTTCATTCACCAGTTCATGTCATTACCGCCATACAAATGTCATAGCTTCTCTACTTTCCATCTCCACATTATGACCAGAACAATCTTTCTACTCTACAAACTGAGTTTTGTAAATCAGGTCTTTACATAATTTCACAGGTTCTCCTCTTTGCAAAGTTTTCTGTGATATCCCCCAGGTTTATACCTGTCACTCTTCCTATCTGTTAGCTATATTGTGCCTCTTGCGGTTTTCCAAGCACAGGGTGCCTTTCCGCCACCACCCCCCAACATGTGCATGCTTTTCCTCTTTAATTTACTGAAGTGTCTGCTTCTCAGTCTATCATGCTCACTAATAAAATCACCAGTCTTTCTCCAAGGCTGTGATTAAATTCATCTCTTTTGCAAAAACTTTCTGGTTTCTCCAAAAAGTTATATTTATAACATAATAGCTAATTATTAACCGTTTATTAGTTTCTTAGTACTCATTTTGTGATATAAAATTTTTAGGGAAGAGGCCCATGGATGATGTGAAAGTCAGCTGTAAAGATGACCTCTCTAAATCCCTGGCTCCTGGTATTCATGCCCCTTTATATTATTCTTCCTCATTTGTCAAGATTGGTCTGTGTGCCAAGAATATTGCAAAAGTGACATCTATCACATTGTGATGCTAGGTCACACATAGTACCTTGACTTTCTCCTCTGTATCACCTATGGATCACTTGTTTGAGGAAAGCTGTCTGCCTGGGTTGTAGGTGTTCCTATTTAGAGGTCTATGGGACTGGAACTGAGTATCTCTGGCATAGCCTATAAGGAACTCCCTGGGGTCTCTTTCCAGTAGCCATGTGGCATAAACCATATTGAAAACATGTCTGCCAACCCCAGTCAAGCTTTCAGAAGACAACAGTTCCAATAGACAGCTTGACCGCAGCCTCATTTAAGACCTCAAGCCAGAACCATTCAGCCAAGCCATGCTCAGATCCTGACCTTTGGTAACTGAATGAGGTAATAAATGTTTCTTGTTTAAGATGCTAGTCTTCAGACAAATTTTTGTTATATAGTAACATCATGTTCTCAAGAGTAATTACCAAAAAGGATGAAAACCCCCTGGCATAAATACTGGTCATTCTTCTGCTAGCAGTTGTCACTAACTGTATCATTTAGTTATTGCATTTTGCTTACTCTAAGTTAGCATTTCCTTACTGTAAGTTACATGGAGACATTAAAAATGCATTCATCCTTGTATCTTCAGCACCTACTGCAGAGCTGGAAATATAATAGGATTTGTTGACTGCATATGAGTCTTTTATCTGAAGCTTGAAGCTAATGCAGAATCAGAGGAAAGGTACCAGTCACAGGAAGATCTTCCTAACAGCCTTTGATGCTTTATCACATTTATTAAAAATGGCCAGAAACGCACTATGAAGCAAACCGCAGCCACTGCAGCACGAGTTCGATCCCTGCCGCCGGCCAGGGTGGGGACCCACATGGCACAGCAGACCTCTCCTGCTGTGCCCGCTGCTCCCCTCAGCAGTGTACTTCTGTTGATCTGCCTGTTCTGCTCCCTGCTCTCTGTGGTGAATCCTTTCACCGCCCCTACACCTGTACCCCAGTGCTTGTATGCATAAATAAATAAATCTTTAAAAAAAAAATAAAAATGGCCAGAGAATTCCAAGATATCCCAGACTCTTAAGGTTTCGTCCAGTAAAAGAGATACAGGGGGAAAAAAAAATAGATGAAAGAGATTGACATGGAAAGGATCTAAGCATTTCCCTTGTCTCTCCTTGTCTTATCAATGGAATCTAAACCTATGTCATCTATGATGTGAGAGGCAGGAAAAATAATATCCTGCAGTTATTTTCAGGTGATTGAGCCATCAATGAATAAGGACATTGTAAACTATATTGTAAACTAGTTATGTCCTCAGGCTAGTCAGTGGTGTGTGTGTGTGTGTGTGTGTGTGGAGGAGGCAATTAGAAAGGATTATGTTTCTGTAAAACCCAACATCTGGCTTGAAGACATTTTCATAGGATTCCATAAAAGGTGTACAGGGTCTTTGTATGGAATTAACTAAAGCACATATGTATTAAAAGGAAGTTATTTATACCTTTCTATGACCACTGATTAAGATATTTCATATTAATTCTAGTTTATGAAAAAAGAAATTGTATTTTCTAATAAAGAATATAACCTCTTTATCTTATTTGTTGATTTTACAAGAGAAAGAACTCTCTTCCACAGAAATGACTGAGTGGGAAGTCTTGCAAGCAGGATTTTTTACACTATACCATAAGCAATCAAAGAAAATTCTAGAAATTCCAGTTCAAAAATACAAAATGTAAAAGAAGACTGAGTATATCAAAACAGAATTGTCTTACCTTATGTGCATCTATTTTTTTTATTCGAAAGCTGATTCAGAGTTTACAATATTTTAGGAAAAGTTGATACTCTGATCATATTCTTGTTTCATCATTACAGTTCACTTGCATACAGGTTATTGACACTAATCACACATAATCAGCAATAGTGTGTCAGTACTTTTCACATTTTGACCTCTTTTGAAAGAAAAAATTTAAAGAATAAAATAACTTTTTAAAAATGTCCTCAGGTCACTACAACTTTATTAATGACTGAAATTCTTAAAAGTCTTGCAATTATTTTACCAGACAGAAACCTACAAGACTTTTCTTAGTCCTCAGGGAATTTTTAATGTCATTTTCTTTCATCAAATGTTTGCCTCTAAAGATTACTGTACTTTGTTTATGTTTAGTGGTTTTTTTTTTTACTTTATTTTTTTGAAGATTTATTTATGAATGCAAGAACTCGGGTACAGGTCAGAGATGTGGGGGGTGAGAGGATCCACCAGAGGCAGAGTGGGGAACAGAATAGGCAGATGGACTGAAATATACTGCTGAGGAGAGCACCTGGTAGGCAGGAGAGGTCTGCTGTGCCATGTGGGTTACCTTCCCGACTGGCAGCAGGGATCGAACTCGTGCTACAGTGACTGCTGTTTGTTTCATAGTGCATTGTTTAACCCATTGCGCCACCAGGGAGGGCCCTTTTTTTTTTTTTACTTTTTAAAGTTTTTTTTATTAATGATGCATCATTGTACATCACAGTGTATTTTTTTTTTCACAATATAGGATTTATCCCTTCTTTTTTTTTTCAGTTGAAAGTTAATGATTCACAAATCCTGATATAGACTTAAATATCAGGAGGACCAATACCATTTTGTTTTCTCAACAAAATTATAATCAAATTGTGATCTCATATAGCTCTGGAAAGAAAAGCTTACTGCCTTCAAAATCCTGACTTAGGGAATTCTTCCTTATTTTAAATTAAAATAGCTTTCTACTTCTCCACATCCTGACTGACACTATTGCTTCAGGTCTTTTTGATATGAGTCATAATCATTGTTGTGGGATGGCATCTCTTTTGCCATTTTGACTCTCATTTCCTTGATAACAAGTGATGTTCCTAATGGATGTCTATATGTCTCTTTAGAGAAGCATCTATTTAGTTCTTATACCTATTTTTCAATTGGTTTATTTGTTTTCTTTTTATGGAGTTGTATCAGTTCATTGTAGGTCCTTTAGATTAGACCTTTGTTGGATAAAGTGGGCAAATATGTTGTTTCATTTGGTAAAGTAGCTATCAATTTAATTTTAATGATAGCTCCTTTTATTATGGAGAAAATACTTCATTTGATATAATCCCATTTATTTATTTTTGCTGTTGTTTCCTTTGTCAAGAGTCTCTGAAGATATCACCAAAGCCAAAGTTGTGAAGTGTCTTACCTATGTTTCCTTCCATGTATTTTATGGTTTCAGATCTTACCTCCAAGTCTTCATCCACTCAGAATTAACTTTTGTGTATGGTATGAAATGGTGGTCTAGTTCAATTTTTTGGACGTGGTTATCAGGCTTTTCCCAGACACAATTTGTTGGAGAGTTCCCATTTGAGTCAGCATGTATGTAACTAGAGGGAATTATCCTAAGCAAAATAAGTCAGGAGAAAGACACAAATACCAATAATTTCATTCGTGTGGACTATAAAGAAACAAAAACATATATTACTAAAGTGATACAACTCTAGAAATATAACTATAAAACTGAGGCTACCAATGAAGGAGCATGGGAGGAAGTGAGTAAAGGGCAGAGGAAACTGTGGTAGAGAAATATGGGTGCTACAGTGGTGGGTATGATGTGGTAACAAGACATCTGGAGAGATGTGAACTTATACCCCTGAATCATATACCTCATTGTAAACCAACACTACTCCAACAAAAAATACTGAAATATAAAAAAATCTTTCCTTAACTTCCACACTAGTTCTCCTTCCATAAGAGAGGTTATCTGGTAAACTCTTACCATGCCCAACTCCAACTCATTCCCATTCCACCACTATAATCTGTTTGTTAGATAAACCATACAACTTCCTTGGCCCAATTTTGTTTCTGTCCTCTATTGGACTCCTTTCTGATTTAAGACTTCAGTACCTTCATTTTCCCTGTTTAGAATGTTCCCTCATCCTTTACACATCTAATTGTTAATTGATACTTAAGAGCTCAGTTTAACTGTCACTTGCTCTTACCTGTGCATATGGAAAGTCTTGCTGTATTTTTCAGGAGTAACAGTTCATGTTAGCCCCTCCCTCCAGGATTTGATGAAGATCTTCTTTAAAACTACTAGAAATATAAGTAAATAAAGATAAGATCCAAGTTTTAGAAGGTTTTTATTCTAGACACAAGAGTGACAGAGGAACAGTTGAATCAACCCCAGGCTTAAAATATGGCCCAGGCCATGATTAGGGAAAAACCCATAATTTAGTATCTATAGGGCCATTTAAAAATATTTTATTGAGGTAAAGTTAATTTACAGTACTGTATATGATTTAGGGGTTGTAGGTTCACAACTCTTCAGATTTGTGTTACCACACTACCATCCCCACCACTAAAGCAAACTAGTACTTCAGTATATGTCACTTCCACACACATCCCTCTCACAACCACTTCTTCTGGTAAATGAAATAATCTGGTATTTGTCTTTTCTTTCTGATTTATGTCACTTGGCATAATCCCTTCCAAATCAATCCATGTTGTTCTACAAGATATTTTCTCTGCTGGAAGCAAATAAGACTAGATGGGGGTAAAAGGTTACAAGAGCATGAGTGAAGATGGAATTATAAAGAATAACTCTGACTTGTTAGTTATTTGTTACCCAAGTCATCACCCATGTTTGAACTGAAATCTATGACAACACAATTATGCTAGGTTCTTATGTCCTTGAGAACCATGTTACAAGTATTTTTCCCCCTTTGGTTAAAACAGATTATCCTAATGACAGCTAAATTTTAAGACTCATCAGTTTTTCTTTAACTATTTCTTGACTTATTTGCTCACCTGTAAAAGTAGTCCTAATAATATTTGCTTTGTGAATAGTGCCTAACACAGCACCTGAAAATGTAGATGCTCAAATTTAATTATTATTAGTCATCTCACACTTAATTTCCCCAGTTCTGGTTCAGGAATTGAGAAAATATTCCTGGAAAGGTGCTAGAGAGGGCAATAGCATGCACAGTGCTGGCAAAGTCAATGAAAATAGGCTAGGTTAAGGTCAGCTAAGACAAAGTCAGCTAGGTCAAAGAGAATTTTTTAGCATAGGTGTGTGGGGACTGAGCTAGGGCTTTCCAATTTCTATCAAATTACAAATACAAGAAAATGTCATTCTCCTATTCATATGCCTAGTACTAAACACAGGAGATTAGAGTGTTGTAGTAATCCTTAGGAGGAGGTATTTTCAAGAACACCAGAGGCATAAATAATGTCACAGCTGCTTGGTTTATGAGCCAACTATTTATGATAACCTGTATAGGAAAAGAAGAAAAGAGGAAGGTACAATCAGTTCACAGATTCAAAAACCCAGGCCTTATCTCAGAGGAATGCTCCAAGTCATAATTCAGTTATCCCAAACTCATGCTTCATTTTCTTGGTTCACATATTTAGAATTTTCATCATCCTTCATCTTCTCTGAATACTTTTACACAAACATAAGAATTTTGAAGTAAGTCTCCAGGAAAGTGAAAGAAAGCAAAAAATGAACATTGACTGATTCTTTTTGATTTCCTTTGAATGTTTTCAGATAGATCACCAATTTAAGAGCACAGTGACATGCTAAGGATGCAGAAATCAGATGAAATATGAGCCAGTCAGCAACAAAAAGTAACTGCGAGAAATCAGGCTGTTAGTATCTTCCCTGGGGATGTCAGAGAATAAGGCAAGCTTTCAGGACTTAATTCCAGCTCATCCTCACTCATTATTCATAAGATGAAGCTGATACTAAGACCCTGTGGAGATGGAGAATAATAGTGATCAAGGAAACTGAATTCACCGCTCAGTGCTCCTCTAGAGTAAAGCAGAGAGACTTCTGCTTCTGCTTAGGGATGGTGGGAGAGAAAAGAAGATTGGAAAGCTTCTTCTCTGAATCTCTTCTGTCCCTAGTGGTGAGAAAAAGGATAATATGATAATGATTGTGACTGAAGTTGAACCTTTGCTCTGTCCCATTAGGTGTATGACCTCAAGCTTATTATTCAGCTGCATATAACATTTTTTTCTCATCTACAAAGGGGGAAGTAATCCAATCTGACAGGAATTTTTCTGAGAACCGAATGAGTTAAGACACATAAAGTTCTTAGAACAGGGTCTTAGTCAGAGTAAACATACTTTGGGTTCTGCTATTATCATCATGTACAGTCCTCAGGGAAATCCTTGTTTCAGGTGCATCAAGAGCCCATATCTTTTCTTATGGTATTCAGTGAGCCCTATCACTGATGAGCCCAATTAACAAGCACACTATGTTTTATACTCCGTGTGTGTCTATCATTCAACAGAGTCTAGAACATGACATTTAATAAAAATATGTTGAACTGCTGGACATCCATATTTGCAATGGAGAAATGTGTCACTTGGGATCCCAGCTTAGCAGGATCTTAGTTTTTCTTAAGATATATAGATTTTTAAAAAATGTCATAATTCAATGCTTTTTCTGACACACTGTGACATTTTCATTTTACTCTGCTCATTTCTGTTATGTCCTAGTGGAGTTGAGTTTGTAACTACAATAGGCTACTTTTAGGAATTCTCTCTCGTCACTGCCTTTCTGACTGATACATGCTGAGTTGCATAGTTCTCACTTTTGGAAATGCAAATATTGATCAATGTTCAAACATTTGGTTCAGAATGCTACTGATGAGCTGGAATGCAAGAAGTATAATAAAAATGAGGCTGCAAGTGAGATTTGGTGTGCTAAATAGTAGTCCAGCATCATATAAGCAGTCAGGTTAATGAGCTAGAAAAATCCAGTGACTAGACTTGAATTTTCCATAAAAAGGAAAAAAAGAGAAGAAAACAGGCTAAGAGCTATAAACATTAATGGAATAACCATTTAAAAGTTTTTAAATTCCATTTAAATTTTCTCTATCTTAAAAAGACTCTTGTACAAAGTTGGTGGGAATGTGGTCTATTCCCAATAAAAAACAGTATGGCATTTCCTCAAAATATTAAAAATGAATCTACCACAAGATCCAGCGAGCATTTCCACTCCTATTTATCTAACCAATGTATATAAAATCACTAATTTGAAGATATATGTGCACTACCATGTTCATTGCAGCTCTATTTACAATAGTTAGATAGAAACAAACTGAATGCTCCAAAATAGAACAATGGATTAAGAAGATACAGTATATACACATGATGGAGTACTACTCAACTATAAAAAAGATGAACTCTGGCCATTGGCAACAATATGGAACAATATGGAGGGGATTATGATAGATAAAATAAGTCAGAAGGAGAAAGACAAATACCTGATCATTTCACTCTACGTGGGATAAGAAATAAAACAAAAGAACGGACAAAATTAAACCAAACAAACTCTAGAAATATGACTGCAGAACTGTGATTACTAGAAGGGGTAGGTTGGTGGAGATGGAAACAAATGAGGGAAGGAGTACAATGGTCTAAGGTAAAGAACTATGGGTGCTTTCAGAGTGGGTGTGGTATGGTGACATACATCTGAAGAGGTATAAATGTATTCTTCTAAATCATATACAGTATTGTAAACCAATGATAGCTCATTAAAATGTATTTAAGAAAAAATAAAAATAAATAATTTGATACAAAGGCTAAGTTGAACAAGCTGGATAAAAAAATGTTTCAGATAGCAAAACATATCTTTTCTCTTGAAAGTAGAGGTAATCATAAACTGATGATACTGTAAAATTCATTTAATGCACACAAGATAAAACTTCTTCCTAGATAAAAAATTAAAATTGATTAATTTTTAAAAATTCTTCATCTCTGAAAGATGCTATCAACTATCTGGAGTGGAGGTGGACATCACTTTTCTGATATCATGAATTGGAGTGTTAGTTAATCATAAAAGAAGGGTCTTTTACAAATTTGTGTTAAAATTTGTTATGAACAGCTTTCTTAGTGCCTTTAATTCCTCCACCAAAGGTTTTTCTCATACTCTCTGGCAAGTGAGGTATCTGAAGCCTTGTGTGTTGGCATCGTTGAACCAGAGTCCTTCGTCAGGTAAGATGTGGAAGGTAGGTGTTTAGAGGTTAGGTAGATTAAAAAAAGTGTTGTCAGTTGCAGCAAAAGAGGATATTGAACTGGATTTTGTACTTTGGATTATGTGAAGAAGGGGAAATTCACTAATAGGGCACCTCATAATAAACCATTCATGCATAAAATCCAAATTTATGCTGAGAGCTTGCCTTTCCATCTGTAGCTCATGGATTTGGTTATAAGATGGTACTCCATTTGGAAGGATTTGTTCCAATCAGCAGTTCAAAAAACAGAATCACAAAGGAAGAGCTTGCATGAAGAATTCTTATTTGATTTTTAAATGGCAATTCCTATATTCCTATAAAAATCAGAAAAGCACCCCACTAACAAATAATCTTATTTTTCAGATATGTTTTGAGACTGCTGTTTTGGATTTATTTTAGACTGCTGGAGATTTCTTTTTAACTTGAACACAATCTTAATAAAATTCATTATTTCTTTCTGCTGACTTTACCAGGAGGCATCATCTGGCTATTGTCCCCTGTTCCTCTAATTGCTTCATTAACATTCAAAAGGGTTTAGGAAAGGGTTGGCATTATTCTATGCTATGAGCT
Source organism: Galemys pyrenaicus (assembly GCA_019455555.1). Taxonomy (NCBI): domain Eukaryota; kingdom Metazoa; phylum Chordata; class Mammalia; order Eulipotyphla; family Talpidae; genus Galemys; species Galemys pyrenaicus. The sequence continues at coordinate 251,422 of JAGFMF010011630.1, forward strand.
AGCTAATTGCTGCCATGACACCTTTGAAGCTGTCATATAGTTTTCATAAAGAGATTTCTGGGAGGTGGAATTAGTTCGAGGTAAATGAAAAAGCCAATTTTTTTTAAAAACTAGTGAATAACATCTCACAGATTTACACCCCTCTTAGAGAAAAATATCTAACCATAAAATTTATAATTCCTTACTGTTTATTAAATCCAATAAATTATTAACTTTTATAAATGTTTAGATATTTTAAAATTATTTTATGTTGTTTTGAAACAATATTTGCAACAAATGGCTAAGGGCAAGAATATTTCATTTTATTCATCAGTGCCCTAAAAAGAAATACTACTTTTGTTATCTATGTATTTTGCCTGAAAAAAATATTGTCCCCTGAAAATAACTATAGTTACCTCTTTCCTGTAGAAATATTTTAATTTGTAGTATAATCTTTTACAAGTCAACAACAGAGATTCTATCTAATAGAATGGTTTATAAAAAAATCAAATCAGAAAATAATGTTACATTAGAAAAATGCAAATCAACACAGAAATATCAATTGGAGTATCTAGATGGCTGAGGAGCACAAATTCATAATTCACAAAGGTGGTACAAATATTAACTAGAATGTGTGCATGATCTTAGTAAACAAATAATGAAAGAAAATGGAAACTGAAAAACAGCAATATTTTTTAATCTATTAACTTAAAAATTAAAAATAACTATATTTAATGTCACAAAATTGTGAGAAAAAATTTAACATTCACTATTTGCCAGTATAAATTGATATAACACTTAAAATAATATGCATGTCTATTAAAATCTTGGAATGTTTTCTTTAGCTTACTAAATTTGTGGTTGATTTTTTTCAAAGGAAGTAAAATACTGTGTACACATGCATGCTAATTTTTGACATTATCCATATATGCAAGGAAATCAGACATAACACCAATATCTAAAAATAAGGGATACCACCCAATGGTTTCTATTTGTCGATTAAGATGATTAATAACAATTTAAAATAACGATATTATTTATAACATGTGAACAATGGAATATGAAATTTATGCCAACAGTAAGAAAAGTGTGTGTATGACAAAAGGGTATACAAAAATAAAAATGGTCTCCTCTGGGATTACATAGGTGACATTAAGGAAGAATTTACCACTAGAGCAGAAAAGGACTGATCAAGGCTGGGCAGTTATTGGAGTGGAGTCTATAAAACATCAGTGGATGAAGCTCATTCAGGACATACTGTTCCCCCAACATTACCCTATAAAATTATATAGCTATGTAAGTCTTAGTTTTCCTTTAGTAAAATGAGAATACATCTACTTCACTAAGCTGTCAGTGTTAAATGCCATAATGCATGTACAGTGTTTAATGGAATCTCCCAAAACAAAAACTGTCATCATGTTATTGGTGGCAGACCTGGAGCAAACAATATGTGTTCACGCACAACCAAAGGATACTAAGGTACTCCAAACTAATAAGGGGTACACACTAAAGAAATCTGTGTGCACAAAGGCAAAGGAAGTAGAGTCTGTGTGTAAATCCACATAAGGTCAGCCAAATCAGGGCCACTGAGGTCAGAAACTTTGCTATAAGTCTAAAGTACCTTCTGGTTAGGAACAGCAAGAAAGAGGGACAAAAGGAGCAAAAGATTATGCAAAATCAAGGTAATGGCTGCCATTGTCCTTGCAAGGACAGGCTTCCTGTGTATCTCTCACATGTCTCTTTCAAGTGTCTCTATATGTTTCTCCTCCACATGTCTCCTTCCAAGTCCCTGGGTGCAAGTCAAAGCTGGAGAAGCAAGATCTCCTACAAGCCCAGCTGACCACTCAGTTCTACCCTAGTTCCCAAGTAGCTTCCCTGATCAGTGAGTTTGGTTTGTGGCACACTGAAACCTATGGGTAAAGGTCCATGCCTGTTAATGTTAGGCAAGGAAAATGGCACCTCCTTTCCCCTACTTCACAGAAGTGTAACAGAGACTGTCATAATTTGCAGTAACATCAAAAACTCTTATGGTAGGCCTCCCTGGTGACTCAGGGGTTAAAGTTTCAGCACTATCAAGCTATTGACAGCCACTGCACAATGAGTCTGATCCCCAGCCAGGGAGGTGACCCACATGGTGCAGCAGACCTCTCCTGTCTCGCCCTCCACTCATCAGTGTATTCCAGTTATTCTGCCTGTTCTGCTCCCCACTTTGTCTCTGATGAATCCTATCACCCCCCCGCACCTCTGACCTACACCAAGTTCTTGTATGCATAAATAAGTAAAATAAACCTTAAAAAAAAAACCAACTTCTTATGATGACCCAAGATGGAGGTAGACACTAATAAAATCTTATTCAACACTGAGAGGTAGTTGGCAGTCTTAATCATATCCCTTTCTGTGTCAGATTTAGAGAGGCTAAAGACTTCACTAAAGGTAACCCAACTAGTAACAGTTATTAGAGTGAACATTTACTGAATGTTTATTACGTGTCAGGAACTGCCTAATAATGAGGTTAGACATAATTTTCATTTATAAAGTGATCAGACTTTGTAAACTCAATAACTCTCTTGATATAAATACTATTAGTAGTTTAACTTTTCAGACAAGATATTGAAACAAATGGAAAGTAGGCAACTTTTCTCAGGGTGTACAAGTAGTACATTCGTAGAGTGAGGATTTAGATCAAACAATTTACTCCAGATCCTATTTTTATTTATTTAACATATATATGTAACATATATATGTATAGAGAGTAACATTAAATAAAATTTCATGGATCTATAGATAGAGAGCTCTGTATACAACATTCAAGCAGGAGTCTGAGTGATTCAGCACATTCTTTATAGATAAAGTGTGATGTCTTTCTTTAAAGAAGAGACTAGAATGTGGATTGTTTATGAATGATCAAGAAAGATGCTTGTTCTGTAGAATTTTTTTTTTCTGCTTGGGAGGCAGAGTTTATAGAAAGTGGCTTCATTACTTGACAGAGGGGAGTTGCAAGCGTCTCCCGGGTGAAATGACTTCCTTTGGGCAGCAGCTTTATCATGCATTTTACTCAGTGCTATACTGATTAATTATAGAATGGAATAACCAAACCCAAAAAGTAGAAGCAAACTGGCTTGGATAATATTACTGTGACTGTCAGTCTTCTAGTCTTCCAGGAAACAGACAATAAAATATAAATGACATGTAAGGAGGTGATAGTGTTCCAACAAAAAACCTAAAACTCCATTAACTCACAGTGGTTTTTATTTTTTTACTCAATGATGCTATTAAACCCATTTTAAGAGAAGGGGAACTTCCCCCAAGGAAAAAAAAAAATGAGTATTTTTTTACCACACTAACAAGTGTGTACACAATGTCAAAGGACTGACTTCTACTATTTAGAATCACTCCAAAGGGTCACAGCTCTCAAGAAAAAAGCTACACACAGAGGTTAGATGGTGATGACTTAGAGTGTGGGTCACAGGAAAGACCTCTGATAAAATAATATTTTAACAGAAAACTGAAAGAGGTGAGAGAAGTTGCTGTGTGGATATTGAGGGGGAAATTTTCCAGGAAAAATGAACAGGCAAGTCCAAATATCCTGACATGGGTACTAGTAGGCTTTTATTGACAATCCTTTTTTGCTACAATAGTAGAAATCATTTATACATTTTGCTAGCCTCTCTTGAGACTAGTCACTTTCTCCTTGAAGGGCTCAAAATTCAGACTGGAAAACACTTTCAAAATTACAATTTATGTGTTATAACTATGCCCAATGTTAGTGCTTGAATACGTAATTAACTAGTATTCATGAGTCAGAGCTTTCTGCTGGGAATTAGATGAAGGTTGGCTGATCATTGCTTAGATTATTTGTGCTTTTGTTGGTTCTTTGGGAGCCCTATTTTCTACCAGGCTTCATGAAGACAGCTGAGCAGGGCAGCTCTACTCCATGTCTCGAATATACTTTTTAAAAGATTTGTTATGTATGCATACAAGAAATGGGGTGTAGGCCAGAGATTCACCAGGATGTCTCTAATATTTCTTGGGCAGTTTGCATATAATTTTCTTGACCTTGGAAGAAATGAGAGAATCCCAATAATGTTTTCAGGCTTCTAGAACTACCACGCAACCCTGAGAGTAAATGCAAGTTTAAATTTTGTACCCTAAATATTTCTCCTAAAATCTCCTTGATCCTGACCTGTAATCCTCCACTTGTGCTCTGTTGTTAACATCCCATTAACCAAAGTAAGTCATGTGTTCAAATCTGAAGGCAGGGATTTGCACCCAGTCCCCAGCGGGAAGTCACTACAAAGATGGAAGCAGAAAGTATGGAAAGTGGAGAAATGAGAATAAAACAATTTATTAACAATTCCTCACAATAAATACATAAACCATTGGCTCCCAATGCATTGTATACATGCACTGGTGGTATGAGAAATTATTTTGACTTTGTTTGAAACAATAAATATTGTTTTCATGTTATTAATATATATTTATTTTCATGTATTGAAGAATACAATGAGCACGTGGAGATTTTGATTTGATTTTACAAATTTTGTTGCATACATTTAATAAAGTTGAATAAAGGAAGTTGAATAAGTTAAAAGCATCTAAATTAAATACAAATAGTGAGTCACTCTATGTAGTTGATATGGCATAAGTATATGGATCTATATGACAAACCTCAAGAGAGAAGAAATGAAAGTTTCAAAATATTGCTGGTTGAAACATGAACATAAGAAATATTTAAGAGTGATAAGTAGGCATAAAAGGAAAGGTTTGCTGGAGGAGGGGAAATTACATTAGGGGACTATCTTGAACAAGTTTGGATTATAAGGCAGAGAAGGGAGAAAAGTAACAATCAAATGGAGAAAGCAATAGGCAAAATGCGCCAAAGGGGTAAAGTAGATGGAGAATATTGATTGCTACATCGCATGGATGGACCCCCAGGGATCAGGGGCAAAGCTGGATTCCTTCCCCTCAGCATCTCTCATCTCCGGGGTGTCTCGTGGGCCTCCACTCTTTCCTTGACACCACAAGCGGTTTAGCACACGACAGACACTTAATAAATTATCTGTGAACTCAAAGAATCCCTCATAAACTCTTCTGAAAATCTTTATGTCTTAAGCCCAAATGCAAGTCTCTTAAAACCAGGTCTCATTTTCAATATTCTTACTCCTTGGATGAAACAATTTTATCTTTTTCAGGGCTGCCTCGATTTGTTTTTTAGGTTGTGCTCTCTGATTCCCAAGTAACTGGCTTCACCGTGGCTGTGAGAGTTAAATGTACACAGACAAAAACCAGCCCTAATTCACAATCTGAGAGAAGTATTTATAAGCTAAAATACTGGGAACTGTATTCAGAAAAATAAACGGAAACTCTTCTTTAAAGCCAGAGTCTGAGGAACAACTACCATCTGCCTCTCTTGGCCCAGGAGCTTGTGTTTGAATTATGCTGCTGATTTTTCTCATAAAAACTAGTCAAAACAAGGTTTTCCAGGCAACTGCTCTTTTGAGTCACACAGTTTAATGTGGGTGTGCTATATGTATTGTGCACATAGAGCTCCCGACTTCTCCCTTTCCATGTTCCTCATAGGAATATACATTATTATCAATTTTAAAATTACTTAGAACAAATCCTCAGTCTCTCCTTGACTGTTTATTTCACACTCCACATCTTGTCCGTCAGAAAATACTGTAATCTCAACCTACAAATTACAATCTCAAATCCCACCCCTTCTAAACAGGATGTTGTATGTTTCTTTCTAATTCGCCATCACCTCTGGAGTAAAAGTTACCATTCAAGCTTCCTCCTTACACTTGCCATGGTGTGGTTCATTTTCTACAATTCACCCACAGGACTGCTTATAAAATGTAAACAGAACCACATCACTTCCCTTCCAGAACTCACCAATGGCTTCAATTATGGTTGTAATGAGTATCAAAGTTTTTCTATGACTCAAAAAACCCCAAGTGAAGGGATATGTCAAAGGGTCAGAAGAACACACTGGAAGAGTTCCAATGCATGGCAACACCTGCAAAAAGTTGGACAAGTGAGTAACGAAACAGTAGATTATAAACCAAAGTATAAAATCAATATTCAGGGCTTCCCTGGGTGTACAGGGATGGGGTCGGGGTGTAAGTTGCAGCACTATGAAGCTATCATAAGCCACTGAAGCTAGAGTTAAATCCCCTGTGAAGGAGTTAACTTATATGGAGCAGCAGACTTCTCCTCTCTAACCCACTGCTCCCCTCAGCAATATATTTCAGTCAATTGTCCTGTTCTGTTCCCCACTCTGTCTCTGGTAATTCCTGTCACCCCCTGCACTTCTGGCCTATACCCTGGCTCTTGTATAAATAATAAATAAACAAACAAACAAATAAATAAATAAATAATTAAATAAAATCAATATTCAAGTGTTCACACTGATATCCAGACCAGCACACGGATAATACATAGAGAAAAGTTGAATGCTCCTGTGTGGAAGCACCTCAAGTGTGTTATGAAGATATTCTCCTTTCCAGGAGATGGAGCATAATTTCTTATCATTTAAGTGAGGGGTTCTGATATTGACACCCTTGTAAAGAGTACAAAATTTTGGTCAACACTACCTTAATCAGGTGACCAAGGTTAGCCAAATCAGTGATAATTCATGTTAATAACATGTACCCCTCTAAGAAAAGCAGCTTATTTCTGTGGTCTTCCTCCCAAGAACCCATAATCCCAGGCTAATATAACAAATTGAGGGACAGTCTAAAATATCTGACCAGAATTTTTTTGAATGTTTATCCAAGGTAGAGGAATTCTAAAAAGAGGAGCCGAAGGAGTCATAATAACTAAATGCAATGTGGTATCTTAAGTAAGATCCTGGAATGGAAAAAAATGACCATCATATAAAAACTCAGAAAATCTAAATGAGATATGATTTTAGTAGCAATATATTAATATTGGTGCAGCAGTTGTGACAAAAGTGCCATAATAATTTAAGATGTTAAGAAAAGACAAACTAGGTGTGGGGTACAGAAAAATATTTGTGCTATCTTTGTGCATTCTCTATAACTTTAAATCTATTGTATAAAAGATCTCATTGTGACTTACAAGAACTGTTAAAATTATTCCATGGCCATCTCTCTATACCTTGTATCTGGATGTTAACTCACTTCAGCTACATTGATATACTTGTTATTTCTTGAGTCCATTCAAGCATTTTCCAGCCTCAGTGCCTTTGCTTTTTCTCCTTTGCTGGGATGATCCTCCCGGTTATATTTTACATAACACTTTCTCACTTTAGTCAGGTCTTGGTATAAATGTCATCTCTGCAGACATCCTTATGCTATCTTACTGAAAAACTGGATTCTTCTTAATTCTGATCCTGCTTTATTTTCTTTCACAAAACTGAATTTATGTCTATTTATTACACATTCACATTTTTATTCATTATTGTTTTGTCTAAAACATATATCCCATGAAAACAGAGGTTTGTTTCCTTTGCTCACAGGTGTCTTTATTTGCTGTTTCTAGAAGAATACCTGGCAGTTATAAAGATTTATTTAATTATTTATGCATACAAGAACTGGGGTGTAGACCAGAGGTGTGTGTGTGTGTGTGTGCGCGCGCGTGCGTGCGTGCATGCACGTGTGAAAGGATTAACCAGAGACAAAGTGGGGAGCAGAACAGGCAGCTCTGCCGAAATACACTGCTGAGGGGAGCAGTTGGTGAGACCAGAAATGTTTGCTGAACCATGTGAGTTAGCTCCCTGGCCTGGAATAAAACTCCTACTGCAATGACTCCTGATAGCTTCATAGTGCTGAGACTTAACCCCTTAGGAAGGCCCTACCTGGCAATTAGAGATGGTCAATAAAATAGTTGTTAAAAAAGGGACTGAATAAATTTAGATATTCCCCTGAAGCTGTACCAGAAACTTCCAAAAGTCAGAAGCTTTAAAACAAAAGCAGCCCTGGGGGTCCTATTGTCTCTGCCAAATACTTTACTTTCCCTTTAGAGCAGCCCAGTGAGTCCTTTAGAAGAATAGAATAAACATGAATTCAGCTCTTTTTGGAGTAGCAACTACTTAAAGAGGTAACCATTCTGAGCAGGTCCAAATTCTTTTTACTCCTCCCCTTCTTGCTTTTGGGATTGGACTATGAACTTCAGAAGATGAGGACCTATGAGTATAATCCGTCTTTATGATGTCTGTGAGACTCACCAGTTATTTCCAAATTCCTATCATATGCCCAGTACTGTGCTGACTGTGATAGAAGTGGCCAGGATGATCAGGCATAGCTGAGTCACTTAGAAATTTATAATCCATTGAAATATAAATTACTAGAGAAAAGATTAACAGGGGCAAGGAAATAGAAGAAGAGGAGTCCAAAGGAAGTTTTTATGAGGCAAGTTCTGGGAATTAGAAATGATTACAACAAGGAAAACCAGAGGTATCATGAGAAGATACAAAGAAGCCTTGAAATCATCTAAAATGATCTCATTTAACAATGTATGTGAAATATATAGTCTGTAATGTCATCTTTGTTTTATTCACATGCCTATGTTCTAATCTCTGAGAGCTTTTATTAAAAATACTTCCATTAAGGGAAAATAAAAATCAATTCTTTTCCTGTTAAAAATAAAATGATCCTAAAAGTTATAAATCCTTCATCAACACGCAATGTTTTGCAATTTATTTTATTTTAAATCTATTTATTTCAATTAGAGTAACATTGGGTTACAATACTATATATGCTTCAGAAATACAAAATAACACCTCTTTGGGTGTATGTTACCATACCACACCCACCACCAAGACAATTCTAGTCTACCATAGTTCATTATTCTTTAAATTGAGGTGTTTTATCTATTAAAGATATCTTACTGTTCTCCTCCAGAAATTTTCTGGGTGGAGACCATTATATATGAATCCATATACCATCATATGTCCATTCATATATGAATTCTACCTTTCATAGAAACTTCTGCTTTACTCATGTTTTGAAATCCACAATTGGTGGCTCATCTTTCAAAATAAAAATCATGACTGCTAATCCTAGTATACCGTCAAGCCTTCTAGTCTATCTCCTTCTACCACTAGAGTGCACCAAAATATTTATTACCAGCCTGGAGAATTCAGACTTTGATTCAGCTAGAGTCTCATCTTTTCATTCTACTTGACAGTTCTATCACAGAAACATTTACAAGTCAGTAAGATGTTAGATTGTCTAGGACCAGTGGCTGATAGGGAAAAACCAGCTGTTTGAATCAGAGGAATATAATTTCATTTAGTGGCCAAAATTACAGTGAGTTGCTCTTTCTGGTGTGTGTATTTTAAATTAGAAGTTTGTACTAGAGATGATGGAGGGAGTCTGGCAAATAACATAGCAGCTTGAAATATATCCAATCCTGGTAAGTGATTTGGCAAAGGATCCTTTTAACATTTCAGTGCGCCAATGGTGTTCTAAAAATTCCCAGAATGCTTGAGGGAATATACATTCTTTTACAACTCAGACTATTCCCAATATCATTTAGCATCATTCTGTCTGCAAGTGTTATCTTAATATCTACTACATGCTTGATATTGGATGGGCTAGATTCTGTGCTGGGTTTCATACAGAGAGTGAGACACGTATTGATTTGGTATACTGACAGCTACAAACTACCTTATTTCCAGAAGTATTTCTCCTATAATTTTCCTTATAACGTTTGTCTGCATCTTAAATTTTATTATTGGAAAGTTATCATCTTTAAGTAAAGTAATATTTCTGTAAACAATTAAAAAGCAACATTAACCCAAGATAGAAACACATAGAGATGATGATGATGACGATGATGATAGCAGCTAACATTTATTCGGTCTTAGCACAAGTAAAATTTATCTTAACTATTTACATGAATTAACTTATTTACACAAGGTCATTGCTAGCATCATTGTCATCACTGTAGAGATGACAAATCTGAAATTCAGATAGATTAAATAACTTGCCCATGGTTGTACAGCTAGCAAATCATAAAACCAGGTAAACTCAGACAGTCTAGATGCAAAATCATCTTTGATCACGATTTTATTTGATGGCAATTCCCCAATTTGTGTATCTGGCCTATACATTACCTCTATGTTGCAGATGTGTTAATTTCCCATTTGCACTTGACTATCTCAAAGGCATATCCATGATGATGTGTTTAAGATGAATCTCTTCACTTCCACAACTATTTCCTGGAGGTTACAGATGGATACATCCCAAGACAAATATTCTTTTCCCTTCATATCCCTTCATATTGCATTCATTTCTGTTAAAGTTACCAAATGAGACAGGAACATGAAAAACATGCCTTACTCTTCTGTGTTTCTCAACCCTTATATCCAAAACATCCAAAGGTTCTATCAGTTTTACAACCAGAATATGTTTCATATCTGTCCAATCTCTACAACTTTTTTTAAAGATTTATTTACTTATGCATAAAAGCACTGGGGTAAAGGCCAGAGGTGTGGGGGATGAGAGAATCCACTAGACGGAGTGGGGAACAGAACAGGTAGCTCCATCAAAATAGACTGTTGAGGGGAGCAGCGGGCGAGGCAGGAGAGGTCTGCCTGCGCCATGTGGGTCACCTCTCCAGCCGGGGGCAGGGATTGAACTTGTGCTGCAGTGGCTGAAGTTTGCTTCATAGTGTGTTGCTTAACCCACTGTGCCACCAGGGAGGGCCCTCAATCTCTACAACTTAATTCAAGCCATTAGCATCATTAAGTGCAATAGAATCCTATCTGGTATCTCTGTTTACTCTCCTCTTCTCTCCATTTCTACTGAACCCATTTTTGACATGGAAGTCATAGTGAACTTTTAGAAACATAAGAAAGAAATGTCATAATTTTCTGTAAAAGTTCAAATGTGTTCTCATTGTACTTCAACACAATCTCTTTATGATTTGGGTATTCTGTATCTTCTACTATATTTCATTCTATCACCCTCTGAGGACTTTTCAAACCCTTGCTCAAATGTTCAAACTAAAGCATTGTTTTGAACATTCCTAGAGTGTGCTAAGTTCATACTGGCACAGAATGTGTGCATTTTCCACTCTGGTGGGCTTGCTTTCCTAGCTCCTCACCTGGGTGGTGTTCTTTTATCTTTCAGATCTAGCTTAAGTGTGTCTTCTCTTAACTGCCTCCGGTATACACAATCTCTAAAGTATTCCACATTCATTACCTTCTATGCTAGCACTCTGCTCCTGTACTTCATATTACTAATCACATTTTATAACCATTTACTTTTTTGTGTGGTATTTATTTTATTTTATTCATGTCAATGTACATTCTATGAGGTCAGGGCATTTATATCTCTTATTATTCATTGTACCACATTGCCTGTATAAAAATCTGGTTTTCAAAAGACAATCATTCAATTCTTGCTGAATAGTCTACTACAAAGGAATATGTCTAAATTAAGGACAGGAGCCCAAAATTGAAAGACTAGTGAAAGACATATAGGCAAAAACAAACAGAGTTGAAATAACTTAATAACAGAAAGAAAAACACAGAAACATTAATAGAAAAAAATGTATATAGCTTACAACATTGATTGGTTAAAGGATAAAATATTTGATCATACTCAACAATGAAGAAAAAAAGCCTTTGATTAAAATTGAACACACAGGGACAAACTGTAAGCTGACCCTTTGAAAGCAGACCATCTGAAACACTCAGGAAAGGAGGGAGCAGCAGAAAGAGAGGGGGAACATAGGGAACAGCAGTGGGGGGAGAGCTTGGTGGAGCACACTAGTAGACAGTGTGCACTTTGGTGGTAGGAAATGGCGATTGCGTCAGAGGAGAGAAATCCTATATTGTGAAGAAATGAACAAGTCTGTTTAAAAGTGTTTTTTTTTGGGGGGGGCCTCCCTGGTGGTGCAGTGGGTTAAGCAATACACTATGAAGCAAACCTCAGCCACTGCAGCACAAGTTCGATTCCTGCTGCCAGCTAGGGAGGGGACCCACTTGGCGCAGCAGACCTCTCCTGCTTTGCCCGCTGCTCCCCTCTGCAGTGTACTTCTGTTGATCTGCCTGTTCTGCTCCCCTCTCTGTCTGTGGTGAATCTGCTCACCCCCCACACCTCTGGCCTGTACCCCAGTGCTTGTATGCATAAATAAATAAATCTTAAAAGCCTCATAAAAAAAGTTTTTTTCTTAAATTGAATGCATATTTATGATGAAGACTGCAAATTAAGAAAAGAAGATAAATTCTTTAATCTGATAAAGGATATTGTAATATATTTTTGGGAAAATTTTTAGTAATAAAATGCTAGAAGATGTCTTTTTATTATTAACTTTTCAGTCATTTATATAATGCTGTAATTTGGGGAATTCAACTTCGCACCTCCTTAGATAAACATGCTTCATTCATTGTCCACCAAAACTCCTCTTTTTTAAAAAAAAAATTATATATTTATGCATACAAGAGCTAGGGTGTAGGCCAGAGGTGTGGGAGCGTGAGAGGGTTCACCAGAGACAAGATGGGGAGAAGAACAGGCAGATTGAATGAAATACAGTGCTGCTGAGGGGAGCAGCAGGTGAGACAGGAGAGGTCTGCACCATGTGGGTCAGCTCCTTAGCTGGGGATCAAACTCATGCTGTAATGGCTTCTGATAGCTTCACAGTGCTGTGACTTAACCCCTTGTGCTACCAGGGAGATGGCAAAACTCCTCTTTTTTAAATTCATGTACAAAACAAATTTGTTTGCCATCATCCTTTACAGGGTGATAATAATGTTTTAATTGTAAGTATTAAAGTTTGGAAAGGAAAAAGCACTAGTCATTAAAATGTTTACATATTAAATCAGAAATGCTACATTTGAGCAGTTAGAATTCACAAGAGTTGAGTAAGTTACCTGTTTGTAAGATTAATTTATAAAACTCAAATACAAAAACAAAGTGTACAGTTCCTTAGAAATTATTTGATGTGGTTTGACCTAGTAAAATGCCACCCTTTTCCTTTTTTTATACAACTGACTGAAAATCAGAAGGCTATTAAAGTCCTCAAGCTATTCTCATCTAAGTCAGAGGAATAGGTTTTAGATTATAGGGTCATTAATTTGTGTTAAGGAAAGAACTAATGTAAAGGAGAATAATTATATTTCCTAAAGATAGATGTGTTCTGCAGAAAGAAAATGGGAACCTAATGTCATTACATTTAATTTCCCTCCCTTTCCTTCTAACTCAGATAACGAAGATTTGAAATATTAATGCGATTATAAAACTTGCATTGTAAAACTAGAACTTACAAAGACAAGAAGGCTAGTGAAAGAAACATGTAGACAAAATTTTGTTTTGAAATTTCCTGATAAAAATATTTCTTTCAACCTTTCAACTTGAAACAAAAGCATTTTTGGATGACTTTGAGAATATAATAATTCATAGTTTTGAGATCTAACAGTAAAGGCACAACCCATGGAAGAAATAATTGGTAAGCTAGACTTCATTAAAATTAAGAACTTTTGGGGCCTCTCTGGTGGCGCAAGGGATTGAGGTACAGCACTATGAAGCTATCTGTAGCCAATGAAGTACGAGTTTGATCCCCAGCCAGGTAGGTGACCCACATGGCACAACAGACCTCTCTTATCTCACCCGCTGCTTCCCTCAGCAGTATATTTCAGTCTGTCTACCTGTTTTGCTCCCCTCTCTGTCTCCAGTGGGTCCTCTTACTCCCGACAACTCTGGTCTGTGCCCCAGTTCTTATATGCATAAATAAATACATGTTTAAAAAATTAAGAATGTTGATCAATGAAAGACAAAGTCAAGAAAAGGAGACAAGCAACAGATTGGGGGGAATTATTTGCAGAAGACACAAGTGATAAAACTGCTCTCCAAAATATACAAAGAACTCAAATTTCAATAATAAGAAAACAATAACCTCATTTTAAAAAGGTAAAAGTCTTGACAGAAACTACATCAGAGAAGATATACAGAAAGCCAATAAATACATGGACAGTTACACATCAGTTTATACAAAGAGACCCACAGGAAAAATAGCAGGGGCCAACATAGGCAAAACTTGGAGTAATAGGTTTACAAGACAAAAAAATGCCAGAGATTGCTGGCAATGACAAGGAGGTAGGATCATCCCCCAGAGTTTTTAGAAAAATCATGGCCCAGCTGACACTGTGAGTTTAGACTTCTAGTCTCTAGAATTCTGAAAAAATACCAATAGATTTCTGTTGTTCTCAGTCACCCAGTTTATGACAATCTTAGAGAGCCAATATAATACCAATCATATATGGTGTTATGGGTTGCACTGTTCTCCCCTTCCCTCCCCAAATTTATATGTTAAAGCTTATCTCTCAAAATGTGACTGTATTTGGAGATAGAGCCTTTAAGGAGATGATCAAACTAAAACAAGGTTGTTAGGGAGGGCATTAATCCAATCTATGTACTTGAAAGAAGAGAGAATTTGAATACAAAATGAGACACACAGGGCATGTATGCACACAGATGAGAAGAAAGAAAGAAGCCACCTGCACACCAAGGAAAGAAACCAGTCTTGCCTACATCTTGATGTTAACCTTGATCTTTAACTTGCAGCCTCCAGAAGTTGGACAAATGAATTTTCATTCTGTAAGCCATCCAGCCCATGTGTATTGTTATAACCTCCCTAGCAAATTAGTGCATACAGTAAAACAAGTAAGAAGGATGGAGTCTTGGGATCAGGTTGTGGTTACAGGTATGGATAGAAGGGCACAGGTTTAAGATTTAGTAAAAAACAGAATAGACACAATGTGTTAAATCATTCAATATACTGGGAAGGATAGTGAGGGGAAATGGTTATCAAGGTGGACCGACAAGTTCTTATTTGGATCACAGAGTAACTGGTGGTACTAGTCACTGAGAAGGAGGAAGAGCTATGTGGAGAAAAGGTGATGATGCAAATTTCAGTTCTAGGTATGCTGGATTTGACAGGTCTGCTAGGTAGAGATAGTCCTTTGGTTGTTAGAGATGCATGTGTGAAGGTCAGAAGAAAGATCAGATCCTAATGAGGTTAAAGTCATTAATATACACAGAGAGTCCTTGGAGTCAGAGGAGAAAGAGGGGTCTCTTGGGAAAGGCTGGAGAAAGAAGGAAAGAGTTGAGGATCTGAGAAACATTGACATTTATGGAACAGACTAAGAGGCCATGAAAGGGTCAGTAGAGGGAGGGGTGATGATGCTTGGAACATGGCAAGAAAAAGAATCCACCAGATTTGGTGATCTAGAGACCAGACATGCTGTGCTACAATGCTTTCATTTGGGTGATAGTGACAAAAGTTAGATTTCAAGGGTAAGTTGTAGGGTCCACAAGATAAATGGGGCAGTAAATACAGGTGGCCCAAAGAAACAACTTGATGTTGCCATTTCTAAGAAAGTTTTAATATCGAGGGGCTGATTTGTATTTTAAGGTTAGATATTTAGGTTCAAATGATGTTAGAAAGGAGACAGTGGAGAGAGGAAGAGAAGGAAGATAATTAATAATGAAACATCCCTGAGAAAGTGGGCAAGTTAAGAAATTAAGGACATAGCTGAAGGAATTAGCCTTACTTAGAAAGTGATAATTGGTCCATTGGGAGAGCAAAAAATGGAAATGAAAATGGGGTGAGGGAGAGAGTGTTGTCAAGAAAATATGAATAAATTGGTGGATGAGATTGTTGGAAACAGAGAGTGTCTATTTTTGTTGTGAAATAGGAGGGCATGCCTTATATCACAGCAGATGGATAAGAATGGGGAAGTAGGGAAGCAGGAAATTGGAGGGGACCTGATCAGGTTCAAATTGCTACTGTGATGGAAGGAATGGAGTGTTGCCTGGAGTAGGTAGAAAGCTACTGGGGCTTGATCGTTTGCAGCCCCAAAATTCTTTCATGTGTTACTTTTTCTCTTGCAGTGTTCGATAGTTCAGTAGATGCTGACAATGCAGTCTGTACTGGAGTTCTAATCAACTCAAATCAATACTTAAAGTATTAATTAACTTAGTGGCAAGAGGAGAGTTAGGGCTTGGAACAAAAAGAATCAGGTGTGGTACCAAATCTACTTTATATTCCTGAAATAGTTACTATATAATTGGAGAATTAAGTCAAACACACATAAAATTTTAGAAATAGAAAATACAATTATGCAAGGAAAGAACACATACCCAAAGTGAGTGGCCAACAGTGAAGACTCAAAGGTGAAACGTTGAGAGCCCTCTGTATGAGGAATTTTCTGCCAGGAGTTCTGCATATGCAATTAGCCCAAGTCTATATATTTAGTATTAATATACCCATTTTTTTGATGAGATGGGTTCAGAGAGGAACATAATTTAGGAGGATAAGGAAATTATTCATGGACTATAAAATGTTTACAACTTTGGAAGGTGAGTGAGGTTTTGCCAGATAAAGATGAAGGGTGGAAATACCAATTCCAGGGCCCATTTTGGATGGCAAATTGTTCTGTTTGGTTGGATTATAGAAAAGAGAAATGAGAATATTTTACGCTTGGGCTTTTGATCCTAACCTCAACAATTTGGTCTTTTATTTTGCCAACTTTGAGAAAGGATGGAAAGCTTTTGAACTAAGATTGATGGGTTTGAGTCTTCAGTAACTGTTGGTAACACAGACTGAAAACAGGTGAGACTGAACATGATCTAAATACCTAAAAGAGGATAGCAGTAGAGAAGAGACTGGGGTGCTATTTATGGTTCTCCTTCTATACGTAAAGTTCTGTACTTTTGCCATGCCACTTAACCTGTTTCAATCTCAAGTTGTCATAAAAATTCAGAGAGTGGAAGAATAACCACTCAGAGTATTTTGAGGAACATGATTTTATAATTCTGAGGTCTTGAAGATGGGAGGTGGCATTGAGAAAATGAAGTAGGGGGTCAAAAGTAGAGATTTTATTTATAATTTCTTGACGTTTCAAACACAGCATGAATACAAATAAGTTAGTTTCCATTTTACCTCCATATACAACTTCTACCCCAGTTAGGTAAGTTGATTATCTGTCAACTCTTGCGTCACAAACAAACATGCACATATACAAATAGCCTCTCTTATTCAGAAGATGAGCTGGAACAATTGTTATTCATCCCTCTTTTTATTCACACTCAGAATCATTTTCCTTTGGGAAGTTTTTTCACACTCAAGATATTCAAAGATTAACTTGTGGTTTCAGCATCTTTGCCCCCTTTCTAATAAATTATCTCTTTTCAATATTTCTTTCCTTGGAACTGACTACCACCACCTGGTGCCCAAATCATGGCAATCGTCTACCTCTTCTTCAAACTTTTATAGCAAATCATCCAGTTCGTTCCATAGATTCCACCTCCTTACTATTTTTTAACTCAATCTTTCCTCCCTTCCCTTAGAAGAGGTTCTCAATGAATGGTCCTCCTATTCCAGTCTTTCTATTGTCACCTAGATAATTTCCCTTATTTCATTTACAATCTATTCTCTATACCATTTCAAAGAAAAAATATTCATGATCATTTTAATTTTCAGCTTAAACTAGTTCAGATATTGAGTTAGAAATGTATGCTTGTTCTACTCTATGTGTGCTAGTATTTATGTCTGCTCCCTTTTTTCCAAAATTATTTTAATAAGCCAACAGAAGAACATGTATTCAACTGAAAGGCACATATAAAAATTTTCACAGAAGTGAAATTTTAATACACAAAATTAGAAGCATCCAAAATGTAAATTAACCACAGAATGGCTAAGCTACTATGATATAAGCATACAGTGGTATAAGAAGCACTGTATATATAGCTCTAAGAAGCTATATATACTATATAGTTAGAAAAAGAAAAAAACACAGCTATAAGAAGAAACAATATAGATGAATACCATAAACATGTAATATTGAGGAAGAAACAGACACAAAAGAATACATGTGACATGATTCCAATTTAACAAAATTTAAAATTTAGCAGAGAAAAAAATGGGGAAAAGGGTCTGAAAGAAGCATATTTATAGTTTCTGGGTGCTAATAATGTCACTCTTCATATAAGTAAATACATATATATATATTCACTTTGTAAAAATTCATGAAACAGTACTCTTCATTATGCAAATCAAATAATTTAATTTATTAAATGTTTACATTGTTATAATATATAATAGGACCAAAATTGAAGGCTGAATAATTAAATCAGACTGAAAAGAGAATGAGAGCAGAAGTATAGAGAAATGTTGCCTACAGTGAATAAATTCTGAGCTCCACATCAATGACTGAAGCTGCCTTAGCAGTTAACTCTGGACTTCCTATCACTTTGTTTCCTATTATTCTAAACTGATGTCATGAACAGCATGCTCAATAATAATATGTATGTGATGAAGGATTTGTCTATTTCAATGTCTACAGTGAAGGCTGTTAGCATCATAACTAGTGTTTATATGATAAGAACAATTCAACAATGCAGCCCAGATATGCAGCTTTCTTGTACTCTGTTTTGACCCTTCTTTTAGAATATTTAGAGAAATTAAACTACTGTGCAGATAATCTGCCATGGATGTTAACTCTTTCTATTGAGCTTTAAGTAAGAAATGAATGGCAATTAATTTGAGGTAGTATTCTCCCGTAAGGGCACAGAGTGCAGACTACCCTAGGTTTCTGATTGAGAGCAATCCCAGATTTTTCCAATTACCCTAGAGCTGGATAATTTTACATATACAAGAAGTAAACTTGAGAAGCCTGCCTGTTAACTATTTGGCCAACAGGATTCTAAATATAGATGCTCAAAGAAATGTCTTTCTTACTCAGGAGATCAAACACTTGCTGCTTCCTTATTTTCCCAATTTTCCTTTGGAAACAGTTTGGCAGTAAAATGACACAAATAAATGGGTATCTGAGGCTCAATATTCTACACTATTAAGTCTGACTGGAAAATTTTTGAAACAGGTGTTTGTAATCACTCACTCTCACCATGAAAAAATTCACAACTTCCTGGTGATCCCTCTGAGGTAAATTAATTGGCAAAATATACTTCCTTGGTAGCTGAGAGATTTGACCTGGTGCATCAAATTGTTAAAGGTAGGCCAATTAGATATTAGTAGACTTATACCATTTAAAATTATTTTAATTGTAGAATTGAAGCATTTTTGCTGGAAGTAATTAGAGTGTGTGACCCTATTGCTTTCTAAGGGAAACCTTAATATGCCACTTCATAATCATGTTATTGTCATAGTGAAAAATATTTATCTTTCTATTCTCAATGGCAGAATGGTACGCATATATTTAATCCAGAAATATCAACCCATTAATGTGAAAATAAAGAGAAGAATATTTTCCTACTGCTTCAAATTGTTACCCAAGAATCACAACTCTCTTTGGTTTTAGGGGCATCTGTATTTTAGGGTTAATAGTGAGTTTATACAGCTAATTCTATGTGCAATAGGTTTCCATGAACTTTTGTCTATATTAACATATAAAATAGCAATGCCTAATAGAAGACAATTTTCATATTTTTACACTTTACACATATATTTATTGTAAAATATAAATAAAGTATAAGCAAAATAGCTGGCTTAACCATATCTTAAGAAATGCACTGAATTAAACATTTACTTCAGGTGATAACCCATATCCTCTAAGTTATCCAGGGTCAAAAACTTTAAAACTTTAACTCTGTTTCTTATCCTGTACATGTAGCTTGTACAACTATTCTTTTTTCTGAACATGTGTTTGTTTAGGATAGCCTAGCAAGATAATTAAGAGTATAATTTCTGAGGGCATATGATCTCAGTTTTAGTCTTGGGTGTGCCAATTCCTTAAACTGGTCTTAAGCAACTTACTTAACTCACTATATATCAGTTTCATATTTCATTTTGTAAAAATAAAAATAATCATGAAACTTATTTCATGAATTTATTACAAGGATTTCAAAAGAATGCATATAAAGGGTTTAGTACAGAGACTGGCAGAGAATATATGTGTAATATGTGAGTTAAATTAAACAAATAAATGATTTTAAAAAGTCAGTAGATTCCATTTTTTCCTCTATGCTTGACATCTGTGGTCTTTCCTAATATTTATTAAAATAACAACAAGAAGAAAATTATGTAAGTTATAAAAATAGTATGATCTGTATACTAATCTAGAAAGTTGCTAACTAAAACTCACATGTGAAGAACTCAAAATTTCTCTTTTCATTGACATTTTATAAAGATATATATAGTTAATATTCTCTTCCTTTCCTTCAAATGTATGTTGACTCTAATGACTAATATGTGCCATCTTAAACAACTATATAAAGATATACTTAACAATACCCAAGTTAAAGAGAGACAAAACACAAAGAGAAATGTCAGGACTTTAGAATTTGAAACATTGCTTTCAAATAGCAATGATGATACAATCTATTCAATAAACATATATTGGCTACTATATTTTCATTAACACTAAATATTTTCTCAATCTTTTATATTCCTTACATTATTTTCATTGAACTTTCATAATGTTCCTGAAAAATGAGCACTATAGTCCTCTACCAGTTGGAAAAATCATGACTACCTATGGGACCAGAATTTTCTTTATTGCAATGTCCTGATCATTCTTCTATCCTTCAGTTAATAATGCATAATGTTGTTGTGGTTTCTATTTTTTTATTATACTAGATTAGAAATTCAATAATTTGTAGATGATTATGAAAGTGATCTTCCTTTAAAATCTTTTATAATTGAACATGTAATCCCATATATTATCACATTTAGTGTTTACCATAATTTAATAAAGAGAATTTTCCTTTTCCCTTTAAGTAACCTGATGCTAGAGAGATCAATGAACTTGCTAAAGGACTCACACATCCCTTAAGTGCAAACATAAACCTAAATTGGGCTTTTTCATTGATAAGCAATTAAATATAAATTTTAAAACAACTATGAAATACAGTTTTCTCCTGCCAAATTATGCCATTTTTGGGAAATAATGCAATATTTGGAAATCAGTACTTATACATAGTGGTAGAAATATAATGCAGTTCTCTCCATGGAGTTTTTATATTTTTCTGCCTCCTTGAAGTCAAATTTGACCATGTGGATTGGCCATTGAATTTTATTGAGTTAAACAGAAAATTGAAAAACCATCATATGCCTCATGATTCTGTTCTCATTGCCTCAAAAAACAGTAGTATTTAAGATAACAACTGCACTGATGACTTGATCCCAGGTGAAGATGACATAACAGAACCCAAGCAACTACTAATTGTCCCATACTAGAAGAGACTAGATACATATGACAAATAAATGAAATGGAGTTCAGTTGATCAGATTTTGGAATAGAAGAAGGATATTAATGGAATAATTGATGAAATCCTAGTAGATTCTAGGCTTAGTTAACTGCAATGCATCAGTGCAAACATCTTAATTTTGGTAAATGTACCAGGGAGTACAGTGTGAGATTTTAACAATAGGGGGGACTGGATAAGAGGTATGAGAACTAGAAGAATGGCTTTCCAAAAATATTCACAGCCCAAACTCTGGATATTAGAATATGTTAAAATATATGGTAGAATTAAAGTTGGTAAACAGTTGGTCCTATGATGAATAGATCATCCTGGATTACCTAGATGGGTACAATGTAGTAATAGTATCTTTAAATAAAAAGGAAGCAGAAGAATCAATGTCAGAGTGATGCAGTAGAGAAAGACTTGACTGGCCATTGCTGGCTTTGAAGATGGAAAGGACTCATACATCCACGATATGTGGGAATCCTCTGAAGGCTGGGAAAAGAAAATATTCTTCTCTAGAGCCTACAGGAAGAGCACAGCCTGGTCAGCATTTTAATTTTACCTAGAGAATTCCATTTTGGATCAAATAGTTGCATTGCTTTCTGTCATCAAGCACATGCAAATTATAAAATTCATGGAAAAACATAAAAAACACATACAGGAACTCTCTGAATGGTATTTTCAAGAGTCCTGTAATTCTAAAATCATTTCAAAATATTTTTTAAGTTTATTTTTTCAAAGAAGCACTATGTCTTTAAGAAAAGTTGGGGTGCCTTTATGGAGGACTTCAAAGGACTCTTCAACTTGACAGAATACTGAGCTTTCAAATATGTTTGGACTTCCAGCTCTCAGTCCTCATTTTAATCTCACCTCCTGTTCTGTTTCCTCCAGTTCTGACACCTCAACTGGAAGCAAAGGTCAGGTAGTCAAGATTTGACATCACTCCCACCTCTCATGGATCTCTGATCGCCACTTCTTTCCTACTTTTGATTTTACCACTTCTGCTTAGGTGCTGACAACTCAAATAGTTGCCACCACCTCCCACAAGGTTGGGCAAAACAACACTTTTTAATGTAATACATTTTGCTGATGGTAGAAATTTATTAAAAAAGCTGAGCTGTATTACCATAGCAACCAGATAGCAATGAAAAACTGCAGTCAACTCATTGTTGGGGCTACAAAGTATAAGAAATCCATGGGATCAAACTATTTGAATGGCTATGGTTCCTCAGCAGACCCCAGAAAATCCTCTGATGGTGACCCACTTTTTAATCAATAGTAGGAGATATTTTCCAAGTGGAAGACAGCATTACCCTTGGAGATACAAAAAGCATGCGTTAGGAGTAAAAGAAAAATCACTTTACAGAAAGAAGACATCTGTTATCAAATGCTTTTCTCTTTTTTAATTATCACTTATTAGTTTTACATTGTGGTCTTATCTTTTCAAACACTGTAAATGAAATATAGGATCAACCCTTTAAAAGTTGTCTACAGATTCCAGGAAGTCTTCTCTGCCTGAATTGCTGTTCTTAATTCAATGCTTACATAGAAATGCCATTACCAGTATTTTGACAGTATGTTTAAGTCTCAGATATACCATGTATGTACTGTGCCAAGCAAGTAGTTCTTTTTTTTTTCTTAAGATTTATTTCTTTTTGCATACAAGGTCTGAGCTATAAGCCAGAGGTGCATGGATGTGTGTGTGTGTGAGAGAGAGGATTCACCAGAGACAGAGTGGGAAGCAAAAAAGATGGATTAAGTGAAATACACTGCTAAGGAGAGTAGTGAGTAAGACAGGAGAGGTTTGCTGTGACATGTGGGTTAGTTAACTCATTGTGGGGGATTGAACTTGTGTTGTAATGACTATGGATAGCTTTATAGAGCTGGGACTTAACCCCTTGCACCACCAGGAAGGTCTTGGGTTAATAGTTCTTGAAGAGTACTCCTGGGTTGCAACCTCTAACTCTATGTCTAGATGTTTTGTGAATTATCAATACTATGTGAACATTACTTAGTTATTGTTAATTCTTGACTTCTTTTCCCTGGATCAGAACATCAATTACATCATTACTAATTGACCCAAGATGAAAAAAATATTTGTATTCCTTCTAACAGAGGAGATACTAGCTGATACCTGAAAATAGGGCATATGCATATGGTTGGTTGGGTTAGCTATTAAATGAAATAGGAATACACAAAAGAAAAAAACAACATAGCTCAGATGACAAACTGGACCCTTGAAAGGAAAATCAGAAAATCTTCAAATATTGAGTATTTTTCAAAGGTAAGTTCTGCTCATGCACCAAAGGAGAATTTGGCTATTGTCCACTATAGTTCACACATCATCATAAATGATCACCATGCACTAATTGTCTGATCCCACTATTAATTTTTATGTGCCTTGACACAGAAGATATGCTGATCTTGATTTTTGTATAATGCAATGCCTAGCATAGTGTCTGTCCCACATCTGAGGCAAACATTTTATTTGCGTTTTTGATTACAACTTCAATGATTCTGTAGTGAAAAATCTCCCTGTAAAAAGAATGCAACATATATATGTATTTGTGTACACAATTGTGTATGCGCACATATCTGCAACATATATGTTACACATCTGATTAATGATTGAATGAATGAATACTATTAGTATTTATTAGTAGCACTATTAATATTCATACAAGTAATTTGTAAAATTATACAGTTGGCATTCATACACTTAATTGACCATTAATCACATATTTTTATTTTCTACTATAGAAATTAGATTACACATGGAACTAGATATGGTATAATTACATGTAAGTATGTATACAATGAGGAAAATACTCCAAAAGCAATTAATAAAGGGACTTTAATAGCAAGTTATTGGTTTCAGATAATTTGTCTTGTTTTCCATGATAGTGTGGGATGTAGTTTGTCAATTAAAATATCAAGTCTATTGTGGAAGAACAAAAGAATTTTTATCTGACATGGTCTAGAATTTGAATCTACTGAGACACTGCAATAGCTTGGAAGAAGAAATAATTCAACATTCTTTAATTTCATCTTCTCCGGCTCAACATGAAATGGAGAAAACACCAAGAACATGGGCCTTATCTGATTATCAATGGAGAAAAAGTTATATGGGATAAAATTTCCACAAAAAGTAGATAATGTGTTGTCCTAAAAGATTGTGTATTATGATAAGTTGAACTTTGTTATCTATTCTAGATAATCAGCAGCATTCTTCACAATGGCTTTATTTGTATTTTCATAAAAATAAAAAACAAGGTATGAGACTACAACTTATTTTTCACCTTAAAATAATTCTTAAAGTATGGGGAATGAAGAGAAAAAAATACTGGATTTTCACAGCTCCACTCACATCTGTCTAAATCTTAAAATAATAAGTCCTTTGGCAATCACTAAATCTTGTTATTGGTTTGAAGCAATAAATCTTCCATGACTTTGAAGGGGGAAAAAAAGAGAAACATCATTGTAGTAATGAGATTACGCTGAAAATAAAGCGGTGGATTAGTAAAATCTAATTTGGAAGTGATAAAGTACATGTGATGTCCAAGTAATTATTTCTGCACAGTACCCATCCGTAGGGAGCTGAGTTATTGGACACTGCACTATCTTAATGATGCCACTGCCTGACATTTGGGTGAATGTGCTGACCGTCTGCTGTGTCGCCTCTGCTATTGTCAATACTCACCATTGGGTTCAGCAGTTGCATTCATAAAGCTGCCACAGGCACAGTCAGAGCCAAATGTGTGTGTGTGTGTGTGTGTGTGCGTATGTGTGCTTCTAAGGTCAATTTTTTTCCATTTTAAAATCTGGTTTGAAACAATCAAAAATCCAAATAAGTTTCTCAGATTTAAATACTTAGAAAAATCAGAGTATGTGAATTCTCATTGTAATTCCTCGTCTTTCAAAAGCATAGACTTAGACACACACTTGGCAAAAGCAGGTTGTTAGGTAATATTAGTGCATGTGGTCAGTAGAAATAGCTCTGAAAAAATGTCCTATTTTTTTATACCTTGATAATGGAAGTCTCTGTTATAAGACATTGAAAAGATTTTGAAAAAATGGAAGTCTATTATAAAACATTGGAAAAAAATTCCTATTTTTTTATACCTTGATAATGGAAATCTCTATTATAAGACATTGAAAAGTACATTTTGTTTTTCAGAATTCTGTCATTTTAATGCATAACTAATCTGACTCTATGTTCAATGTGTAAAAATTGCTTAGGGAAACTAAAGGACTGACCAATATCAAAAGGAACATAAAATACAAACAGAAACAGAAAATATAAAAATCCTGTTTATTTTCAATCCACCAATAGTTGAACCAAGCTTCCATGTAGGAGACATCCCAAAAGAATAACATCACGTATGATAAAAGAAGGCTTCTCAGAGGAGAATTTGGATGAAGGGTTGATGGTAGGCACAGGCTAAGCAGAAGAGGAAAGAAGGCAAGTTTCCCTTAAGGAAAATGACTTCAATGAATAATAACACTTTGTCATGTTGAGTTATGCAGTTTTTTATTTTACTGAGCTACTTGAAATAAAAATAACATATCATCAATATACTGGGATGTTTTGTGAGATTTCAGTCTTATCAACTCCCTTATCACTAGTGTATCTCTCTCTCTCTCTCTCTGTCTGTCTGTCTCTCTCTCTCTCATCTTTACCCTGGTTTTGTATGTTCATCCTTCTCTTTTTCAAGAGACTGGTTTATTCCCACCTGTACTAGGTATAAAACATATTCAATATATCCTGAGCATTTTTCTTATATGTTAGATCAAAAGTCCTGGAGAAAAGTTAGTCATTTTCTGTTAGATTCTCTCTCCTGGGTCAATTTGTAATGACCAAGGGGCAGGAAAAAATTAAAATATTAACTACTTCCATTGCAAATGTAACTTTGGGTGGAAAAGTACTTGCTAGAAACACATTATTAATCAGAAAACTTATGTATGTCTACTACTATGCACATTAGTTCTTTAATTGTTTTATTCCCAACAATTTGAAGACCACAGGAACCATATAAAAACCACTGCTTCCCCAAGAAAGGACTGATCTAGTTCTTACCTCACATTCTCTGCAAACAACTTTACTCTCCATACATATAGGTCTCCACAGACAATGCAAAACTTAGCTTTATGCTCTGATTACCTCTCTGTGATCATCTTCCTTGAGATGCTAACAGATTTGGAAACTTCCACTTGACATACCATTTGACTGAAAAATAGCCTCTCTGGTTGCACTAACTCATGCTTGACCTCAGATCCTAGATTTGGCATCTTGGTGACTTCTATCTTTAATGATATTCTACTGATCCATCAAGTCCAGATTGAATGGAACCATTTAATCAAAGGCTATTCAAGGTCGACAAGCAGTAAGATGGCAAAATATCTGGAGAATAAGACAAGAATGAAGTGATAGAAAAGTTGAAAGATCGATAACCAGGGAATTAAACAGCAGAGTGAGCAGTATAGAACAGTCAGATTAGAATCTGAGGAAATCAAATATCCAGAATGCTGCATGTGCAGTAGGTAATTATTTCTACACTAAGCTGAATTTCCACTGCAGGAAGAAAGACATTCAAAAGGCACTGATAATCTGCATGGATAAAACCCACTTCCCTTTCTGAGTAGTCAAAAATGAGATTATAAAATAAATGTTCTGGATGGAGCAATGTGAGAAAACAAGAAAATAATTTGTATCTTCTAGGAGCAGAGAATAAGTGCTATGTCCTAGAAAAATTACAGAAGAGAAATGTTGTTGGTGGAGTTAAATGATGATTGGTATGGAAAAATCGTCAATGAATCTATTAGAAATCCCCATTGTAGGGGTAAAACTCTAGCATCTGCTGATCCTGACACTGCTCTACTTACATTATATTTTCCAAGTCATGTCCTCATTGAGTGAGTTCCATAAAAAGCATTATCATTTCTATTTTATATAGGAATAAAATCAAGGACAGATGAGGTTAAGAAGCTTCCCTAGTGGTGCTAGGGATTGAGTCTCAGCACTATCTGGCTATCTGCAGCCACTGCAGCACTAGTTTGACCCCCTGCCATGGACTTGACCCACATGGTGCAGCAGATCTCTTCTGTCTCACGTACCATTCCCCACAGCAGTGTATTTCACTTAGTCTGGCTGTTCTTCTTCCTTCTCTGTCTCTGGTGAATTCTCTCACCCCCCGCACATCTGGCCTGTACCCCAGTTCTTGTATGCATAAGTAAATAAATCTTTAAAAATAAAAAGTCTAATTAGAATTAGACCAAAAGTCACACTTGGGGGAATTAGGATTTTATCCTATTTATATCTGATCACTACATTTATAATCATTCAACAATATAAGGTTGAAAGCTAATTAAATTCTTATTGTGGTTAAGAAATATTTTAGAATTTGTAATCATATTATTCTATAGCAATTATGTATATGTGTATGTATATATATTTGGGTGTGTTTAAGCCTCAATTTAGGAGAAATCCTTGAAACTCTCTAGCTTAAACAATAGAAATACAACTTCTTTGCTATCTTTGTTGTCTTTCCAAACAAGTACTCTCAGGGAGAAGATCTTGACAAAAAACAGTTTGGCTTTGTCTTTTCATGAAGCAAGAGGAAAAGCAGACAATTTTTTATAGATATACGATTTCATTTGAAATACTAGAAAAGGCAACATGAGGGACACAAAGCAGATCAGAGGTAGCCAGTGGAAAGAGTAGGGACAGGGGATTGAATGGAAATGGCAGTAAGGGAAATTTTTAGGAGATAGGAATGTGAAGATTATGGTGGTAGCAATTACATGACTTTATACATCTGACAAAATTCACTGAATTATACACTTAAATTGGCTAATTTTATTATATATAGAATAACTTAAAGTTTAAACAATACAGATATATCAAACATAAAGAATAATATGCTTTTCTTATATGTTCAATTTTCAAATACTCTAGGAGATATTTGTCTTAATATCAGAACAAAAATACCATTTAATAATAATTAGCATGTTGTAAATAAATGATTATACCACATAATCACAATTATTTAAAAATAAATATACATAAGCTCTTTGATAAAAGAGTAGAAGAGAATCTTTTAGTGTGTGGGTATTAAATTCCAAAGTTTTTTATAAATTTAAAATGTTCAAGATGGAATTTTGTTGTTATTGTTGCTAAGTTCTATAAAAATGGAAAACCACTTATACTCCCACCTGTCAAGACAAAAGGGATGAAGTAATATTTTGGGGGGGGGTTCTCTTTCTAAAAAGGCACAAACAATAGGTGAAAACTACATCATCATGTAGCCATCCCCAACCTGATTCCCTCCACCTACCTAAAAGTCTCCTTGATTTTCACATTGGCTGGATTTGGAGCCCTAATAACCTGGGGGTCATTAACCTGTCTGCCAATTTGCAGTCAACTTTTCATGAAATCTCCATGTGAACAGGTAAAAAATATTCCATATCTGAGGCTGAAATAAGAATACACACACACACACACATATACTTCTTACTTTGAGGTCAAATCTTAATAAGCTATACATATCCTGTGGTTATGTTGAAGCCCTTTCATACATTATCTCATTTATTTAGCTTCATATCCAATGATTAATCCAAACTGGATTAAGGACTTCTCTATAAGACCTGAAACAAACAAAACAAAACATACATAGAAGAAAACATAGGTAGTAACACTCCTGGACATCAACCTCAGAGACTTATTTGGTGAGTCAACTCCAATAGCAAGGGAAACAAAAGCAAAAATGGACAAATGGGACTATATTAAACTAAAAAGTTTTTGCAGAGCAAAAGAAAACACTACCAAAACAAAAGGATGACCTCTTGACTAGGAGAAGATCTTTGCCCATTATATGTCTGACATATAATTTCCAAGATACACAAGAGCTAATATAACTCAACAACAGAAACAGCACAATTTTAAAATGTGCAAAAGAACTAACTAAACCCTTCTCCAAAGATATGCATATGGCAAACAAGCGGCTAAAAAAAAGTTCAGCATCATTTATTATATAGGAAATGCAAATGGAAGTCACAATAAGATGTCACCTCACCCTGTGGGAATGACCTATGTTAAAGACTGGAAATAACAAATGTTAGCAATGTTGTGGGGAAAAAGGAACTCTCATTCACTGTTGGCAGGGATGAAAATTTAAGTAACCTCTATGGAAACAGGTATATAGAATCTTTAAAAAATTAAAATGGGAATACCATATAATCCAGCAATACCATTTCTAGTTATTTCTAGCCAAGACACAGAAGAAGATAAATACCCATTGACAAATAATTGAATAAAGAAGTTGTGCAATCTATGTCCAATGGAATACTTCTAACTTATTATAAAAGATGAAATAATGCCCTTTGAAACAAAAATGATGAAGCTTGGGGTGATCATACTAAGTAAAATAAATCAGAAATTGAAAGACGATTATCAAGTATGTTCACTCATTTTCCAAATGTCAACAACCAAAGAAAATAAATGGTTAGACACAACAAAAATACTTCCTGGACTCTGAAAAATGTGGTTACCAGAAGGGTTGGAGGAGGGAGAAAAATATGAGAAAACAATGTGATAGGGTATTGGTGCTGGAGTCTTGAGGGAAGATGAATGAAATATGTGTACAAGTTGAGGTGTGAAATTGTACTTTAAAATAACATATTTAAGCCTAGAGAATCAATTAAATTTTTTTTAAAAAAATCTTTATTGCAAGACAGAAAGGAGAATTTGTGACCTTCATTTCACTGTCAAGGAATCTAAAACTCAACAAGTTAATTTATTGACAGTCACAAAGGCAGTATTGTGCTATGGTTATACCCTTAATCACCTGGATTTACATCCAAGAGCCATTTAGTAGCTGCATTACCTTGCCCAAGATAAGACACCTAAGTCTCAGTCTACTCACCTGCATAATGAAAATAATAATAGCAGCACTTTCTTTGCTTGTATAAGTTTGTTTTAAGAATGAAATAAATCTGTATACATAAGATGTACTGATAAGTTTATGAACGGTTCAAAAATGGTAGATTAATTTGAGGCAGAATCAAGAGCTGAATATAAAGCACCGCTCTACCCACTTTATTCTATTGATTCCTTCAAAATGTTTAAATATTTCAGGAAGGTCTTCAAACAATGGGATAATTCTGAAATCAGTCAATCAATAAATCATCATTGCCTTCTCTGCTTTCAGAGACAAGTATTAGGTTTCCTTTTTTTCAGAAATAAATCTCTATTTTTCCCTGCTACAGGTGCTTTTTGCTTCCAGTATTAGCCATGCATTCGACTTATGTAACTCTAAGAACACCTCTGAACAGTTCTTGATAGCTCATTCTCTTAGGTCATTTAAACCACACTATGCATCTGAGTCCATTTTATAAAGGAGGATCTCAAGAGGTTGAAAACACCTACCAGATGTCATGCTGCGAGTAGGCTGTTCCTCTTTCCATACACCACACACCACAATGCAGATTCTCATTTCACAAGCCTGGAAAAGCATAAAGTTTCAATCCATGATCCTTAAGCAAATATTCCAACTAATTTGACTGATGATCGT
This sequence comes from Galemys pyrenaicus, assembly GCA_019455555.1. NCBI lineage: Eukaryota > Metazoa > Chordata > Mammalia > Eulipotyphla > Talpidae > Galemys > Galemys pyrenaicus. The sequence goes on from JAGFMF010011630.1 coordinate 282,152, forward strand.
GTATTTTGAAAATGAGGAGAAAAAAAATAAACCATCTTACAACATCTTATGGTGTTAGACATTCCTGTAATACTTCCAAGTCAGTGATTACAGCATCTAGCAGTCAAGTATGGGGAATGTTAAATTAAATCAGATTCCTTGTAAATATTCTACTTTAATATATTGAGTTGTTTGGCCAAAACTAATTTTCTGTATAGGAACATGGTCCAAAATATCATAAACCTTCTTAGTCTTGGAATCTCTGTCAGCATTTGATTCCATAAATGACTCTCAGAGTCTCTACTTTATACAGGCAGTAGGAAGATAGTAAGATCTGGGTAGTTTCTAAGGACTGAAAAACTTCCTAAACAACACCTAATTTTTAGGAATTGCACTATATTCTAGGAATGCAAAGGTGACTAAGAAATCACTAAAGCTTCTGAAAATCACTTTGTATTATACAGTACCCATATGTCAACAAATAATTATATTGAGAATATAAGCAACGATATATAAAAGTCAGTACAATATGCTGTGGGCAAAGAGGTAAGTGAGCATTCCCCATTTTGTAGGAACACAAGTGTCAACTAAGGAGAACTTAGTTTTCAGAACTGGCTCTGGAAATCTTTGTGAGTTCCCCAGGAAGATATCAGAGGAGGTTATCAAATACTCTGAGACATACATCAGCATGACATATTTTAAGAAATGAAATTATTGTGGGTCTCAGGGTTGAAAAAATGTAGGGAGTGATCCTCACGAGGCAAACAGAAGCATGATCTATCTGGGGAACTTGCAGGGCCATTTAGCGTCTGGACTTTGCTATAAATTGTAGTTTGTAAACCAGATAATCAGACATTACATGACCCTACAAACCTGCACAAATAAGGCATAGAGGTGTTTTGAGTCCTGAACAGGGTGGTAATGGGAAAAGTAAGGAGGGCTTACAATTTTCCTTGGGCTCTCAACATCTCCATGCCTTAAGAGACTGACATAATTAGATTTATTTAGCACCCTTTAGTTTTTTAAGGAACAGAGTTTCAAAAGGAGTTTGGAGAGTATTGTTTTCATCTCTTTAAGCATCCTCAAATGTTCCTAGTTCATGCTAGAGAGTGAGTGGGGTCATATAGTAGGGATGCTCTCCCTCTCTCCAGCCTGAATGACACCGGAGAGAGGTGCTCCAAGCAAGCATGAGAGCCATTTACGGCCTGAGGATTATAAAAACTCCAGTCACCCCTGTTACAACCCTCCCTATATTTTCTCAAACTTTTTCTTTTATTTTTTATTTTTTTCCAATGTAGAAATATTTATCATATTTTATCATTTAATTTTATTTTCTATTGAGATAATATTGGTTCATAATGTTGTATGATTTAGAAATACAGGATTTCCTCACTAAAGTGTTGTTTCCATACCACATCCACCATAAAAATACCCATTGTCCTCCACCACAATTCACTGTGCTCCCTCGCCATTTTGTTCTCTCCTCTCCCCTCCCACGCTGGTACCTCAACCTCTTGTACAGCTCGACTTTTCATGGCATGAACAGTGTGTATGTCTCACTGCTGCTCTACTCAGCCTAATGTAGTTTCATGCCGGAGAGCAATAAATGAAGATCGAAATAAACAGGATATTTCTTAGCAATAGTGTTCTATTATTTGATATTTTTAAAAACTTGTTATTGCAGTCATTGTGGTATAAGTTTCAGACATCTATCATTCTACATCAACATCTATATCTATTACAGTACATTCATCATTAAAAATTTTAAGGACAGGCTTTTAAAATAATCCCTGGCTCAAAGGGTTAAGTCTCAGCACTATCAAGCTATAACCAGCTACTGAAACAAGAGTTTGATCCCTGATCAGGGAGCTGAGCCACATGGCGCAGCAGAATTCTCCTGCCTAAGCCACTGCTCCCCTCAGCAATGTATTTCAGTAGATCTTGATTTGCTCCCCACTCTGTCCTCTGGTGAATCCTCTCACCACCCCCCACACCTCTGACATGAATCCCAATTCTTGTATGCATAAACAAATAAATCTTTAAAAAATAATATTATTTATAGAGGAGTACCTTAGTAATATTCCACATATTTCTTTTCTCTGGATTGTAGATATTTTATTCCTAAATGAACAAAATGTCAGAAGGAGGAGTACCCATTGTGACACCTCTTAATAAAATTGCTTTTACTAAATTGTAATTGGTATTAAAGATATTAAGCCTTATTGAGGTGAGTTGAAGAATTGGTTATAATGTTGATTATAGGTCTGCTTATTAGGATGTTGAACTAAAATGTCACTGAATATTCTCTGATACAGAACCCTTAGTGTGGAGCTTTAGGTGAAATTTTTTCTAAGGGCTCATAATTGGATAATATATAGCGAGAAACTAAGTTTATATTCTGTGTTTATAATGAATTTTAAAACTTGCTTTAAGTTTTTGCTTTTGGTGCTAGAAAATTTAGTCTATGGCTAGCAATAATGTAGGGTCCTAGGACAAAAGCTCTTTTCTGTATTCCTTACTCTAACTTTCCTGTCATCCTATCTCTTTGTCTCAGATTCATATTGTCTAGGGGATATGTAAATGTGGTACTTCTTTACTTTGGAACATTTTGGAACCAATTGGGTGCTAGCAATGAATACAACAAACTGATAGATTTGAAAGTATATTTTGTCTTAAATTAATAAACTGATTATGAGCTAAAAAGTAGCTCTGTGTCAGACCTGGATACTATGCTCTTCTTTTAATTCCAAAGGCTTTCCATGTACCATCACTCCTTAAAGATATCTTTCAGAGTTCAGTGAAGCACCCAGGGGTCATCATGAGTGACCTGTGAATTTATAGCCCCAAAATAATTTTCACAACAAGCTACATCTCCAGTGCTCACTCTGAGCAGAGAAGAATCTTGCATGGGTTAAATTAACCAGCCAGGAGAACATGAGAGCTGAACATATGGTGAAGTGTTTTGAGGTTTAGAAAAGCAAGTTTCTGGTACAAACAGAGTCTGGCCTCTGAGACCCCTCTGTCAGCATGAAAAAAGATCTCCTTATTTACCAGAGTGAAAAGAAAGGGCGCTTTCAATTACTTCACCTCTATAGCTGTACACAATGAAACAGGAGGAGAAATCACACATTAATAGAGAGGAAAACAAGTGTAAGTTCCTCAGGGAAGTAAGAAAAGGCTGCAGAAAGCATGTAAAAAGTATTTTATAGCGCTGATTAGAAGTGAGAAGAGAAGAAATCGGAAGCGAAGTACCACAAATTAAAATTAAAATTGCAATTCCCGGGAGCTCTCTGGTCCTCACATTACCATCCCATCCCCCATGTTGCTCTAATTGTACCACTTCAGACCTAATGAGTAGGGTTTGGGGAAGTACCAGGTCTGTAAATGAAACCGTTTATCATTGTAACACTTATTAGATATTTGATTGAGCACTTGTTTTGAAAGCTGAGGAATAAAACTATAATCAGTCATTGGAGTTGTATCATCTCCTGTATTTAGAAAAAAATGATAAAATATGTTTGCTTTAAGATTGAGTAAATTTTTAAAGACATTATTGGGCTGGGTCCTTAATTTAGGAAGATTGGAAGCTGGAATTTCAATTCTTATTAAACTAATTGGGCCTGGCATTTAATTTGATTGTTGGTTGCTTTCAATATATGGAAAATATGAGCTTTCTCCTCTGGAAGCTGGACAATAAAGTATATACTTTATTTTCTCTATGCATTACCTATGTCATAGAGTTGTGGTGACAAATGATAGTGCATGAGAAATGTGCTTAGGCTGTGTCTGGTATAAAGTGAATTCTTCTTAGCTGGGGAACTTATTATTTCTGTGCACAAGCACTTAGACCAAACCTCTGGAGCTGAAATAGCAAATAAGCATTGTTTTGATATCATAAGATGATTCTACATTCTTAAATGCCTAGTGAAAGAAACGCAAAGTTAACTAAGCAACTAGAATGTCATAATACTGGCAAGAAATTTTATACCTGTTAGTACTCAGTATTAGTAAAAGTAAAGATACTTTTTATCATTAGAGGTAGGCACGTTCACCAAAATCATGTTTGGAAGGCAGTTTCACACTATCAAAATATTAAATTCACAACATCTGGACTCTGAAATTCCAGTTATAGAAATACTGCTTAAGTGGACCTCCCTGGTGGCACAAGGGGTTGAGTGCCACAGTGTGGGACTTCTGCAGCCACTGAAGCACGACAGGAAGGGGCTCACAGCGCAGCAGACCTCTCTTGCCTTGCCCGCTGCTCCCCTCAGCAGCGTGTTTCAGTTGATCTCCCTGTTCTGCTACCCACTGTCTCTGGTGAATCCTCTTACCCCCTGCACTTCTGTATCCCAGCTCTTGTATGCATAAATAAATTTTTAAAAATAAATATTTACATAATGTCAAAAACAAGTTATAAAATAATATGTATATAAGTACATGAATTACATTAATACAAATATCACATATTACATGGTTGCACATATGTAAAGCATGCTAACCAGCATTATAATCACCATTAACAGATATGATAATTTTAATCAGATAAAAAAAAGCATTTGATAATTTAAAAAAAGACAAAACAAAACTCAGTAACTTAACAATAAAAAGAAACTTCCTTGATTTGATAATAATATCTATAAAAACCCATAATTAATGTCATAATTAATGATGAAAATATCGATTGAATGTTTTCTCTCTAAGATTAGGAAGAAGAATATCCTCTCTTTCAACTTTTATGCAACGAGACAAGAAGTAGACAAAGTTATTTTATGTTCTACTGACATAATGTTTACATAAAAAATACTATGGAACTTTTAAAAACACATTACCAGAAATAATAAATTAATTTATTAATGTCTCTGAGTGCAACATACAGATGCAGAAAACAATTTCGTTTCTTTCTAATACAAAAACAAATGAAAATGAAATTAGCATTCAAATAGTACTAGCATTAAAATATAGTATAACAAAATATGTGTAAAAACTATACACTGAAAATTACAAAATATTTACTAAAAAAAATTAATCATCTAAATAAATGAAAAAACATTATGCCCATGAACCATAAGATCAACATTGTTAAGATATCCAGGTATTTTTGTCATTGTTTGTTTTTTATTTTTTTGTTTTCAATTTTTCCTACATAATTTCAATTAAAGTCTCAGTAGTATGTTTATTTTTGGGTCAGAATGGGTAAGTTAAGTCTAAAATTTAAATGACAACATGAAGGACATAGAGAAACAAAAATTAACTTTGAAATAGGAAAATAAAGTTGAGGGACTTTCACAACCTGATTTCAAGACAATATAAAGTGAGAGTAATTAAGGCAGACTGTTATTAAAGTAAAGGTTGAATATACATAGGTAGGACAGAAGAACCCAGAAAAAGTATTCCTTTTATATTTCATTGATTTTCAACAAAATCGACAAAGCAACTCAAATACAATCTTTTCAACAAATTGTGCTGGAAAATATGATAGCCATACACAAAAAAGCAACTTCATTCTTCCCTCATAAAACACAAAAATGAATTTGAGTTGGTTAATAATCTTAAATGTAAGAATCATACATATAAAAAACTAGTAGAAGAAAATTTTTCTGATCCTGGATTGAGTAAAGACTCTTTAATAGGATACAAAAAGGTATAGATAATGAGGAAAATTGATAAATTAAGTGCATTATAAATAATTTTATTTTATACAAACATTGCAATGAGAATCAAAAAACCAGCCACAGACTGGAAGTAAAATTACAAAACATCTGTCTATCTGATAAAGGACTGATCTTCAGAATATATAAAGAATTCTTAAATCAATAATAAGAATAAAAATAAACCAGTTAAAAACAGTCAAAATTTTTAAAAAACCTTTCACCTAGAAGATATGCAAATGGAAAATCTTTATACAAAACATGCTCAAAGTCATCAGTCAGTAGAGAAATGAAAATTAAAGTCATCATGATGAGATACCATTGCACAGCCACTAGGATAGCTAGAGTCAGAAAACATGGACAATGCCAAATTGGGTGAGGGTGTAGAGCAGCTGGACCCTTCATACAGTGATGGTGGAATGCAGTCTGGTGGATAACCTTGGTGGATAACTTTTTCATTGACACACACTTACCATATAGACCAGAAATTCCACCTCTGTGAAATGAAACTTTAGCCACATGAAGTATGAAAAATGGTTTCATCAGCTAATTAGATTTGATTCTCGCCTGTGTCATATGCCAGGGCCTCTTTAAATCTCAGTTTCTTCATTATTAAAGGGGTGGGGGGTGATGCTGACACCAAAAGCATCAAATGCCATATTTAAACTATTCATCATTGTGCCATGGTTGATTTTCATAGTTACTGAGTATCCTTTATTTTGTAACTCATCACTTCAACAGATGGTTAAACTCCTTCAGGCAGGTACCAGATCTTATTCATCTAGGTCTCCAGGTCTCTAATACAGTAGTTGGCACACAGTTGAAAGCTAATGTATTTTAATTTATTTGATGGAATCACTTTTAAGGATCAGGTGAAAAGACATTTAACAGAACCCAAGTAGCAATCTTTGCTCTTTCTCCGCTCTCTTCTTTCTTTCCCTTTATAGATCGCCAGGTTTTTCTTTTTCCCTCTCTTGTTTTCTTTCTTTTTAAACTTTCTTCCATTTCCTTTACCATTCTTCTGTCAGTTTTTCTCCTTAATTGTTTTCGAATTGTTGAGGTACTAATCTTTTCTGTTCTTTGCTTCAAGAGCAGATAAAAATCTGTTTTATAGTGTGTGTGCATAAAAATAAACACAACTAAATAAAGCTTTTCTGTTTTCTTTATTTATTTTTGCTTATCTTCTTTGACCCCTGAATTGGAAATATGGGAAAGAGAAGAATATGGTAGAACAAAGGATTCATGTCCTTATTATATACATTGTTAATTTTCAACTGGTTTGCTTGTATTTTTTCCTCCTGATAACTGGCAATTTTGACAATGAAGCTATATAAACAGTATGCTTAGAAGATAGTGATATAGTTAAAGTGTGATGGTCTGAATTCTGTTTTATTTGAAACTCTGTTTTTTTCTTTTTTACCAAAAGAGTAGGTTCTGCAGACCTCAGAATGAGGAATGGTCCAAATAATTCTAATGGAAATTGTCATCTCCCCAATATCTTGTCTGATAACTGTGACTTTAGATGATTAGTAACTCAATGAGAAATTCATTAGTTTTGGATCACAGCCCAATCCCCAGAAACATTTTATTTTCACCTTCACACCTTTTGAGAAAATTCTTCTCTTAGGTGCTTGGGTTTTGGATCTGAGTGAAACTGTCATATCTTAATTATACTCAAAGCTACCCTCTTGACTTCTATTTCAGCTGTGACATTAGCCTTCACACTTGGATTGGCTCGAATTCTCCTGGCTTGAGAGTGAGAACTTCATATGTTTTCTTTTCATCTGCTAGACATCTGTATTCTGTTTAACTCAGGATTGTAAAATTCACAGAGCACGTTGTGATCCCACTCAAGCACGGGCTTGAGCACATTGTGATCACTAAGGGACTTGTCCCTTTCAGGCCAAAAGTTGTAAAAATCCTTTTACTTGTGCATTTTAAAAAACATTCTCAAAATAAAGACCAAGGGTAGAGAACATCAAATTACCACAATTATAATTTTTAAAACCTTTCTCTTTAAATATAACTGTTTTACCCATTATTCCTCACTGTACTTACCACTATATGTACATACCAGCTTATAAACTGATTTATTTAGAAGAAAATATGATAATTTACAGTAATGTTTAACATCCTTTGCTTTTAAAAGGACACAAACATTTTATTGATATATCAGATATGCTAATTGAATTTTTTGTTGTTAATGAAAGAGTCGTTAGTCCCATAATCTGTACAGACGTCTGTCATTTCTCAACATGAATTTGTGTGTGTTGCTTCACATGATTTTCATTGCAATTCTATAAGAATGGAAGTAAGTGGTAAAATATATGGGACTAGACTAAGATTAATAGCATGCTAAGTTTATATGCTAGTGGATGAGTTAGAATTTTTGGTGCCTTCTTAGATTTTATTATAACTTCAAGCTTCCTCTTAAAAATACAGTCACAACTTGAGGACATAAACACTTAACTGAAGAGAAATTTTGAATGGAATATGACAGAATAAAAAATCTAGGAGTTATCGTAAAACTCCACCTTAGTTCAATTAATGAAGTGTTAACCCATTGACTGGACTTGTGTTTCTAATTTTGTATTTATGTTGGATACTTGGCATCTTCACCATTGCATGCTTTATGGAAAGAGTTATAAAGAACATCTTAGACTACATTAGTAAATAGAAATGGTGTTTTCTAACATAGCAGGAGGTATTATTCTTTTCTGAGCTGACTATAGTCCAACTGGAACTGCCTGGAAAATTCCATGGATAAACTAATAAATGACCAGGATAATGACAACATGAAAATATCACGTTTTTCAATAAACAACTGGACAACTGAGGGACATACCAGCTATGTGTCTACCTTGGAAAAGAAAAAGTTTGGAAGGGATGAGTATCATCTTAAATGTTTGAATGAGCATACTGTATAATAGTCCTGCATTCTCTATGTTTGCCAAACAGCTACAAATATGTATCTTGAATACTTTTAGAAAATATAGGGGAAACAAGAATTGTATATATTAGTGTCAATATTGTTTTTCAAAAGTATCCCTACAGTAAATATATTTTATAATACACTTGAATTATTCAATGTTCACTGGAGTTTGGGGGCACTTTTTAACCATTCAAATTTTACTTTAGTTTCCACCATTAAATTTTATTTTAATGGAAAGATAATGCAAAACACATTTTCCTATAAAGAACCTGTAGTCCAAAAGAAAATATATGTAACTGCAAGTTGGAGTGAAAAGAGAATAGGGATTTCTTGCAAAAGTGTCCTAGAACAATAAAATGCTAAATATTTTGAGCTGCTTAGGTATTCTATGGTGAATCAACAGTACTCACAATGAATTCTGAATTCTGAAAGTCCTACAATCTTAAAAGTGAGCTCTTTCCTACGGCAAGTTTCTTTGTTAAAGGTTGGTAAGTGGTAAGGCCTGGGTTGGGGGGAAGGGGAGGTAATGTCAAAAGTTGAGCTAAGCTACTCCAAGGTCTTACAGCCTGAGAATCTATTTTGTTTAATCAAGAAGCCTGCCAGGGCCTTCAACTGACACCAGGCCCTCCTGTAAGTGCATGCCTTCCATAACCGCAGAATCACATGCAAATGAAATTCCTGATATGATTCCCCTAACAGCCTTGTGATTAACAATCCCCCCTACCTCCCTTAGTAATCCCTTAAATAAGATCCCAGTGGAAGTTACCAAACCCCACACTTTTTGTATTGAATTTTCCAACCTGGTCTGAACCTGGGAACCCTTTCTGCCCACAGACTCTAGTAAATGTATGTGCCCCAGGTACTGCCTCTCTCCCCACCTTTATTGTCTTGACATTCTCAAATGATCCTTTGCAGTATGTTGTGAATGAATCCAGGGCCTAAATAACTAACTTCTCTTTCTTGTGATCTTTGGTTGAATCCTTGCTTACCAGTCAGCATCATGTGTCCCACTTAAATGTTAGTTTAACCAGGTCATAACAGTAATATTACTAGGCCACTTCAAGCATCTGAATGAGTTGGAAAGAATGGAAAGATCCTAAGGTACAACATCACCTTTCTAGAATCAGAGACAACAATGCTGAATTTTGCAGAACACTGTCTATAGGCAGAGGGACTGATGGATAGTACAGATCGGAAGGATGAATTTGGGTGGAAAATAAGCAAAACCTAGATGCCATGGGCAAATTTCAGATTTATTTACCTACCGAGAATAATTCTCTTTTAAACTTAGAGTTCCTTCACCTCTTATTTCAATCTTTCTTTTAAACTTCCTATCCTATAGCTTACTCTCAGTGAATTTTATATATCCTGGATTATTTCTTTTTACCCAAATTGCATAGAAATGTTTTTTTTTTTTTTTTTTTTTTTTTTTTTAATNTTCTCTCAGTGAATTTTATATATCCTGGATTTTTTCTTTTTACCCAAATTGCATAGAAATGTTTTTTTTTTTTTTTTTTTTTTTTTCTGAAATGCACTCCTGACCCCCTTTATTCCATATCTGGAAAACTTTCACTACTTAGGACCCAATTTAAATGCTTTGAATTCTTAAGCCTCCCTAGTGGCCCACAGGTTAAGTCTCAGCAATATCATTGCTATGGTCTGAGTTCCATCCCCGGCCAGGGAACTAATTCACATAGGGCATAGCAGACCTCTCCTGCCTGCTGCATCCACTGCCCCTTAGCAGTGTATTTTAGTAGATCTACCTGTTCTGCTCCCCATTCTGTCTCTGGTAAATCCTCTCACCCCCCCTTCTACCACCACTTTCCACACTTCTGGCATACACCCCAAGTTCTTCTGTGCAAAAATAAAAAGTTTTCATTCTTGTTCTTCATTCTCCTGTAGAAATAATTTTTCCTTACAGTATAATCCACATTATAATGTTACTGTACTAACCCTTTCATTCCATGAGTATAAATTCACATTCTTTCCAACTAAATTTTACTCATTCTGTCATATTATTACTTAAATCCCTAAAATCTATTATAAAATGTTTGACATCTAATGTCTGATAATTACACAAATGGATATTCTGAAAGATGGATGATGAATATATCTTTGACTCACTCATAAACTCTCTAGTCATTCATTAATTCAATCATGCTTGCATTTTCTTAGTTAAAAATGTATATTGAACACCTCCTATACTGTTGTGTACAAATATTATTTTCTACATCATTAGACTATATTATTTTTCAGAGGTATTCTTTATGTCATTAGGTTGAGGGGATTGATTTTTTTCAATCATTCAATACTCTCTATCTTCCTCTAGACCATCACTGACATTATTCAGTTTCCCAGTCCACAGAAACTAACAGCTTTCTCCCATGCTCCCTTTACCCTGGTGACTGCTGCTGCTACACAGATTAGCAATTGAATTCTCTACGGAATCTATTTCCAGATTTGATTTATGACTGAGCAAATCCCCTGTAGCCTTTTGGAGGTAAGGTCAATAGTTCTGTGAGGGTTCTGTTCTTTGACACTGTGGAGGGCCAGCTTATGAGCAACATAGCAAACTGGATCTAATAGAAGCTAATGAAGTCGGCGCACATTTCTCTGGCAGTCACCTTAACCTCTGTTCTCCATCTATTGGAATTCAGATGCTTCCTGCTAGCCTAAAGTGACTAAAAGAGAGGACACTGCCTACCAAATGTGAAAGAATGGAAGCAGAATGAATGAGTACACAGCATTCTGTGAGCGTACTTCATAATGTTGTAAACACACCATAAAGATCACAAAAACCCTCTTAGATAGGGATTTTATGATCCCATTTACAAGAAAAGAAAATGTGATATGGACCTCCCTGGTGGTGCAAGTGTTTAAGTTCCAGAATTATCAGTCACTGATGCACGAGTTCAATGCCCAGATCCCCAAGCAGCCAGGGACATGGTGCAGCAGACCTCTCCTGCCTCACCTACTGCTCCCCTCAGCAGTATATTTCAGTAGATCTGCCTGTTCTGTTCCCCACTCTGTCTCTAATGAATCATCTCACCTCTCCACACCTCTGGGCTACACCCCAGCTCTTGTATGCATAAATAAAGAAATCTTTAAAAAAAGGAAATGTGATACTATGATGAGTAACTTAAGTTAGATCCAAATTAAAAAGTGATAGAATCAGATTTTAAGACTAGACTTGATTGATTTCAAGATCCATAGATGCATCATTTTTTTTCAGTACACTCATCTACCATTCTAGAAAAGCTGTTTTTGACTCAATATAAAACAAGACTTTCTTAAAAAGGAAAAATATCAAATTAATAAATGTCTCCAAACTTGATGAACTCAATAAGGAATTTTCAACCAGTAGGCGGAAAAATGAGAGAATAAAATTATCAAGGAAGCGGGAAAAAGATTATTCTTTTTATTAGAATACCAGTTTATATAATTCCTGTCTTTGTCTAAAATTCTTAAATAACACACCAGTTACAGACAGACATACACAGACACATGTGCACACACATAGAAAGTCATTATGTTGATGAAGTAAATTAACAAGTTGAAAACTGTGACCAAAATTCAAGTGTATCAAATCATAATAGTCAATAAAAACAATAGACAAAATTAATCAAATCTCCAAACTATACCAGGAGATGTCTTAACACAGTTTACACATCATCTGGTTCAATGAGCATAGTAGTAGTACCTGCTTTACAGTAATGTTATGAAGATTAAATGAATACATGTAAACTGCTTAATAAGCATTAAATATGTGATTTGCTTTTATTATTACTCCTTGAGTCAAGGAACAATAATAGAACACCAGTAAGCAACATGTGCTAGAGAACAAATTCAGTAAGAAAGGAGTGAAAGAAAATGAGAACAGAGAAGAGTGAGCAAGGTGTCTTACTATTTACTATAATGTCAGTAAAGGGAAACAAGTAATCTTTAAACAGTATATATTATAATTCAGATTAAATACTTTAATCAAATGCCTTACTCTTGCAAAGCTTCAGTTTCCCCAACCTTAAAAGGGAATAGTTATAGCACCTAAGTCATAAGGTTGTTTTAATTATTATATCATATACCCAAGTGAAAAGTCTGGTACCTATAAATTAGATGCCTTTAGAAAATTCTTTGACTATCTCAAATAAATGAGATTTGCAGTTGCCATAAGTATCTTCAAAATCTTTTCTCTCTACTCTTACTTCCTTCCCTAATACAGATCATCCCACCAACTATGATAAGAATTAGCAGAAAAAATATATATACTTACAAAATATTTTTTTATGATTTTACTAAAACTTTAATTCAAAAAGAAATTATTGAGCATTTATTATATTAGAAGAGTCGTATATTTTGCTCAGTGATGTGACAGAAACACAAATACATGAATAAACATGGTCTTGGGAAGGCATAATGTTACATAGTAGTCATAGTCTAGCTTGGAATCCCCAAATCCTATGTATTATTTGTGTAGATTCAAGCCAATATTTTACAATTATGGGCCTCAGTTTTTCTATCCATAAAATGGTGATGATAAAAGCATTCATTGTATTTATCACATAAAGTAGTTGTGAGGATTAGATAAAACAATCCATCATTAATCCTGACACATGGTATCTCAAATATGTTAGCCATTACATAGTTTAGGTATAAATGACAAAATAGTCTAAATTTATATTAGTATGTGTTGTCTAACATTTTTCATGTGCATTTATAGTAATAAAATAAAGTATTTAAAAATCAAAATTGATGTGACAATTCTTTGATTTAAGATCACTTACATGCACAATGTAGTCTCCAAGAAATGGAAATTTGGGAATACAAACTTGCACATAGTAAACAATCAAGACCAATAAAGACACATGTGAGTGATCATATATTGAATATGTGAGAGTTCAGCGCTAAAAACAGCTGAATCCACAGCTCACACTCAGAGGATGTAGCATACACAAGCAATCAGCTCCCTGAGGGCCAAGGCTCTCTCTTTCCCATCCTACATTTTACCTCCAGGCCTTCACATGATGCCTAAAGGAAGTCCTTGTTCAATAAGGCCTAAATGAATAAATGAAAAATTACAAAATTGATGGTTATAAAGTTTACAATGAAAAATGTTTATTTTACCATATTCAAGAGAAAAACACAGCACAATCTTCTAACTATGGATTTCCAAGTACATTTATTTAAACAAGCAAATTAAGAGCAATTGAGAGAACCATTGATCTGTTAATACTATCACATTGTTTTTACCCATATTGCTTAAAGACATCTTAAAGAAATACTGGTTGAATGTGCTCAAAATACAGACAAGGCAAGAGGCCTGCAGAGAAGCGATTTATTCAGGTCTATCTAGATTCAAATATCAAATGGCAAGCATCTTATTTCTCAACCACGTGTTGCTCTTTTCAGTAGAACACACTGCCTCACTCTACTCCTTATTTATGCTCACTATCCAACCCACCATCAAAGAGAAAAAGAGAGAGAGAAAGAGAGAGAGAGAAGAGCACTTGTGATAGTGAATTTTAGTTTTATCTTCTTATCCAGGAATTTCTCATGAAGTTATGGGAAATAACCATTCTATATTACCCATCATAATATATGGTATACAGAATATTTTATGATTTTCCTGAATATTGATCCTATCTAAATGGAGTTTCAAAAAATTTTAAGATTTTCGAGATCTGAAAGGAGGGAAAGCTTAGAGACCATTTCAATTAATAAGAATTCTGGCCCTGCCTGGTGGAGCAGTGGGTTAAGCAACTCACTATGAAGCAAACTGAAGCCACTGCAGCACCAGTTCGATCCCTGCTGCCAGCCAGGGAGGGGACCCACATGGCACAGGCAGACCTCTCCTGCCTCACCCACTGCTCCCCTCTGCAGTGTCTTTCAGTCTGCCTGTCCATCTGCCTGTCTGCTCCCCACTCTGTCTCTGATGAATCCTCTCACCGCCCTGGACTCTGGCCTGTACCCCAGCTCTTGTATGTATAAATAAATAAATCTTCAAAAAAAATAAGAATTCAATAACATTCTCATAATAATTCTTTTACCACAATTACCGTATCAGGTATTAGGAATAGAGTGGAAAATAAAAACTCACATTGTTCCTCTCCTTACAGAAATCCCTGCACAGTAAGGGAAGCAAACATCAACTAATGAAATAGTTGTACAAGCAACATATAATTGCAAACTGTGAAATCTTTTGAAATAAATGAAAATTTTGTTTTTTGAAAGCATATAAAAAAGGAAACTTCCAGTAGTATGGAGTGCTTGAGTTTGAGATCTAAAGGGTAAATAGGAATTAGATGTTAACACAAGTGAGAACAATATGATGAATTTGAGGCTTAGTGCAGAGACTATGTGATTAAAGTGATGGATTTGTGGTGTTGAAGGTGTGGAATGGATGACACTGGAAATAAGGATGGACAATGGGATGTGAGGGCGCCAGATCATAAACTTGAAAATACAAGGAAAGGGGGCCATTAAATAATGACAGTGAATTTTTTTCAAAAGATGTTTATGTACACAACAAATAATATATATGCACTGAATTGAATTTAATACGAGTCTTATCTCTTTTAAACTCCGTGTTTACAGAAGAGGAACTGAGGCTGAGATGCAAGACAGCTTATTGGAATATGCCCCCCCCACCTGTTGACCTACACTCACACTTGCCAGCATCTCTGTTGAAGGATTTCCAGGCACAAAATGGAAATGGTGACAGATGATGCTGGCTCCTAAACTGTCCTGGGGAAACTAGAGCTAAAGACTGTTTCAAAATCCAAATATGAAGAGATAAGACCATAGACCAGAGTATTGGTCATAGGGAAAGAGTAGGATCAAAATAAGGGGAAAGACAAAATTGAGACTTATAAGTCTATAATATTATTAGACTGGGGAATGAAGGGGAAAAGACAAGTATGACTGCAAAGTACTAAATCTGCATGATCTGGAAATAGGAGATGTCAATATCTAAAAGGAAATTTTGGTAAGAAATTGGTTTTGAGAGACAGGTGTCAAATTCAGAAAAGAATAATCTATTGACATTTTACACATTCTTTAGGCTAGTACAAATGAAAACCTGATTAAAAAAAAACAAGTTAGTGACTCAAAGTTCAAACTTCTCTGAAATGGGTTTTCAAGTATTCATCAGAATGCATGATTAAATATTAAATATATTCAACGAACACATATGTTAAAATGCACACTACACATCTTACTTTTGACTAATGAGATTTCAAATCCACCTTGATTCACTCCCATTTACAAAAGGAAATTAAAAAATTGATTGGTTACTTCCTCTGCTGCATGTGGACACCTTGATTGGCCAGCTGCTGGTGGCTAAGCAACCGTGCAGAGAATCTTTGGAACAAGTAGCAGACTTCATCACAGCAGGAGCCGTGAGGCAAGAAGCTCTGGGATCAATTAAAATGCCAGGCTTTTCCAGGCTGGTTTCCAGCGCATCTGTGCATGATTCCACATAAATTTAGGGAATTAGAGATCAGACAAAGGTAAACATTTCTGTGCTTTGCTTAGCATTGATTTAGAATGAGAGTGTGAAATATGCCACAGTCACTCAGCCTGAGGGGGTTTACGCCTTCAGCTGGTTTCCCTCCTCCTGGATTGCTTTATTATTTTAGGTATGTTGTAATCGAAGGCTGTTTAAATCATCTGTGTGTTCTTTTGAGGAGAGAAAAAAGAAAGAAACAAAGGGAAAGCCAGTTCTTGGTTTCAAAGACTAGTAGAAAATGACTCATTCTTAATTTTATAGTCACACCTCTAAAAGAAGAAAAATTAATACTCCTCCTTTTACAGATCTTTGGTCTCTTGCATTTGGCTTAGATAAAAAGCTCATGTGTGTTCCCATAGAGAAGAAAGGACATTTTCTCCTTAAGAGTCTGTAGAGATCTGAAATTTTGTTGACTGCTCTCCTTTTTTTTTTTTTTTTTTTGTTTATTATTTTATCTATCTGTTAGCCTTTAGTTCTGTCTTTCTGGTATAGAAGTTCTTGTACTGCCTTTGTGTCCAGGAAGGGTTGAACTTTCATAGAATCCTTTGTAACTGGCCTGAGGTAAGGGACTGGAGGTGAATCTCTGAGGTAGCAAGCACCAAAACAAAAGCAGTTCAGAGAGAGAGGAACATGAGGACAAGACTCTGCAAGACAAAGACAAGGCAAATAATAACAATAACAGCAATAAAAACACAGAAACCAAAAATGAGGACACAAGGACAGACTGGGGACACCTGGTGGGGAGGGGAGAGGGAGGGTTGAGGGAAGATGGGAGCACGAGGGACTGAGGTGATGGTGCACTGGTGAGATGGTGATGGGGAATACATGGGGATTACAATTAATGGCAAGTATATGTAAATTTTAAAATATTTTAATAAAAAAATAAAAATAAAAAAAACAAAGACAAGGCAAATACAATGAGTGGTAATAATATTATTTTTAAAACTATAGGAAAAGACAGAACAGAGATCTTAAAGAAGTAGTGCAATTACCTTTTCATTAAATTATACTAAAGCAGAAGGCTTTCAGCTTTAACTACATATTCAATGTGGATTTGGAAGTAAGGCATTCAGGTAACTTCTGTATGAACTTGACCCATTTATTATTTTCTAGCCACTACACCAGTAACAGGTGTTGGAAGAGACTATGTCCAAAGTTCTTTTCAGATTTATATATGTAAAATTGTATGAATGAACTAAAAAATTTTTAGGTACAAAAGTTAAGGTTGTTAGAGAAAAATCAAATTACAAATTTGTAAAAGTTTACAGGAACTAAACTTTTTTTTCCAAATTATATAATTTGGAAGTCTTTCTACTGATTTTAACTTTTATCATAATAAAATCACTCTAATAATTTCCATCTTAAAATCTGTTTCTCTCATGATAATTATACCATTTTTCCAAAGGTATATTTCTTTCCATTCTTTCATATTCAAACTTTTTGAGGATTAAATTTTCAATCTTTCCCTATAGTGTTTCTATAAATATAAATAATGTTTCTATAAAATCTATAATGTTTCTTAAATTCTACCTAAAATTATTTTTCTTTACACCAAATGAGGTGCTTCATTCAAAAATTTAGTAAAACAAAGAAGGAAATTAATTTATTGAGCACCTCATGCTGAGTTCAATGCTGTACACCTATCATGTTTAGTTCTCCCAACAAACCTGAAGGAAAACATAATGTCTGTTCTGTAACTGAGGGACCTGTTGTTCATAACATGCTGAAGTCACACACTGATGGACTGGTCAAGTTCCTCTCTTTCTAGCTCTCAAGCCCATGTGCTTTCTACCTACTTGACAGATTCTCTCATACTCAAGAAATCTTACACAATGAGGATTATTTGCCTAAAGTTTGACCTAGGTTAAATAAATCATTCATTCTATGTGTATTTAGGCATAGGCATAGCACAACATAAATCCATAATGACCATTTCCAGAAGAATATAAAAACTTAAGAAAATTTTAGTTTGATTCTCTCCTGTCATTTGGTCTCAATAAAGATCATAAAAGCAATGGCAGTCACCCAAAAGAGCATAATATATGAGAAGACGGAGGGTTGGACTCTTGAGTCTGGTGTTCCTATTCCAGGTACCTTCAGAGTAATGTGATAGAGTTCTTGCCAAAGTACACAGTGAAATATTTTAATAAGAGAGCAAGTAGAGATTTAAAGCTGAAGCGACTTGTAAAAGGGTATTTTAATTTTCTATCATCCGTAAGTTCCTGTAATTAATGCTGCTTGTATGCAGTTGTCAAATTTAGGACCTGACTTTCTTATATCCACTCTTCACTTTTTCCCTACCTATTAGCAGTGCTCAGACACCTGGGAACAACTGACTACAACTGAGTGGAAGTTGAAAAAATTGTCTAAGGGACATCAATCAAGAATGCTTTCCAAAAAGTTACACTCACTTCTGCCACATTCTATGAGTTGATTTAAATTTAATTTGAGGAAACAAAGGAGGAAAGGTGGAGCCAAGACATACTAGAATACCTAGCTCTCTACCCAGAAATATTTTCCTGCAGAACTACTAAAAAAGATACCAGCTTTTTCTTTCATCAGCTCATTGCCAGCATATCTGGATCAACCCATACATTTTTCTTCCTGAGGTGGGTGCTGTTACTCACTAAGGTTTTAAAGGGAGAGAGAAGTAGAGCCAAGGTCAAAATCATGGCCATTCCTGGAAAGAGAACAAACTTGAGGAGGGCATAGGCTCTGGTACACCCAGACTGGCACAGCAGACCTCTGCAGAGATTGTGAAATAATAAATCGCTTCCTTGATGAGCTCTGGGACACATAGATTAGTCCTAGGGCATTGGTTTGGTGTTAGTGTAAACAACAGCAGAGTACCATTCCCTGCCCTTGCTCTTGAGGCTAGAGGGAATCAGCTGCAAACTACAAGTTCCCAAGATACTGCAATGGACCTGGGAAGTAGACTATAGAAACAGTGGGGAGCTTGGTCTAATCACAGAGAAATAGTAATAGAGGCTCTCAGTCCTATAGTGTCCTTCTCCCCAGGACTGTGAACTCTTACTCTAGGCATCTGGGCCCCCACTCCTCACAGACACCTCCTTTCCACTCTGGATGAAAAGAGTTTCTCAAAACTATATCCACAGTGCCACCTACTGTGTGTGAGGGGGAAGGGCACATGAAGGAAACCACAGCCCAGGGAACACAACACAGAAAGATAATGGAGCTCAATTAAGCTTTAGGACTCAGAATTGGAGGCACAAAAAAAGAGCTCAGAAGTGCAAACCACAGTGTCAGGCTACTGTGCCAGCTGGCATCTTGTTATGTTCTACCAGTGAGATTTTAGAAGGCAGGAGGAAATATGTTCTGCTCCTGGTGCCTACTTAGACTGCAGCTGTGAAACAGAGTTGAGAATAAAAATCAACACTTAGTTTACAATAAATTAATGTTGAACAAAGTGCCAAGGAAATGCAGTGGGAGAAATTCTGCTGGGACAATCGACCATTTATATATATTAGGATGAATTTAGAAACTTATTTCACATCAAAATAAAAACTCAAAATGGATCATAGGCCTGTCAGAACCTAAACCTTAGAACTCTTAGGGACTTCAGTGGTGGCACCGCGGGTTGAGCATACACTGTGAAGCATCCACAGCCACTGCAGCAAGAGTTCGATCCCTGGCCAGGAAGAGGACCCACATGGCGCAGAAGACCTCGCCTGCCTCGCCTGCTGCTTCCCTCAGCAGTGTACTTCAGTCGATCCACTCTGTCTCTGGTGAACCCTCTCACCTTCCATGACTCTGGTCTGCACCCCAGCTCTTGTGTGCATGAATAAATAAATCTTTAAAAAAAAACCTTAGAACTCTTAGAAGAAAACAAAGGAGAGAATAACTGATTAGACAAAGGATGTTCAGGTAGAAAAGCAACAACAAAAACCCAAAAAGAGGAAAAAAATATGAACGCAATCAAAATTTAAATCATTTATGATTCAAAATATACCATTAATAAAAAAGGAAAAGAGAAGACATCTAGTACACACAAATATTTGTCAGTCATATACTGATAAAAGACTTTTATCTGGAGTATATAAAGTACTTTTCAATTCAATCATATAAAATATGTAATAATTTAAAAACAGTCAATTTTGTGTAGATATTTTACTAAAAATAAATGAGTGTCTAAAAGTTATATGAGTAGGTGCCCAATAGCATTAGGAAGTAGGGAAATGCAATTTAAAGTTACAATATGATAACAGTTCACACCTGCTAAAATGTCTATAATCAAAAAGACAAACAGCATCAACTGCATCTGAGTGTGGAGAAAATAGCTCTCAAATACTACTGCTGGGAGTGAAAAAATGTCACAGCCAATTTGGAAAACAATTGGGCAGTTTCTTTAAAAGTTACATTCTGGGTTACGTTTTGAGTTTGCTACTCCCTCATAAAGAAAAAAGAAATACTATAGACTGGAAAGTTTAAATAGCAGAAATTTATTTTCTCACAGTGCTAAAGTCCAGAAGTCCTAGGCTAAGGCACTAAAAGTTTTGATTTCTCCTGAGATCTTCTCCTAGACTTGAAGTGTTTGTGTTTATACATCCCTGTGTCTCTTCTTCTTCAAAGGACACCAGTCATATTGGATTAGAGCCCCACTCTTATCACCTTAATTTTAATTACTTCTTCAAAGACATTATTTCCAAATAAATCACATATAAATTTGAAAGGAACACAATTCAACCTATAGACAGTTACTATACAATCTAGCAATTCCATTCCTACTTATCTACCAAATAATCATGTTTCCATAAAGATTTGAATGTGAATGTTCATGTCAGCATCACTTCTAATGGCCAATTCTGGACAATTCTAATGTCCATGAAATGGATAAGCAATATGTGATCTACACATTCAATGAAATAATGCTTAGTCAAAAAAAAAAAAAAAAAGAGAGAGAGAGAGAACTAATAATCCTACCACAACATGGATAAAACTCAAAAACTTTATGTTGGTTTAAAGCAAAAAGATAACAAAGACTGTATTTTGTGTTCTCACATGTACAGGAAATGTCCATAAAAGACAAATTTATGGAGACAAAAATCAATCAGTGACTGCCTGAGATTAGATGCAGAACTGGAGACTAATCTGCAAAGGCATACAAGGGAAAATTTGGATGTCAAAGAAATGTTCTAAAACTGGGTTATGGTGATGGTTGCAAAACTCTTTAAATACACTGAAAATCATAGACTTACAGATGTATAACTGTTACAGGGCAACCCTAATATAAAATGGGTTTCCCTGGCTGGGTCCTCACCCGTGCGCTCAAAATGCTTTTATAAAAAGCCCCAACTGCAGGCACATGGGACAAAAGTTATTAAAGGATTTTATTTTATAAAAGATGGGGAATAAAGTAGTAATAACACAAAAGGAAGAGAGGGATATAAATCCATAAAAATCCTACCAGATCTTCTGAGCTGGAAGACAATGGCATGTTGAGAGCTCGCTCTGAATCAAGGGAGATGGCTCTAAAGGAAGAGAGAGCCCAAGGTTTACCTCTCTGGTTTTATAGCCAGCCTGGCTGCTTAACTCCACCCTCAGGTCCCAGTGACCCACTCTTTGATAATCATCTTATCAGATTTGTGGTTCTGGAATACTGGTGGTTTGGAGTGGGGTTGGAGTCCATAAACCTATCTGTGTAATCCATTCAGGACTACCTTTCCCCCTAACAGAAGGAGTGAATTTTTCATTAATTATATCTTAATAAAGCTATGGGGGGAACATCTATGGAAGAAACTGTGTAAAGATTCTCAGTAGAGTAGTCCTATGAATCCTAGTGCTTTACCCTTCCCCATGTACCAAATTCCTTTACGGAAAATGACACCCAATAACAAATATTTCTGATCATTAAAAAAAAAACTTGAAATGAACATTTTGATTATGAGACTGTGGTTCTCAGATGTCAAACATAGTCAGAGATGACTTTCTATTATGGAAGCATGTGGTAATTTGAATTTTTTCCAACATTTTTTGGGTTTGACTCAAGACCACAAAGCTGATCTCTTCCAAACTTTAAAAGGATATTGTTAAGTATTTATCCCCCGCAGTCAATTAGGAGCAAAATGCAATGCATAGTTCTCAATTGCATGAAAGATCAAGAGGAGACTTGAAATCTTACAATAGATAAGATGTCACTAGTTTTAAATTGCATGTTAATGATTATATTTATTTTCATTTTTTTCTTCCAGATTTTTCTCCCTTATGGAAAAAACAATTAACAATAGACCAGTCTTTGTTCTTTGACTGATATTTCCATTTCAAATTTTCAAGTAACTGTACAAATGTTAATGTCACTGTGATGCTTTCTCAAAGCCCAGTCTTCATAATCCCTTTAGACAAACACTCACTTCTCAACTCCCAAGTCAAAATTGATGTCCAGTTTTATGCTATGAGTTTAGCTGTATTTTTTTATTTGTACTGTGCCCCTTAAAAATGATACAATTTAGATATACTTTTGTACCTAAAGTCAGTTAATGTCTTAGGTCAAACCATGAAATAAATTAGCTTACCAGAAACTGTGTGACCCCAATGCTAAAACAAACCATAATAGCAATGCCCAGTTTTCAAAATCAAAGCAAGGCATGCAGAAAGAATGCCTTCTGTATCAGTTAATGGGGCATTATTTTTTATATTCAAAACCTTCTAATTGACAGACATTTTTAATCATTTCATTTTTATAATACAAGTTTCAAAGATCAAATTATAATTGTCACAGGACAACCAGTGGAACCAGATCCTTTTTCTTTTTATAATTTCTTCAAATTGCCAAGGAAAAATATTCAGATACCAAATAATGGAGACAGTATTAATTTATAAAACCCTAAACCTAAAGCTATAAGTTATAACTTAAAAAGACCAAATTTGGGCACAAATTGATCTGGATTTAATTTCAGTGTTGCTTCTAATCAACTATGTCTTCTTGCAGAAATTATTTTCAATTTCTAACCTTGATTTCTGCATTGGTCGTAAGGTATAAGAATACCTATTTCTCAAGATAATTATGAGAGATCATGGGTATTCTGAACCTGATATACTTGAAATGCCTTAGACTCAATTGTAGTTCCTAAAATTCCAAGAGTATTCATCAATCCTCAAAAGCTTTTGTGTGCTCAAAAGTCACTGAGATGGCATACAAAAAGTATTTGGTAAATAAAAGTTTTATTATAACCTTTGAGAATGTGTTTATGATGTCTGTAGACACAGGGGAGCCAAAGGATAATTCCAGTTCAAAACCCAAGACCTGAAAACCAAGAGTTCCAGTAGTGTAAGTTTCAATCTATGTACGTGTAACTGATTTCCTGATTTGAAAACAGTCAGAGAGAATTCTCCTTAACTCTTCCTTTCTGTTCTATTCAGGCTCCAAAAGATACGCTCACCATATATTGGTGGATACAATTAGTTTTAGGCATACTGATTTAAATGTTAAGGTCATCCAAAAACATACAAACACCCCAAAACGTTTAGCTGGTGGCCCAGTCAAGTTGGCACACAAAACTAATCATATACAAGATGTAATGAAACAGTTGTCCCTAAAGGTGAAATGCATATTCTTCATATAATTCCTCAGTTATTGGTGAAATATGTTATTTATTTCTAATATTTTACCCCACAGGACTCATAATTAAAATATTCCCTAAGTTGAACTTTTCCATTGATTAAAGTTTTTGCTATCCAGGACTATGTTTTTCCTATTACTTTCTCCTCTTTTAATTTCAAATTATTCAACTTGTAGAGTTTCATGAGGTCATTCTGGACTAATTGATTATTTGTTCTCCTTTCTGGAGTTGCATTAATATTTGTCTATGGATTCTCAGAGTCCTTGAAATTTTTCAATAATTTTCTTAAAGTTTTTAACCTATTTATTAACAAAGAAGCCTTCACACAAAAAAATTTAATACAATGAATTCATTTTAAAGATAGTAACATGTTGTGAAATTAACTTTTTTTCAATAAGATTCAGTAAATAAATACTCAGAAACACAATTCTTACAGCAGTGATCATGTGTCTGGTAACAATTATAGACCAAACTATATGAAATTTCCAAGATTTGCCTATTTGCACATACAATAGTACAACCTAATAGACTTAGAATTTGTTTCTCAGGGTCTTGCCCTTATTAATACTTTTATATGAAATATTCTCTTTCAGTCTCTTTTCATTATTGACTCATTTTTCAAACCCTTGAGTTCTTAGCTCAAATTTCACTTCTTTATGGACAACTCCCTAGGTAAAAGTACCAAGTCTCACCCACAGTGAAATCTATACTTTATGCTGTTTACTTCTGTTCATATTTACTTCAAACTGTTTACATTCATTAGTATCTAAATTACTAGTTTGATTCCTTACTGGAGCATTCTCACTTTGGGCTTATTATTTGTGATTTTTTTCCAATAGTTTTAATAAAATATATCTGAAGAATGGTTCTGAGGAATAAGGAATTGTTCTGAGGAACCATGACAGAGGCATCTAAGATGATCAACTACCATCTTTTCCTTCTCTTGATTTTTCATTTCCCTGCTCACCACACTTTCCTTCACTCCTTAGCTGTCTTTGGAAAAATCAAAATGCCCACAATTCCAAGATGTCAAACCACCTTGATGAATCCAAAATTTTCTGAAAAAAATAAGCAAGCCTAAAAAGTAATCAAAATAAGGAGGATAGAGACTTAGATAGTCACAGTCAAAACTTTCTATCACAAGGTGTGCATTTCACCAAATATCATCTCTGTTTTATGAAATATCTATGGAGCACTCATTCAGTGGTTATATTGAGGAGAGGAGGAATTGTCTTGTGAAAGGAGTTCAGATGCAAAAACAGAAAACCCAGCAAACAGTGGCTTGATAAGTGAAGGATTAATTTGACTCCTGAAAAGGGGGACCCAATTGCCATTAGATTAATTATAATGATGCATGAAAGAGATTTCTAACCCAACTTTCTTAGCATGCAAACTTTTAGCCTCAAGCGTGTCTCTTCTCAGTAAAATCAGATGAACTAGGGAAAATGAGGTTACTTAACTTTTGGGTAAGTCTTGAACTCTCCCTTTAAATTTTTAAATTTTCTTAAAGGCACTTACTGACCAAATATCACATATCCTGTTGGTATTTAGCCTTAGAGAAATTCTACCCAAATCATTTGCATTTCCGTTTCACAACACTGAAAACTGCTACAAGTCTTTTGTAGCTGTTTTTTCTATAAAAAGGGCCTGGACATGTTATGGATGACATTTCTCATATTCTACCATGGGTCAAGGATCAGGCACTAAACTCTTTCATGTTTAACTGCCTTTCCTTCTAGAATGCCCATTAGATTTACTTTAGTCTCCTGAATAACATGTTTATTAGGCTGAACTTCAACAGATTGTTGCAACTAATCTTACCTTGCATCACAGCCTCTTCTCTTCTCAGAGAAGGAAGAATTTGTCCTATTTAAGAATATCAGGAAACTCCCTCATGGCCTAGGGGTTAAGTCTCAGTGGTACCACCACTAAGGCCTGAGTTTGATCCCCAGCAAGGGAGCTGACCCATATGACTCAGCAGACCTCTCCTGCCTCATCCACTGCTCCCCTCAGCAGTGTATTTCAGTAAATCTGCCTGTTTTGCTCCCCACTCTGTCTCCGGTGAATCCTTTCACCACCCATACCTCTGGTCTACACCTGTGTTCTTCTATGCAAAAATAAATAAAATCTTTCAAAAATATAAATTAGTTGCAGTGGAAGGAATATATATCCTTATCCCTTGGGCTTAGACACCACTAGGTGGAGACATATTAGCTCTAAAAGTTAGGGTTTAGCTCTAAAAGAGGGAGGGTGGATAATCGAAAAAAACTAAGATTAATTCTCTCAGTTTCAGAATCAGGCAACTTCTTATATAATACCAAAAAAAAAAAAACATTAATTTTCTTTTTTCAGAAAACAAAAGTGCTGTGCCTAAGCTGCTTCAGCTTGACACAGCATCTGAGTCCTTCAATGTCTTTCTGTACCCTCTTCTGTAACTCACTTCATAGTTACAAGATGGCTGATGATCCACTGGCCACCACTTAGACTGGGAAGTAGCTTCTTTCCTAAAAATCTCCACCTAATTTCAATCTTTACTTCTCTGGTAAGAACAATGTCACATGATCAACACCCACTACAAGATAATCTAGGAAATATACTATTTTAGTAGTGAAATTCAGCTTCTGTTAATAGGGAAGAAATACTGGCTGTTGGGTACATAACTAGAAATAGCTACCATGTGGTAAATTGAGAAGTAGACTATACTAGCTTTGATAAATTTCATCTACCTCCATTTATTATTTATTGTCTTATGTTGGGCTACATTCTATTGAATCCAATGAACAAACCTGAGGTCTTTTATATGTTTTAAATTTGTCCTGTTATGTTCTGATCATTTCTTGCATATCCCAAACTCCTCCATCCTCATCACTGGATCTCATGCCATTATATCTGCCAAAGTCTTTAGTCATGACATACTGGAATCTAAAGTAATCAAATGGTTAAAGCCAGAGTTCCTAGAAAATTCACCTGTAGGTGATTAACTAACACACTCTGAAAAAGTAAGATATTTTTCTGCCTGCCACATAACATTTCTGCAGCCCAGTCCCTATAAAAATAAAATATCTTTAATGGAAGCCAACTCATTACCCCATAAAATTACTACAACACATGTGCTTGAAAATGTAAGACAGATATTCTTAACTTGACATTCCACAGTGAACCACAGAAATGTTCTCCAAGAAATGATTTCATTTTGCTGGTTTTATATTTAAAGTCACATTTTTGGCAGACAATCACAAAGACAAAATTTGGGGAGCAAACTGGACTATCGGATAGAATGCAGACTTTTGGTTGCTCTCCCTCATTAGTGTGAAAACTCTACCTGTCCTGTGTACCTGACACAGAATCTGGGA
The DNA here is from genome assembly GCA_019455555.1 of Galemys pyrenaicus. Lineage (NCBI taxonomy): Eukaryota > Metazoa > Chordata > Mammalia > Eulipotyphla > Talpidae > Galemys > Galemys pyrenaicus. The sequence continues at coordinate 309,145 of JAGFMF010011630.1, forward strand.
GCCTAACTATAGATGTCCTCTTGACATCTTCCCTCACCCTTTCATACTCAGTATATTTTATTACTTTAGCACACATACATGGGGTTATAAACAGTCTGGATTTGAATTGCTACCCTGGCACTTAATACTGCTGTGACTTTAGAAAAATTACAATTATTCCTTTTGCTTCAGTTTGCTTATATACAAAGTATCACAATAATATCTACCACAAAAAGATGTTATAAGGACTGAATGAGTTAATATATTCAAGTTCTTAGAATAGTACCCAGCATGTAGTGTTATATAAGTGGTAGCTACTATTGTTATCATCCAGTTGGGTAAAAGGACATGACCTAAATGAGCCAGCAAACTCATTCCCAAAGCAAGCCTTTCAAAACCAAAATAAAAGTATCTCATAGAAATATGTGCAGAAAGGAACAGATATTGATAAAATAAGGGACTCAGGAAACTGAGAATCAAATACACTATTTCCTCTGGATACATAGGGACTAAAAAGTTTTAGGGAATAGAAGAACCTCAGAGTATATCTCATACATGCAGATACTTAGGAGTGGAATTGCTGGTTCATAGAGAAGAATTATTTTTAATATTTTGAGATCCTTTATATCGTTTTCCAAAGGTGTTGGACCTGTCTACTGCCCCACCAATAGTATATGAGGGTTCCTTTTTTCTCCATACACCCATCAACATTACTGAATATTTTTAAAACAGCATACATTGTAACAAGAGCATGCATACATATTATTTTATTTCATTTCATTTCATTCTCAAGACATTTTCCTTCAAATTCAGTGATCCTTTTCCTGTTCTTCTCCATGTCCACCTCTGACCTCAGGCAAAGAAAAGTGAAATTCAAGGAGTCCGGGAATAAATATTTTGAAATCTGCTGAGTTATGTTCAATGTACCATACTCTTTAAGGCTATGACTTCCTTGAGAGCAGGAAGATTTTTTTTTTTTAGGATAGTATCTTTATACATTAACTACTATGCCTAGAATTTGCAATGTGCCCAGGAAAAGACCAACTCAACTTAAGGATTGAGGCTATGCTTTTAGGAAGATTTTCAACAGTATTTCTACAAATACAAGAAAAACAGTTTATTTCCCAGTCAAATCAAAGCCCTCCTTGTTCAAATATTTATTTTTTCCAATACTTATGTTTAAGAAAGATTTTATTTTAAAATGACCTATTAATTAAAATGAGGTTCTCTTACGAACTTGAATAATTTTAATTTCTCTTTTATTTCTTCCTTAATAGTGCTAATCTCTATTTTTAAATTCAAAATGAAACATATTGTGATTTTTATCCTGCTCTTTTCTGGGCATTGTAACAAGCAAACTTGATTCATGTTCATACTTTGACAGAATGTATTCTTGCAGCTTCTGGGTAATCTTGGGTGAATCAGAACTAACTCCCACAATTAATTTCTGAGGCTTTATTCTTGTCAAAGAGAAGATAAAATGGTTTAATGTCCAGGCTTTCACTGCATGCCAGTAGGCTCTCTCAGTCCTTCTCCTCAGGTCCACATGAGAGAAAAATGAAAGATTCTAGAGCTGCTTCTGAATGTTTCCTATTTTCAGAGAGAAAAATTACTAAATTATTGAGGTCTAAATTGACTTCATAATGGACATGTTTTAAAATGTATTCACTTTAAAATATTATTATACCCTTACGTACTTAGCATACTTTTAAAATTTTTTTGCAAATGCAGATTTATATTTTTGCCATCAGTGGATTATTTGATATTTAGTAAGCTGGAACAAAAAGTTTTTTAAGCTGTTTTAAGCAAGTGAAGACAGAAAAACTTCTGCCATTTCTCTTGACTCATTATGTAACTGCTGTTACACAAACTGTAATAAATTCACCATCAAATATCTGTACTGCAATGTCAAGAGGCAGTTCAACCAAAACCAGAAATGAATTCATACTTCACATGGAACTTGAAGATTTGGGTCTTATGTTGAATCAATTTCTAAAATTCTTTCTGAAATTTGAGCAAAACTGAGAAAATCACTATGACCCTAATGATGAAAATACAATGTTATTAATTTAGTTACTTCTTTTGAAAGACATTCTTGGTTTCCTGAGGATTATAGAAACAGCCAAAATTATAATCACTCCAGATTGAGATTCTTAGGCTCTAAGGCAGTTCAAAGACTGGAATTGCACTACAGGAATTGCACTACAAAAAAAACACAATTTTCCTAAATGGTCATTTGTATATTTTATTAAAATCTTTTTCTTTTTCACTAAAGCTGTCCATAGAAGTTTTGTTGTTGTCAGGCTATTTTGCCAACAAATCACATTCTCTGCCTCCCCTAAAACGTATCAGTCTCAATGACAGTAAATTACTTGATGCCTTTCAGTTCCTCAAAATGGACAGTCACATCTCACATGAGAGCCCAAACAGTATATAAAAGCCGTGAAACCGAGGCTGTACCAAGCCCTAAGCCATAGAATTATGGACTTAAAGGATCTCAGGGACAATGTAACTGGTTTTTTGTTTTACACATGGAAAACTCTAAAGTCTAGGTGGGTTCAAGCATTTGTCCAAATTATAGATTCATTTAATGGCTTAAAAATCAAGTCTTTCAGCTTCCAAATTTGTTGTTCCTAAATCAATTTGTGCTCAGATCTCCTTGCAATTTTGTGCTTTTCTGTGGAGGATGATGAAAACCAAGACTTCAGGGCCCTCCCTGGTGGCGCAGTGGGTTAAGCAACACACTATGAAGCAAACCATAGCCACTGCAGCACAAATTCAATCCCTGCCGCCGGCTGGGGAGGTGACCCATGTGGCACAGGCAGATCTCTCCTGCCTTGCCCACTGCTCCCCTCAGCAGTATATTTCAGTGGATCTGCCTGTTCTGTTCCCCACTCTGCTGATGGATTCTCTCACCCACCGCCCCCCGGAACCTCTGGCCTGTACCCTGGTGCTTGTATACATAAATAAATAAATCTTTAAAAAAAGAACAAAACTTCAACTTTACTTTGGAGATGGAATATTTCAGTGCTTTATGTGACTTATTTTCACAGAAAGCCGTTAGTTCACATACTTGTTAGGTCACCACTACAGCTGGTAAAAAAGCTGGTCTATGTGACCAAAAACTGTAACACACATTCAGAACTGTTTGTGAAATTTTCATATTTGTAAATAATAGAGAACATTTAATTTCTTGTTTTTCATACTATTTGGACTATATACAATCTAGCTATGAGAACTTGTTAAATAATTTGCAACCCTACTTTAGAATAGCTCACTGGAGAGAGAAACAGTATTCCTCAGAGTGACAGGGTGAAGGTAGTCAGGTAGGTAGTTCTTCCCCTCCCCCACCCTCCACATCAAATCTTAGGTTATTTCCAGTCATCATTTTATCTTGCTAAATCATCCAGTCACAGTTGCTTGAATATTCTACTTCACTTGGTGAACTGAAAAACACACCAAGCATGATCCTACAGAGTTGAAGGGAGTAAAAAGGGCAGCATTTGATAAAGGACATGAATGTGAGTTACTAAAAAGCAAACAGATCCTATTGTAAGGACATGGCATACCTGCAGTTATTATCTATAAATAAACCCTGGTAATGAGGTTTGGGGTCCTTCTTGGTTGCACGTTGATGACAAATTCTCTGTGGAACTGACTCCAACCCATTAAGCAAACTTGCTTCTGCCACCATGGCTGTTAATTTGACAGGACACTGTCACATTAAATAGAACAAACATGTTTTCGCCCAGTCAGCCATCCAGAACCGACATGGCTGTTACTCTAACAACAGGATATTGATTGAAATCACTCACCCCTTCCGACCCTCCACTGGGAAGTGGAAACCAAGCTGGAGGTGATGGAGGATTTGTTCCTTTGGTACACATGAGGAGCATGTTAAGGATAGCCACACATTTTGAGCCATTTAGCTCCTTGTCATGTTCATCCTTCAGATTGCCTGGTACTCATTTCCATCTGTGGGACAATAGGCTCTGAATAAATCATTGTGTTTATTAAATTTATGGAGCTACACACCCATTTTGGAGGACTATTGTTTTTAGCATTTGTAAATGCAAAACATGAGATTGCATACTAAAAAAAGGGTTTTATAAAAATATCCAAAAAAAGACTCAAATTTAAAATCCATGGAATTTTTAAAAGCAGAATGGACTCTGTCATTCAAATTTATATAATTTTTTTCTGATCCCTTATTTGGTTCCCTATATTCCTTGTATAGGAAAAAAATAATAAAACAAAACAAGCAGGCAACGATAAATCAGAGACATTCTGTGAGGGAGGAGGGGAAAAGGGATTAAAATGGGAGAGAAAAGCACAAGGAACTGTGGTAATGGTTCAGAAATGAACTGGCAGTGGGAATTTTATAGGGTATATACAGTGATGTAAAGATATAAATAAAAAAGAAACCCAAAATACAAATTTGTATAATTAGAAAATATCCACTTAGTTTTGAAATGACTGTCCCATTTGACAGATACCATCTTAAAGTCTGCTATAAATCAAATCTATTATAAAGAGAATTGATTTTTTTTAATCTTTAGCTATTTTGTATATTTGATTTTTATACTTAACTTTTAGCAAAGACAGTTTTTTTACCCAATAATTGATTTACAAGAGATAAAATTTTGTTTGTGCACTTGCAAAAAGCTTTCATTTACCTATGTCCCTGTGTGAATCTGAGATTATTTTGTGTTCTGCTCTACACATTAACTTCCATGTTTATCATCATATTTATGGCTCACAAACTGAAAATATTGAATAATCTAGTCATGTATATCTATAATGTTTGCTAACCCCTTTCCTACACCATGGCATGTCAATCCTCCTCATCATCTTTTTTTTTTTTTAATGCATACAAGAATTGGGGTGCAGGCCAGAGGTGCTGGAGGGCAGGGGCGGGGTAAGAGGATTTACCAGAGACAGAGTAGGGAGCAGAACAGGCAGATCTACTAAAATACACTGCTGGTGGAGGGGTGGGCAAGTCAGGAGAAGTCTGCTGTGTCATGTGGGTCAGCTCCCTGGCCAGGGATCAAATTCAGGCCTCACTGCCTGGTGATAGCTTGATAGTGATGAGACTTTAACTCCTGAACCACCAAGGAGGCCACTTCATCATCTTTTTTACTCTTTCCCAGATGCCTTTTAGTGTTTTACTACCCAAGACGATAACCTCAAAATCATGAGAATTTTATGTCATTTGTTATGGAAACTCTTTCTATTAATGCAAACAAAAGCCATTGGCTTACAAAAATTCCTTCCTTAAAGTACAAAGAAATCCTCCTTTAAACTAGTGAGATTAGCCTGGTTTGTCTGAGACAAATATGTTTTTGTAGCAATTGCATAGCATTGTCCTAGACACTGTATGAAATTCTAAATAAGACAATCCTTCCCTGAGGGAGTTCATGCCTGGTGTTTGTATGGAGAAAATATTTATAAAATTATTTATTTATTTTAATTTTCATTTACTAGATTATAGCTTTGTCTGATTTGTTCTTCCCAGTGCTTAAAACAGTGTCTGGCACATAGTACTTGCTCAGGTCACACTGGTTGAATAGAAGAACTAATTAGAAGAGTAATTCCAAATATAAAAATTTAATTAATAAATTGTGACAAAGGCTATGTGAGAAATTAGAACTAAGACAGAGATCAGCACAATCTGGACAAAGAGTTGGATGGTGTCTTTGTCACATAATCTAACTTCTTCCCTAAGAGAAAAAATGTTGTTCACAGTCTCCATCTTAGTATTTCTCACCTGTGTCAGAATTTTTTACTCATTTATCAAAAACAAAAGATTCTGATACCCACAATGACCTACTGAATTAGAAATATGTATTATGGATACATTTGAATCAGAAATACGTATTTTCAGCACATCATATAAGTGATTTTTTTTTCTTTTTAAACTCTAACATTTGAAAACAGTCAATATCTGCAGGAAGTGATACTGTAACAGGGTCAACCCCAGGAACAGGAGAAGTTCCAGAATCCTGGTTCCGCCCTAAGTGGGTAAAGCTGAGCCGAAAAAAAAAAAATTCTGCAAAGAAAAAAGAAAGGACAGAAAGAAGGAAGGAAGAAGGAAGCACGATGGAGAGCAGCAAGGAGACCTGGAGGAGGCACATGAAGCAGAGCAACATATAAAGAAGCTGTGCTTGCTTTTTAGTCTTAAACTGGTTGAAAGAGGTGTGGGTAAGAGACCCATGGGGAGGTTAACAATGGCAGCTTTCATCTTAATTTTAATTTTGCTCTTTTCCTCCCAAATTTGTCTGACTCTTTCTGACCCTTTTCTATGGGTCTCTACTGAAAGGTCCTTTAGACATGTGGCAGGCTTTTGGGCCTTGCTTGGGCCAATCCTATTTGGCTGGACTTTCACCCTTAAAGAGATGGATAACTTTGGATGCTTACCTTAGTAACTATGTTCTTTGTCCTTTCTGTATTGTATCCTAATTGTATTAAAGTTCCTTTCCATTAAAGGCCTTATATGTTTGTCTTAATGTGGCGGATGGCAGAACCCATTCAGAGAGAGCAGGTTAGGGAGTTCTGGGGTGCTCATCTCCCTGCCCTGTAACAATACCACCAATATTTGAATAGATATTGTAATGTACAATTTGTATTATCACAGGCTAGTTTTAGTTTTCTTACTTTTACTTATTGGGAAAAAATTATTATCAATCTGTGATTAGCCTCATCTAAATTATACTCTTCTATCGCAGGAAAATTCACATGGAATAAATTTTATTTTTTCTTTCACAAGAGAGTCCTTCAAATGTGTGGAGTCCTACAAAATTTCTTCACTAATTAAATATTTCTTAGGTGCTGTTATTTTTGTTTTTGTTCATTGGCAGAGTCATCCGAAGTCTATCAGTTACTCCAAAATTGCTAATCTGTGTTGCCAGAGGAACCTGGAACCCCCCAGCTGAAAATAAATGGTTCAGGAATCTACAGGTAAATGTCCCTTCCTTTTATCCAAACAAAACAGTTCACCACATCCCAGTCTTCATTCTGACCTGAAACCACTCTATGCACCTGGATGTTTAATCTCAGCAGTCTCACTGGACCATGTCTTCTTGTCCCTGTCTTAAAATATGTCTCCCAGAACAGGTTAGTGTAGTAGTCAAGTTGTAAGCCATAGAATCAGACTTATCTAGTAATTAGTAAAACATTAGGTGATTATTGCTCAACGTTTCTTAACTTCTGTTTGTTTGTTCTATAAAACAGGGTGGTAAATGAGAGTTAATATGTGTAAAGCATTTAATACAGTACTTAGGGTATATGGTGAGCTTCCAATAAATGTTGATTTCTATTACTACTCTCCTGGTAGAATGAGACCATTAATTCCCAGCAATCTGTGAGTGTTGTAATTTTTTTATTGACATTCACATTTCCTCTTGCAGATGGTGAACTTCTTAAGGCAGAGACCACATCTGACTTATCTCTCACTACAGCTACTAAAGGGCCACTGGAGAGAGCTCAAATAATCCAATACTCTGTATATTTTCAAACTTTCCACCACTTTGCATTGCCAGGACTCTCCTTTGTGCGTCTAACAAAGCTAACTCCAGTAAACCAACTGTGGACAATAAAATTTAAAAAGACACCATAGTCCCAGCCTGGTTTTTCAGTAGTTGTTTAAAATACAGCTTTCCTGCCCTTGTCTTTGTTTTTGTGCTGAGCCTGTAACCCTCTTACATCCAAACCTCTAAGCTGGTCACAAGGGTTTAGTTCTGTACTCACCTTGTGGAAATAAGGACAAGCTTGGTGCTTGTCTTCTGACTTGGCTTGGCTTCTAACCCTGGGAGAAGCTATCCTGCCTACCTTAGTTAAAGTCCATAGAGCCTAGCACTGCTGCCTGTGTTGGACATCTGTCCAGCCATGCCTGCTCTATCAGCCCAGAGTGCAAAATAAGAGAATAAGAAAGATGTCTTGTCATGGGACTGGCATCTGTCTTACCTGGCCTGACTCACCATATCATTTTGATTTCACCTGTTTTGCTATGCAGATTGGTAGTGGGAGTAACACTTCATTAATATTTCATTGTGTTATCAGTGATGAAATGTCAATATAATTGGTTCTTCAAGTCATGGGGTTATGTAGGTAAACTTGAGAAAATTTCATCTGCATCTTCTCTATAAGTCAGAGGGATAATAATGGTATCAGGTCTTAAAGCAAGCGCAGGTGCTAAGTTTGACCTCATTTGTCTTTGTGGCAATGGCCCAACATCCAATCAATCTCAGCATGGGAATGTGATGCTTTGCACAGAAGAGGCCATGCAATTCAGCTGAGTGGGCGGGTTGATGGAAAGTGACTCTGGCATTGCTGAGTTCAAATGGAATTAAGGATTCATGAGCGCATTGCACTGGCGGGAGGCATAGAGCCCTCCGTGAATGCTGAATGAGTCACAAGGGAAATCTGACTGGGCTTCGAATCCCAAATAAGCAAGGAACTGCTTTTTGATGATGCCAAACTATAAATATCATCACCTCAGAAAACCAGGTTCTCCTCTTACAACATCAGGAATTGGCAGAGACTATGAGGCCAAGAGTATACGTCACAAGTATAACAATTTGTGTAAATAAAACTGCTGTTCTGAAGTCATTCTTAAAAAATTTTTAAAAAACATATTTCTTAAGCTATTATTTTAAAGGCATTGATATATTTGAAATAGATTCAGTTTATCTGGGCTACTTATAAGGTGATGAAATTAAAAGCATTTTCTCTGGTCCTACTGTGAGTCTGATTATGGGATGGCTGATATTTAAGTACCACATGTCATGAAAATGACAGTGTGCTCCAGGTTTGCCTACAATGCTCATCTCTCTATTTCCTAACACTCTAACTTTTTTCTTTCAGTGAATAAAATAAGCAGCGTTATAACATCACCATTTTTGCCAGAATTTTCTTAAAGGAAATGAAAAGAATGTGTCCCGATCCTAGGGTTTAAATCTTTGACTCTGCATTGCTTGTCAGAGCAGCTCTTGCAGAGGCCCTCACTGCAGGACATGTACAGCAATGCAAGTGTTGTTTACAACCTCGGAAGGTGTTATGTGCTGGATCCTCAGGACCTATTCAATTCTGTAAAGGCAGGTAGGCCATATGTTCAACAAAACAGTGTATTTGCCAGATAATTTGCCAAAACAGAGGAACCTGAAATTCTACTTATAATCCAATAGTATTCTGTATTCATTGTTGCCTTGGTGGAAGTAGCAAGCCTTAACAATAGAGCTGTAGGTGTAAAAGCTTTAAGTACATACAAAGACACATATGCACATACAAGAACCTGTTTCACTACTCTAGTTTCACCATTGCAGCTTTCAATATGATGTTTCAAACAAAGGGAAAGAAATAAGAACTAATTTAGGGGAAATAAATTATACATGCTGGGGCCTGAATTGACATGAGCATACTAAACTATAATATTTGGAAACTGATTAAACCAAAGCAGGTCTGAGCTCTGGATGATGTGACCAGAATCCACTAGAGCAGACTGTAGGAAGAACTCATGTACTTCCTCTGATCTCTTATAATTTTTAGCTATTCTTTCTGTGGTTATTTGTCAACTGAAGAGGAGACAGCATGCTGGATATGGGGTGCTCCTATCTTTATAAATATCTACTTTAAAAAATCCAGCACCTTACCAGACAAATGCAAATAAAATATTATCTTTTTGATTAATCACAGCAATGTCACAGAACATTCATCTTTTATTGAAGAGTCATTAGCTTTCCAGAATTTTCTATAAGTTTGCATTGTTTTCCTCTATTTTAGTGGTAATAGAAAGGAAAGCTATAAATCTAACATTCCTCTTTCCTTAAATGTAATTTATACCATGTAAACTTCACAACTCCCTTTCAATACTTTAAAATTACATTGTAAGTGTCTTCTTTGGGATTTTTATATTATTAATAAAGCACTTTCTGAGTTTAAACATGGGTGCATACATTTTTCTTCTCTGAAAAGAATTATAGCTTGGAGTGCAAAACACTGACTTATTTCTACTATTCATCCTTCTTCACAATATGCTAGTATATTAGAACCAGGTTTTGAACCTACTAAAGTATATTTATAAATATGATATATATTACTGCAAAATCATGTTAAATTTTCCCCAAGAACATAAGCAAGCACATTGAAAAAAAAGGCTTGGAATCTGTGAATAATGAAACAGAAAAGTTAATACATAGAAAAGTGAATGGGATATTAAAATAGCAATAAGGCCCTAACATTTAGGAAAAAAAAGATGTTTCCTAGAGCAAGATGTTTGTATGTTCAAGCTCTATAAGATAATTCACCATCAGGCTTCAGTTCATCCTTCCAGGCCTCCTCCCTTCTTCCCCTCCACGCAACTATCACACTAGATCTACTTAACTAATCTCAATGTTCTGAATATATGCACTCCCATACCACCTTGATACTGCCCACGCTGTTCCCTCCACCTTCCACCTTCTCACTCTTCCTATCCCTGTTAAAACTATTCTATTCTTTGTGACTCAAGTCAGATGTCACCTCTTCAGTGAAGCCTCCTAACCACATTATTGAACATCTCCCCCTCACCCAGTCCAAAGGATATCAGTCTCTGGCCCAGAAGAAACAGCTTATCTATGTTACTCAGTCCCTAGTGGAGTAAATGGCATGAGAAATGAATGAATTCATGTGTCAACCTATTAATTGTCAATGAACAAATCTCAAAACATTCTTTAGCCTCTGTAATTTCAGCTTTCTGAATCCCATGTTTTATTTAAATAATTCTTGCTTTAATTTTCCAATGAAACCAATGGCATGCTGCTTAGGAGTGGCTCTGGAACCTTTGTATGTTCTGGACTTATTCCACGAACATCTCTGTTTTCTCACCAGCAAGCCCTAGACATTTTCTTTAAGACTTTCTCACATGCTAATGTATACAGAGCATCAGACTGTATAAGTGAGGAGACTGACAGTGTGGTCCTAAGTATTCTACTAATCTATAAGACCTGAGCCAATTGCTAGTCCTTTCTGGGTTTTTGTATACTCTGTTGTGAAATTAGGAGGTAACATGAATGCTTTAGATCTCTTTCAACACAAGGAAACTATGACTGACATGTTTTTAAGAGTAGTGACACTTATAGGAATGATTTTAACTTAAGAGAGATTTCATTCGACAAATGTTTCCTAAGTCTTGACTCATGCCGAATATTTTTCTAAGGTCTGAGAATATAGCATTAAGCAAAATATAAATGACATTTATGTAGCTTGCTTCATGTTAGGGGTAGGAAAAATAAATGATAAATTCATCCATATAGATATATGGACACAACTATATCTACCTATAAAATAAGGTGGTAACAAATGCTGTGGAAGGAAAAATTTAAAAAACAAATCTATATGGAGAGTCACTATTGTTAGGGTGAATGTAGAAATATATGTGTTTATAAGGTTGTATAATTTGTTCAGTGATAACCTCACCTAGAAACTGGCAATTGACTAGAGAAAGGGGGAGGGAGGGAGAGGAGAAAGTGAGAGAGAGAGAGAATAGAACAACATGTCCAAAGGACTCTTGGTGAGAATATAACTGGTTTACTGAAAGGAGAGAGAGGTCAAATAGAACAACACACTTAGAGAGAGGATCAGAAATGAAGTTGGAGAGGTTACAGTAGAAAAAGCACATCACTGGAGTCTTATTGACAATTGTTAGTGCTTGAGTTTGTATGATGAGAAACTATTAGAAGAATTAAAAGCAAGAGCTGATTTAACATTTTAGAAAGATTATTGAGATAGTTGTACTGAAAATAGAAAGGAGATAGTTTGTAAGGCACATTGATAGAAAACTTTTGCAATAATTTAAACAAATCTGCAGTGAGTTGGACTTTGGCAGGAGCGGTAAGTAGCTGTTGGATTTCAACTTTGTTTTGGAATTGCTGATGGAATTTATCCATAGATTAGTCATATGCAGTAGGACAAAGAAGAGCTGTGGACTGCAGTGTCTGTGTTCTAAGCAAATAGAAAGATAGAGTTGACACTTAGGAAAGTTTATTGGAGGAGCAAGGAGAAGCAGGTTTAGGCTAGCAGGAATATTCAGAAGCTTCCATTTGGGTAAGGTAAATTTTAATGATTCATAAACATCCACGTTTTTATATCAAGTAGGTAGTGGAGCAAGAGTTAAGATTCAAGAAAGACTTCTGGGTTAAAGTTATATAATTTGGAATATTCAGGATAGAGATGATTTTAAAGATTAAGGAGATGGCTGAAACATCAAGGTAGTAAATGTAGATAAAGAGATAAACAAGTGACCTAAATGTGGGTCCTACTCTAAGAATAAGAGATAGAAGGTGATGAAAGGAAACTTGTGAAAAAGATTGAAGATGAGTTTCAAGAGAAACATTTCCCAGAAATCAAATGAAAAAGTGTTTCATGAATCAGAGGATGAAAAACTATGTCAAATGCAAGTGATAGCTAAAATGTGGTAGAATTTGAGTTAGTTTCTCAAAACAAATCAATAAACAAGACAAAACTAAAACAAGTGCTGAAACTGTAAAAACTAAATAGTGATTACTAGTAGGAAATAGGAGTGAGCAGATATGGTAGAAAGACCCAATGTTATGGTGAATAATGGAAACTAAACGTTTGGTAGTAAATATTGTGCTTTACATACAGATGTTGATTTATGTTGTTGTACACCTGAAACTTATAGAAAGTTATAAATCAAGGTTACTTTAATAAAAAATTAATTTAAAAAAGCACATATCCCACCTACAAAAAAGATGAAAGTCTGTTTCTTATCCTAGTCAACCAAGGGCACCATATTTTCATTATGGTCTCTGACTTCATGTGCCCTGGAGTTATCCTTTGTAGAGCCTAAGTATGTACATTTGGCAGCCTGAGTCAACTATAAAAGGCCAGCAGTATTTCTGGAAGGCCTTTTACTGCAACATTGGTAGGTGATTAGATAATAGTCAGCAGGTCTGTTTCAAATGCATACAAATATTTCCTCTCCCTCAACACACACACACACTCACACACAGACACACACAGACACACACACACTTGGCATTTATCACACTATCAGCCTTTTTCTGATAAAGTAAATAATCTTGTACAGAATATGGCACTAGCCATTGGTATTACTTTTATGTTATTAACTGCTCTATTTATTGTCTTATTAACAGGTACTAGACACATCTCATTTAATTGGGTTTTATTTTATCACATTTTGTAAGTGTTGGATTTTTCACAAATTGAAGTATGTGGCAACACTGCCTTAAGCAGATCCATAGTTGCCATTTTTCTAACAGCAGAAGACCATTTTGTATATATCTGTAAAATTTTTATAATTATTGCACTATTTCAAATTTTTAATTATTATTGTATTTGTTATGGTGTTCTGTAATCAATGATCTTTGATGCTATTACTGTTCTTGGACACCACAAACCACATCCATATAAAATGGATGTTGGTGACTGCACTACCACCTTGCCATTTCCTTTCTCTTTCTTTTTTCTTGAGCATCTCTATTCCTTGAAACACACCAGTATTTTAGTGAGGCCAATTCATAACCCTACAATGACATCTAGGGGAGCAAGAGAAAGGATGAGCTACAAGTCTCTCAAATTTTATTGAAAGGTAGAAATGATTAATATTAGCAAAGATGGCATGTCAAAAGCCAGGCCAAGTTCTTACAACAAACCATTAGCAACATTGTGATTCAAAGGAAATTCTTAAAGGAAATTAAAAGTGCTATTGTAGTAAAGACTCAAAAAATAAGAAAGTAAAATAGCGTATTGCTGAAATGGCGAAATTTTAAGTGGTCTGGTTAGATGATCAAACCAGCTGCACTACTTTAATCTGAAGACTAATTCAGAACAAGCCCCTAACTTCAGTTCTACAAAGACTAAGAATGGTTGAGGAAAGTTCAGAAGAAAAGTTTGAAACTAGCATAGATCGGTTCAAAGCATAAGCAACAAGTGCTATTTATCTTAGGTTGTGCTATGCTATGCTGTGTTGTGCTATGCTATGTTATTTTCCTTACAAAAACAGTGCAAGGTGAAGCCACAAGTGCTAATGTAGAAGCTGCATCAAGTTTTCCAGAAGATATGGCTAAGATAATTGATGAAATTGACTATAATTAACAACAGATTTTCAGTGTGGCCAAGATAGCCATATACTGGAAGAAGAAGTTACCTAAGACTTTTGTAGTTAGAGAGGCAAAGTCACTGTCTGTCTTCAAAGTTCCAATGTCTGACCCTCTTATTAGGGATTAATGTAACTGGTGACTTTAAGGTGAAATCAAGGACCACTTACCATTCTAAAAATGTCTGGATCCTTAAGAATAACACTAAATTCACCGTGTCTATGCTCTAAATGAAACAAGAAAGCCAGGAAGGCAGCACTTCGGTTTACATCATGCCTTAGTGAATTATTTTACTAGTAATTTTCTACTGTTGAGACAAACTGCTCAAAATAATATTCCTTTCAAATTATCACTGCTAGTCAACAATGCAACTAAGCACCTAAGAACTCTGATAGAGATACACAAGAATTAATGTTGTTTTCATGACTGCTAATATAAAATTCATTTTACAGTCCATAAAACTCATTTTACAGTACATAAATCAAGGTGTAATTTTGATTTTCAAGTCTTACTATTTAACAAATGTATTTCATAAATCTATAGATACCATAGATAATGATTCCTCTTATAGATCTCAGTAAAGCACATTAAAAACCTTCTAGAAAGTATTAACTATTCTAGATGTCATTAAGAACATTCATGGCTCATGGAAGAAGATCAAAATACCAGCATTAATAAGAAGTTAAGTAGAAGTTGGTTCTAGCCCTCGTGGATGATTTTTGAGGGGTTCAAGACTACAGTGGAGGAAGTAACTAAAGATGTGGTAGAAAGAACAAGATACTAGAGTTAGAAGTGGAGCCTGAAGACATGATTAGCTACAATCTCATGATAAAATTTTAACAGATGAGGGTTGCTTCTTATGGATAAGAAGAGACAGAGGTTTAGGTGAATGAAATATACTCTGAATGAAGATGCTTTAATTATTGTTAAAATGTCAATAAGAAATTTAGAATGTTGCATACACTTAGTTGATAAAACAATGACAGAGTTTGAGAAAATTGACGCCAATTTTGAAAGAAGTTCTACTATCTACTATAATGGTATCTACTATACTAAAATGCTATCAAATGGCATTGCATGCTACCAAGAATTCACTAAAGAGAGAAAATAATAAATCTATGCAGCAAATTTCATTATTTTCTTATTTTAGTAAATTCTTATAGCCATCCCAACCTTCTACAACTACCACCCTGACCAATCAGCAACCATTAACTACAAGGGGATACCCTCCATCAGCCAAAAGAATATCATTCTCTGAAGACTCAGATGGTGATAGCAATTTTTAGTAAGGAATTATTCATTTTTTAAAGATTATTTATGCATATAAGAACTGGGGTGTAGGCCAGAGGTGCAGGGTGTGAGAGGATTCACCAGAGACAAAGGTGGGGAGTTAAACAGGGAGATTGATTGAAATACACTGCTGATGAGAGCAGTGGGTGACACAGGAGAAGTCTGCTGTGCCATGTGGGTCCCCTGCCTGGCTGTAGAATTCACAGTGCAGTGGCTGCCATGCTTCACAGTGCAGTGCTTAACCCCTTGCACCACTAGAGAGGCCCAGCAAGGAAATATTTTTAATCAAGGAATGTATATTTTATAAACATAGTGTTATTGACTGTCCAATAGACTATCACATAGTGAAAATGTGCTTTCATATGAACTGGAAAACCAAAAAACTATTGTGATTGCTTCACAGTGATACTCACCTATTGATGTCATCTGAAACCAAAGGTGCAATGGCCCCAAGATGAACACATACATACAATTTTGTTAAATTACCATAATATCCTCTGAGGTTGGTAACAACATCATCCTGATTTTCATGAGAACATTTAGTCTTAGAAAAGTAAAATGATTTGCCTAAATTCACATAACAAATAATGACAGATTCTATTTTCAAAACTCTGTCATTGTTTTATCAACTAAGTGTATGCAACATTTTCAAATCCAAAAGTCAACCTCTGGGGACTCTTAGCCAAGAAATAAAAATGGGAATATTCTGTTCTCCTAAATGCCTTGATCCTTAGTAAGGAATATATTTTGAATTCCGTTACTAACTGTTCCCATTTGTGATTCCCAAGAAATTTGGTTTATATGAACCAACTCCATAATTTTCCTGATGCTTGAAATGCATGCAATAGCTGACTTAGCCATCAGTTTCTTAGATATTATTTATTGCTGAACAAGATATCTCAGGGTTGGACTGACCAAGGAATAGTCAAGAGTCATTACAGTGGTAACCTTCCATTTCCTCATCACTGGAAAACTGCAGCAAATAATGCTAACTAACATTTCTGTAATCCCATCACCAAATGATCATTACCTTTCTTGTTCATACTTCACAGGTCAGCTCTCAGGTCTCTAGGGACTGGGAATTAGTCAGAACTTCACTACCATCTTTGTTATAGCAAGTATCAATTTGGTAAGAAATAATTATAATTTTGTTAGTTAAGTGATAGATGGCTGAGATGGCTACATTTTTTTAAAAAAAAATCTATGGATTTAGAATGTCAACTTATTTGTTAGTGTGAAAAACAGTATCAAATTCCTTAGCAGACAGAAATAATAATGTCTGTGCTATTAAAAAACAACTGATTTACAGACTCTCCCTCCTCCAAAAAGAGATACCCATAGAGGTTTAGCTTATTAGTTTGCCTTCTTGTTTAATGAAAAAAATCATTCTAGGAAAATTCATGGAGATTGGCAAAATGACACCAACACTCTTTGTTTAATGTATACCAGAATACTTTCCTCAGGCTGTTTCCTCTTTGTGCTCTTTCATTTCCTGTGACAACTTTGATCACTTCTGGTAGATCTGTGAAATGTTAGGTAAGAGAGTAACAACAGACGAAATCTTAGCAAGAAAAGTGTGACCCAGAATTGATTTTCTTAAGCTTCAGGATAGATACTCCTGAGCCATCTGAGCCTCACCAGACCCTCCACATAGCTTTGGAAGTACTCTTGCTGGGAACAGGCATGTGGTCACTTGCTGTAACTTAATGGTATGTGTGAGTATACACACACACTTGCAGGACCACTGGCCCCCACAACAAGTCTAAACTTTCAACTTCATTAGCAGAGCAGTCTACGTAAAAGAGAGGTGCCTGATCTTTCCTCTGTCAATGGCAGCAGGTAAGAAAAATACCAGAACAGTAGATCTAGATGTCAGATCTAGTCAATATGAAATCAAAGTCAGATCTAGTCAAGTTAAAATTCACATTCTCCAATCATTCCTAAGCCATCTTAGGAAATCGTTTACCCCTTCTGAGCTTTGGTGTTCTCTTCTGATTAGTAGGAATAAATAGACTTATAAGATGTGAAATGCTTATATACAAAAGAGCACACATGCTCACTCCTTTAATGTGAATATCAACGAAGCTTGAACTATAGTAGCTTTAGTCACTTTCATTCAAATTATCATCCTTCTCTAGAAGATAAAGTTACTAAGCTCTTCATAAAGTAAGGAAACTTAATGCATAGCTGGCTCTGAATTTAGAAACTACCACTTGAATTTAGAAACCCAGATTAAAGCAATAATATGAAACGTTGTTTAAAATTTTTACCAACTGGGGAGTTTTATGGCACAATAATTAAAAGATAGATATGTTCTTGTACTTCAAACTGACTTCCTAACTACTGAAGTAAATGAGAAATTAGAATAGTTAATATTTCTTAAGTACTTGTTTTAATCTACCGCCACATAACAAATTGCCCCCAAATTTAATATAACAAATATTTTTACCTAACACATTTTATTGAGCATCAGGAGTCCAGAAGCAAATGTCTGGATAATTACAGCAGAGAGACTCTCATGAGGTTACAGTTAAGATAATGGCAAGTTCAGTCACCTTAATTCTGAAGCATTGGCTTAGAAGCTTACTTCATGTGGCTGGTGACAAGAGAATTAAATTCCTTGGTGACTGTTTGCTGAGGCCTTGGCTCCTCCCTGCATGCCCCTCTCTATTTGGTGGTACAGGTGCCTAGCAGTATAGCAGTGAATCCACCAGAATGAGTAAACCAAGAAAGTTACAAAGACACATCCCACAGACTGGGAAAAGGACACATCATCATACCTCCTATAGGTGCTAGCTTATATGCTCTAACTAAGATATGGTATATACACTATAATTTTCTTTAGTGATATATTTTCATTTTTGCAAAATTTTTATTGAGGTGTTCATTGCTAAGGAATTACTTTGTAAACAATTAACACCTAATCCATTGAGTGAATCTTAATGAATAATTACCACATTCAGAGAAAATGTTTGCCTTATAACATGAAGATCTAATTTTCAGTCCCAATTCAACCATTTGCTAGGTAAATATCTTGGATTACTCAATTAAATTAAATCTCAGCTATCTCTAACTTGCACAAAGTTCCATTGCCTAAGTAAGATGTTTCAAGTGATATTGGGTAGATCATAAAAGGATATATCCAAAAATACTTCAAAGGTATTGTACACGCAGTTAACAGTGTCTTCAAGGCTTCAAATGTATTTTAGCTTACCGGAAAAATAAAGGGATCTGTGCCTTGAAAACACAAAGTGAAATAAACCTCAGTGTTTTAGTGGTAGGTGACAAGGTACAAAGAGAAAAGAAAAAGAGATTCTGTTTTCTCCCACTCATGTATCCATTAATTTTTTATCATGAGTTCAGCCTTGAAGAAATTTTACATGTAAGAGGAATTTTTCATTATGTAGTCTAAAGGTCAAATATTGGAGAATCAATAAGTTGCCAAACAATTGTATATTCATATAGATGCAATGCCACTATACTTATCTATTTTTGTAAAACGTCAGGCTGAATCTATCACAAGCATTTCCTTGTAAATGCTTTTCATTCAAAAATGAAACAAAAGAAGTGCTGCTGCCTAAAGGTCTAGAATGCCTATGTGCTCCTTATTATAATTCCTTTCTTCAATACCAGCATTTTGTGTCCCTGAAGGACAAGCCTTGTGTTCACCCAGCTCTAGGAACTGATTAACATCTCGGGATGTGATGTATATTTAAGCCAGACTTGTGGCCCATTAGCAATTCACAAACCATGACTGTGCATAGTTCTGTGCTCAATTCCATTTTGCATCATAAAATGTTTATAAATCTGCTTCTATTCCCAGAATGGTATATAAACACATCAACAAATCTCATATGCACTGCTAGAAAGGAGGTAGAGGTTATGAATTTATCATTGCCTTGGGCTGTTCGGTGACAAATTAAATATCACCCTCACCAATGAGGTTCTTAGTAGGCAGTTGGTCAGAATGAACTGTAGATAGATTGAACCTCTCTTTCTGGAGACAAGTCAGCAGCTCACCCAAACATATAAATTGCATCATCCACACAAGAAGGAAAATTACCCCATGCTGAAGGCAAACCTCTTATTTCTACAAGACTACAGTGTTATGATTCTGCAGAAGACAGAGCGATTTTCTGGTAAAGTAGTAAGACATAGTTGGAGGTAGGGATGAGACATAGTGGGAATATTATCTTATTTCTAGCCACAGCTCTTAGGAAGGGGTTCACATTTGTTGAATATACATATAATATGTATATATGCATACATATATAAGAATATACATTTTGTATTTTATATGCATATTCTATTTCTGGGTAGTGAATCCTTTCCTATCTTATCTTTGAAACCTTAACACTCACCAGACAGTGAATGGAAAAGGGATACCCAAGCAAAGTATTCACAAATTTGCCTTGAATACCCCCCAAGTAATAGCCATTTAGAGTCTAATTTTCAACAAGATATTGTCATAGGAAAGCTCTCAATGTAAAGATCTACAACTGAACTCATCCTTTTTGCTCAGTGTGATGATATGCTTAGATATAGGACATGCAGCTCCCATTAAAGATCCTGTAGTCAATTAGAAGATCAATTTCTTAACACTTGAGTTTAATTTGTGTTTTCTTTTTATGTTATATATATTTTACCATAATAAAAAAAAAGATTTTCTCTCAAAGATTGTTCTCCCCATTCTCTTATAAAGAAGAAAGGATTTCTATGACTAGATAATAAAATATAGGCTTCAAAAAAATATATAGGCTTCAGTGTTGGGTAGATTCCATTTGCTATAGAATTTTTCAGCATGAGATTCTATAATTTAGTCATCACTTTTACAATACGAAAGGATCCACAGTTCTCTTTTCCACCATCCAGTTTTTCTCTCCTTTGAGCACTTCATCTCACCCTTGTAGTTAACTGAGGTCAGGTAACTAGTTCTAGTCAATGAATTATGAATGAAAATGATACCCATCATAACTGTACTGTAATGTTTAATGGGTGTTTTGAGATACTCTTCAACTTTCTCATTTCTTTCCAGCAAAATTATCTGCAATTTTCATGAGGGCAACTACTCTGTCGGTTGGCATCCCTAAGAGACTCTGAAGTCCCTCCCCACTGCCATTAACCCATGTTGGACATGTAATAAGAGAGAGAACAAATAGGGAGCGCTCTTATTTTAAGCCAGTGAGATTTGGATTTTTTTTTAAAATTGCAGCATAATCTAATCTATAATGACTGATAAAAAATTAGTTAAGCTTGAGGAACTGATTGTTACAGGTTTCCTTACTGAAGAAATGTTTAAGGGTTTTAAATGCCAGTAGAAAACATGAATCTTTAACAGAGGAATATATTGAAAGCATTTCTTAGACCATTATAATCATAGAAGTTTTGTTCTGCTTTGTTATAGTTTTTATGTGTTGTACAGAACACTTATTACCATGGTAATGATCACTGTGTTCCACAGAGCAATTAGAGAAAACACCTTTGTTTCAGTCTCTTCAGTTCACAAAACAGCCAAACAAAGCCCTAAAGAATGGAGGTCTTCTCCAAGGTCATATTACCAGTTTGCCAGATTGCCTTACCTCATTGAGGTACCTCAGTCTCAGACATTGGATTTGACAGCCTGATGGCAAACTGGTGTGTCTTCGTGCCCTTGTAGAGAGTCTTTAGAGAGCTAGAGCAGTGAAAGCATTGATGACACTTTTGCATACAAATTAAAATTGACACAAAATTACCTTCTGCCCACAGAGAATTAAAACAAAGATAAAGGCTCAAAAAAAAAAAATTCCTGACTAAGAAAAAGTCATAGTTAATATCTTTTGGATATGTGAGAGACAAAAAAATGTCAGCTAGATCTTGAACCAGGTTTCTACAGTTCACTGAAAAAATATATATCAGGTCTCTTGCCAAAAACATTGCAATGAGAACTTCAAGGATATATTATACTCCTTTACCTTAGGAAGAGTTTGACTGAAAATGAGGTTTCAACCTGAAATGAGGGTGAAAATAACTGATTCACTGTGATTTTTTTTTTTTTAAGCCACTGAAGACACCTCTTTCCTTTGAAACAATTTGTTTTGAATGGTGTTAGAGGCCCTAGTAGAATTTCTTTCCCTATCACAAAATCACAATAATCAAGAGTGATAGCTTTAAAGTTGTGGAGGTTTAGATCTACCAAAACATCATTTGTATTTAGTCACAATATTGGAGGAAAGCAGGAAAAGCTGTCTAAAAAGCAAAACAAAAACAAACAGCAAACTGCTATATGGGAATTGCCAGAACTTGATTAAGAAAAGCTCTAAGAAATTAACAACAAAAAAGTCTTTTATAAAAACTCTAAGCTTGATTGCTGAGCTTCACTGAAGCACTTTATCTTAAAAATTAGGAATATTCTAAATGGAATGTTGTCTTTATTGAAATATGACCCCCAAATGCAGGTTCTCTGTGGCTGCTTTGAAATTACCCAAATTATATTGGATTCTTCACCATAGTGAAATGAGATCTTTAGTTAAAAAGTAATGACGTATAATTGGAACATAAATAATTTCGAAACATTTTGGTCTAAGCCTGAAAATTGGCATGTGAATAATTTTGAGTCATGCTCCAAGAAGTTTATTGTAGATACCCGTGGGGAACATGAATTCCAAATACTGCCCTGAGCGTTCCAGACATAATGGCTAGGGCAGACAAACCTCTGCTTTTCCAGTCAAAGAGCCTCTACATACAACCTTCTGCTATATTGCTTATCCCCATGGAGAACAGAGAGAACAGAGAGCCCCACAGTATCTCCCAGTCAGCTGCAGAAGCAGGAGCAACTCAGCTCATCAAAGCTCTCTGCCTCAGCAAACACAAATCACTGCACTAGCTAGACTGAGCTCCTTTTCCACAAAACAGGAGGTGAACTTAGGATAAACAGGACTTAGAAAAATAATGAATTTGAAGCTGTTGTTAACAGCTTCCTTGGTGGACAGTGGGAGGCATTCACTAAAATGCAAAAACAAGTAGTAGACCACTTGGAAGCCAGAGGATATTCCTTCCCTGCCTTTTATTTGCATAGCCCCTCTCTGCAAGAATAGAACACCCATATCCATAAATAGGACATTCATACTCAGCAAAGAGATTACTTGTCAAGTAGCAACTATGCAATGACTAAGCATCATTATCTGCCTCCCACATAAAAATGTGATTATAAAAATCCTGATTAGGTCCCCTTTTCTGGCTGCTCAGTTGTCTAAAACTTTCAAAGAGGTCCATGCCCAAGTAATAAACTTGTGTTATCATCCCACCTTCTTTTCCTCCTTGTGACCCAATTCTTTCATTTTCTCTTTGTCTCTGATAATATATATCAGTTTCTTTTATATGTGTGTATATATATATGTATATGTGTATATATATGATATATATATTCTTAGGAAAATATTCTGGATTTAACAGTTTATTTTTTAATTTTTGAATTTCTTTTCTTATATCATTGTTAATTTTTGGAGAGTATTTGATTTCTTCCCTCAGATGTGGTCCCCATAATTATCCCACCACTAAAGTACATTTGACCCATCATCACAGTCCCTTGTGCTCTTACCTTCCCTATTCTGACCCCTCCCTCTTCCCCTTCTCTGCTGTATACCTCAGATCCATGGTCAGCTTACAAGTTTTTCCTTTTTTGAGATTCTTTTAATAGCTTATTTTTTTTCCCCAGAGCTCATGAGAACTTTGCTAACATAAAATAATTAACCTCTAATGGTGGACTTTCTAGAGTTATTGTCATTGATATTATTGATAGGTATTGATTGACAGAAGAAAGGTCTTTACAAGTGGAAAATGCTAAGGGTTCACCAGCTTCAGTCACTTTCTCACTCATTTATTCATTTTATAAACATGTTATAAACTCCAATAAGCAGAGTGCTGTGCTCATTAGCCCCATAAATACAAAAGCAAATAAAAAAAGACACAACATTCCTGAATGCCTTCCCTTAAACTTAACTGATCACTGGTCAGCTCCACTGGAATGTCCCATAGACACCTGAGTGAACATGTTCACCACTGAACTTGTAAACTTCTTAGCAATATAAGTTTTTCTCCCATATTTTCTACCTTAATAAATGATGCTATTATCGCTCAGGTCATCCTTAATTTCCTCTCTGACTCCATATTATTCTTTTGTAACAAGAAAGTTCTTTCTTCCCAGGAGAGGGTAAAGTTCCAGAATCCCAGTTCCACCCTAAGTGGGTAAACTGAGGAGGGAAGGAAGATTCTGCAGAGAGGAGGACAGAAGGGAGGAAGAAGGAAGCAGGATGGAGAGCAGCAAGGAGACCTGGAGGAGGCACGTGGAGCAGAGGGACATGTGAAGAAACTGCGCTTGCTTTTTAGTCTTGGACTGGTTAGAACACATGTGGATGAGAGGCCCGTGGGGAGGTTAACCATGGCAGCTGTCATCTTGATTTTGATTTTGCTCTTTTCCTCCCAAATTTGTCTGACTCTTTCTGACCCTTTTCTATGGGTCTCTACTGAAAGGTCCTTTAGACATGTGGCAGGCTTTTGGGCCTTGCTTGGGCTTGGACTTTCTTCCTCAAGGAGATGGATAACTTTGGATACTTACCTTAGTAACTATGTTCTTTGTCCTTTCTGTATTGTACCCTAATTGTATTAAAGTTCCTTTCCATTAAAGGCCTTATATGTTTGTCTTAATGTGGCGGATGGCAGAACCCATTCAGAGAGGGCAGGTTTGGGGGTTCTGGGGTGCTCCTCTCCCTGCCCTGTAACACTTTCAACAGCTTAAAATCTTATAAAATCCATTTACTTAACATATCTTGGGTCTATTTCCTCTATCTTCACTATTCCACTCTTAGCTCAGGCTGCCATGATTTCTGCCTTGATTATTTGACCACTCTAGCAATCCACTCATACCCATTTAACACAGATGTATAGAGTGCAGGTTCTTACTTCAGACTGTTTCATTTGAATCTCACCTCTGTAATTCACTGAGTGATATTGGGAAAATCTTGTAATCTATTTTTAGATTACAATCTAGATTTTAATCTATAAAACATTGATAAGGTAGTTTTGAGTATATTAACTGAATCATATAACGTGCTTAGAACATTGCCTGGCATATTGAAAGCTCTCAATAAGTGTCAGTGATTATTGAAAGGTAACCTATATGTCCAAAGATTGGATAGCCAACTTGATTTAGATAACATTCATTATCTGACTAACAAGTTATTTTACTGCTTTGTGCCTCTACTTTTTCATTTGTAATGTGAGGTGATCTTTATGGTACAAAACACATAAAATCATAAGAATTGCAAGGATAAGTGAATGAAAAGCACAATGAAAAATACTGAATGCCTGCTGAATACTGGTCAAATGTTTTCTACTATTAGCTATTGTGCTACTTTTAGAACCATTCATTACCTTGCAAAAGTGATATTTCTAACTCTCATATGAAAACATCATGATGTTCCCTTGCATAAAGCTTTCTGATGATCCACCCATCACTCCTAACATATTGAAATCTTCCTTATTAAAAAAATACTCCCAAGCTTCACAACTCTCCATTCTTCCCCACTGAATCTGTAACTCTAACTGGTCTAAGTTATTTGATCTTCCTCAATATGACTTATTATTTCATGTATTTCTGACATTGAAAGTGCTGTTCCTTCTATCACACATAATCTGTCTAGCCTACAGACCAAGTTTTTTCCCACACACCCTTTCACAATTTAGCAGATGATATAAAGTTTTTCAGAAGCTTTCCCAATCACCACTGATACCCCATGCAACATATATACACATGTGCTAATACACCCAGGCATACAGATAGATCTCCCCATGAGCACCCACAGTTCTCAAGGCATGTCTCTGTATCTAAGAAATTGTAGTCAAGCATATACATTTCTGTCTTTCTCCACTAGACATGAGCTGTATGCCATAGCAATGAGCAGGGACATATGGAACATTGCAGACACTCAATAAATATTTAATCAATGAATAAATGAGTGTTCTAATCTAACATTTCCTTTACTCTTTGAGAGAGTTTTATGAATTTTCTGTATTTTGTTCTTACAGTTGACTTTTACAGCTCTGATTTGATGTAGTGTGGCAATAACTAGAAGGTTTTCTCGTAATGATGAAGCAAGAACATAGTTTACAGACAATGAGGAATTCCTAGAGGCTCCAGAGACTTTGTATCCATATGTCCAATGTGGTCCATATAAATGAAATCATAATCTCTTCATACCTGCCTATTCCAGAGCTTCAGGCAGGTGGAAAATTGGATAGTCTCCTATCTTTAATACCCCACTCCCACAAAATTCCACAGTTATTATGAAATTGAAAGTTTTTGAGGACTTCAAGTAACAGCTTCAATGAGATAGGTGTGTGTCTCATCTTTCAACAACTCTTTAAGTAGATTGGTGCTCCACTAGCCAGTGTATTGATTTCCAATTGGTGGGAGGGTCAAGGCCTGAATCACTTCAGTAAATGCCAAGAAAGCTAAATATATAGAGAGCAAAGAGTATCCTGTCTTTTAGATTTAATCAAGGAACTGTTAAGTTCATAGTTTTAAAATATATATCAGAATGTCTTCTATACAACTTTTATTTTTGATGGATCCTGAAAAAAGAAAGTATCTGTTGCATAACAATAGGTACTGCTGATAGAGAGAGGCTGTATAGGGGTTCCATTGAAAAAAAACGAGCAGTGTTTTTATTATTAATAAAAACTACTGAACCCACTCATTGCATAAAGTTCTAAATAAATGAGATGGACAATGATAGTTTTCTCAAATGCTTTTCTATAGGTAGGAAAGAGAAATGAAGGGAAAACTATCCCTAAAAACTGATTAAGAGCTTCTTTGTTTCTAACACAGGGAAATAGAATTTTATTTTAAGAATGCATTTTGACTACTAGATCAGCCAGCAATGATGAGCATAAGAATGACAGACTGATGAGGGTCAACTGACTATGTTGTGAGGCAAAAGCCCGACATAGGGTAACTGTCCTGAAAAATCAGAGGTTCCAAAGTTGACCCACCTTGGTCTCCTTTTTGTTTTGGCCAATTTAATAATTAGTTTTAAAAGTTACAGAAACCATGCTTGCTAGAATATCATCCATGGGGGTAGTTGTGTGATTGGCTCTTTTATTAAACAAAGTAATTGGTTGCCACTCAGTTTGATGATGTTATTGGCTGATATTATAATACAAATTCTAAAATTAGATTATTAGGAAATTTTTTTTTAATTAGGAAAATTTTTAAACTCAAACATTTTACTATGGGCTACAAGCCTTGGGGAATCTAAGCATGACTTTCAAGATTGGGTCATTGTGAAAGGTCTTGCATATCTGCCCTTATTAAGGGTGGATCCTGCATTCTTCAGGTGACTCTCTGTTAATTAAAATTTATGGCTTTGCATTCTTTAAGGGTAGGTTTTGCAATTCCTGATAACAGTTACAGAACCCCTCCTCCCTTTAGATAATTTGGCAACATACGTTATCAACTAAATCGGAAAGACAAGGAAACTAGAGATTCCTGGTGAAGGATAGATACAAGGGCACAGATGCTGTTCTAGTGTTGGAACAGTGGGTTGAGTACCTCCTCCCCCCACCCCACCCCACCCCCACTTACCTACAGTAGAATGCTGACACCAATTTGACCTTAAGCTAATAATTCATTTTATGCTCAGAGTAAAAATAGAATAATTAATTATGATTTCATATAACTAGTATACCTGCCATAATATAAATTAACCAATCATAATAACTAACACTAGTAGAAAGATGCTATCTTGGATTTTATAATCACCTGTGTTAGCTAGCCTGGCTGAAGGTCACATGACCCCAAGCTGCTCTTGAAAGAAAAAAAGTCATTGTTAAGTTCCTGATCAATGCAGGTGTTCATGTAATCCCGCCCCTTTCTCCTTAATGTATAAAATAAAGGCCTGCTGAGATTTTTTCAGCAAGGACGCACACCAAACCCTGACTTGAGTTTTGTAACCCTGGACCCCCATCATTCGCCGACTTCCGTTCGATCCTTTGGGGACCCGGCCTTCTGTCATAGCTGGTCTTTGGCAACAGACAGTACTTTAATCCATTGTAGTTTATGCACATTTAGATAGCTGGCATTTCTTTTGGCACATATAATTTTCCCAGAGATATGGGCTAGTAGGTTTTGTGCTACTGCAGAAATAAGAAATAGAGACAATAAACAAGAGATTGGAATATTTTATGTAAGAAAATACAATTTATAATAAGTGTGGGCAAATAGTAGTCTGAAGTGTTGACCTAACTAAATAAAGAGATGACCATTTTTGTTAGTAGGAAATCATGTGTTCTGCAAATATGAACCCAACAGGGTACAGATAGGTCACCAGTGCAATTCAACTCACCCTGAACCACAGAATTACTCTAGAATTCAGAGCAAAAGGAGCTAATGCAGGAAGGAAGGAAGGAAGGAAGGAAGGAAGGAAGGAAGGAAGGAAGGAAGGAAGGAAGGAAGGAAGGAAGGAAGGAAGGAAGGAAGGAAGGAAGGAA